>OZ012708.1:45830620-46390848 GCA_963942595.1 Cylloceria caligata
CTCGCGCGCTTGGAACGCTCGCTTTCTTTCACATACATAGAACATTGTTTCATACCAAAAATCGCAGGAAGTTGTTGCGCTAAAGACACTGCGATAACTAGTTCGAATGGCGGATCCTAATAAAGATACAGTCTTGCGTGCTACTTATCTTAAACGTTTATACTTTTATTTGGAACGCTAATGGCATCTCGGGACTTGTACGCACGCAGGAACTATAGGAATATCGTGGCAGAGATCACACAGAATTTAACGTTAAACATATGCCTACGATACGTTGCTCAATGGACAATTTTTTTTTTCTTTCGTACGATTCAACACGAGATGTTGGGTAATGTACGTGCGAAATATCGACCAGGGTCGTACATTTCGTACATGATATTTCGTGTATTCAGAAAAGAAGGTGACGATTGCACCAGAAAAAGTATTTAGCGTCATTCAGTTTTATTTTTCTCTCATCAAATAATGCGTAGTAATTAATTTTTTTTATCATGAAAATAGCGAGTTACCAAACGTCTGTTTCACTACAATTGATTGATGAGTAGTTGTGCACTTTACGTTAATTTTTCGTACAGTTTGGTATAATTTCACAAGACGAAAAGCTAGACAGAGAAAAATTATGAAAGCAAAACAAATTTCTACTTTTTTAACAACTTCTCAATAAATTTGAATCAGATATTAATTCTTTCAGACAACTATCTTTCCTCTGCGTATACACGAGACATTTGAATCTACCGTTTCAATAATATTCCATACACTTAATCGATAATAGGACAAATGTCATTGAAACATAATTAAATATAAACAAAAATAAAAATAGCAAAATAAACTTTTTAGGCGAATATGTTGCCAAATTGATAAAACTACCTTAACCCGTCTAGTGTGTATGGTTAATGGCATCAAATATCCTTAAGATGATGTTTGTATCGATAAACATGCCACGTAAGGACTTTGTTAAAAAAAAAAACGGAAAACTCACTGTTAATATTTCTTCGAATAGATCTTTGATCCAGACGTTTCCCTAAAGAATATCAACTCGATTCGATGCATCAAAACCTCTTTATGACAACTAGATCTCCATAAAGTCAGATGTTTGATAGAAATGAGCGGGGTGCAAGAAGAAGGCAATGCAATAGGAAATAGTCTTGAGTATTAACCCGTCCAGTGCGTATGGTTAATGGAAACAAATACGCTTGAGATGTTGTTTGTACCGATACACGCAAGTACTTTGTTAAAAAAAAAAACGGAAAACTTAATACATTTCCGAATAGATCTTTCATCCAGACGTTTCCCTGAAGAATACCAACTCGATTCGATGCACGAAAACCTATTTAGTTATTCATGAAAACTAGATCTCCATGAAGTCGGTTGTTTGATAGAAGCGAGCGGGGTCGAAGAGTGAGGCAATACAATGGGAAATAGACTTGAGGAAACAAGTGGATACTCCGGGGGCGTATAGTCGCGGCAACCGTTTTCTCGACGTCATCCGCGTTACGGAGCATCCGGTGTATTACCGTAAAATACGAACTAGGAACAGAGATACAGGAGGATCGTGAGAAGGGAAGCGGAAAGCAAGGAGGTCAGGTTTTATCGGGAGCATAACCCCGGTAAAAATATCAGAGCGATACGTGTGAGACGGGAGCGCACAGCAGCACCGAAGCATCAGCTTCGGAGGGCTGTGCGCGGTGCTTTTGAGGACTCTCCGTAGCTCTGCGACCATTCGCATACATCGCCGCGCGCACATAAAAGCCCTCTCGGCTATCTTCGCGCTGGTTCGTTGAGGTTCATATGTCCTCGGCCTTGCGGGTGAACGTCCGCTCACTGGGACAAACGGCCGCTGCCTTAAGCTAACCAACACTATCGCATTATAGAATATATACGAATATATAGTTCATGTGTGGCTGTGAGTGTGCGATGCGCATTTGACACGAAACCGTTTTATGCTCGATGGTAAACAACGATCAAACAGATATTCATTTGCGGAGAAAATCATTTTACCGAATATTCGTAATGTGCGTTAAAAAAATTGATCTAAATAAGGACAATGACAAACACGGAACAGTGTCGAAGAGATTTCTGAAATACTTTTTGAGAAAATATTTTTTTAACAATATTTCTCAATGGTTGTTTAATAATATTTTTTAAATTATTTATGTTTGTTAAAAGACAGCAAAACATCAACGTAAAAAGCTTCATTCGAATTGAACGAAATACATTTATTCCAACGAATTATAAAGGGTGGTTAAATTGTAAGGGCCGATGTTGAATGTGAACCACACCTAAACGTCAAGTTTTTTTCTGCATTTCATTTGACATTTCTCAATTTCAGACTAACTCAATTTGAACCATGGAAAGATACACAATCGAGCAACGCGTTAAAGTTATTCAGGCTTATTATGAAAATGGGCGTTCAAATCAAAATGCATATCGTGCACTTCGTGATTTTTTCGGTCAATTTAATCGTCCAAATGTGCGTCCAATCGGAAAAATCGTGCAAAAATTTGAGCAAACCGGGTCTGTAGGAGATATTAAAACACCAGTGCATGCTCGTACAGCTCGTACCGCAGAAAATATTGCTGCTGTTCGCGATAGTGTGGCTGAAGAGCCGTCCACCTCAAAATGAGGCCGGTCAGGCAGTTACTGTGAATGGTGTTCGCTATCGTGAGATGATAACGAACTTTTTATGGTCCGAATTGGAAGATATGGATGTGGGCGATATGTGGTTTCAACAGAACGGTGCCACTTGCCACACAGCTAACGAAACAATGGCTTTTTTGCGCGACAAATTCAATGGCCGTGTTATCTCACGTGGTGGCGATGTCAATTGGCCGCCAAGATCATATGATTTGACACCGTTGGACTTCTTTCTTTGGGGTTATTTGAAAGAAAAGGTGTACGTCGATAAGCCAGCAACAATTCAAGAGCTAAAGGATGAGATAATTCGGCACATTAACGGCATAGAACCTCAATTATGCCTAAGCGTCATCGAAAATTTGGACCATCGGATGGAGGTGTGCCGCCGAGGTCGCGACGGCCATTTCGCCGATATTTTGTTCCATACATAATTGAACCATACCATATTATCATAATAAAAAGAATTGATAATAATTTCCTAAATAATTTGTGTTTTATTCAAAATCAACATCGGCCCTTAAAATTTAACCACCCTTTACTTTGATATTTTTATTGAAAAAATAAAATTCTTAAAATCGTTAAAATATTATTACTTGGCAAAAAATGTAGTTTTTATGAAGCAACGAGAAACGATGCATAATAAATGTGCTCGGATCGAATGAATTACTTTGGAAGGGCGATCCGCAAAGCGGATGGAGACGGAACGTTATATAGCGTCTACAATATATGCCGGATGATAATCCGCATAATCCCTATAGATAGACGAGATCCGACCGGGAACCGGATGATCCGTGCCGGTCTCCAACACCCCTTTGACACGCGACACGCGCCTCTCCCTCTTCATTAACTTTTTCCGCTCGTTCCCGAGAGAGCCGTGCATGCGACGAGGAGATACGTTACACAGAATATAAAGTCGACGGGGCTACCAACCTTGACACACGGGGTACAAGCATCGAACGGGCTATTTAACGGGGCACTCGTCGGATCCGCAATTTCGTAATGCATGATAATCACGAGTCAAATCGAGTGAGCTAACGACCCTGAAAAACATCGAATCACCATTTATTTACCCTCCCGCTACTCAGTTAAATCGTCCGTACGATAAGGAAGAGAAAAAAAAAGATGAAATATATACAAAAGTGTCATGAGATCCCACGTGAAATTCTATAGATAAATTATGAACGGGGGAGATCCCTGCACCCACGCTTTTTGCAACTGCGCGTATACATACATATCAACGTAGAGTTGTAAATGCGAGCGTGAGTGAGCGTACGCGAACGATCTTGCTCAGAGGGGGACAGGAACGGAAGATATCTTGGAGCAACGCTCGCTCGGCCTTTCGGATTTGTCGCAGCGAGCATCGCACCGCTGTAGGCTGATGCGTGCGGGTGCGATGCATATGCATGCACCGGGGCGTGCACCTCGGCGCCGTCGAGAGAGCGGTTCTCGCCGCTGGTGCTGCTGGTCGAGCTGTCGACTAACTTCGTGTGGGTGCATCGAGCTTGTCTCGCGTAGGAATAACGACTACGACGACGAGGACGCATCGGATCCTGACCTGCACAACTCACGCTACAGTAATCTTTGAATAACGCTAACGTGTTGCGCGCTCACTCCCTCTTTCATACACGTATATCAACTACAGCACGTTGTATGTAATCTTGTCGAGTACGTAATACAGTATTGTATAGGTACGGGCTGATACGCGGACCCGAAGCACGTCACTATGGATATAGACGATAAACGATGCGATATCGTAAATCGTCTCCGGATGTAAAGACGCGTTGAACGCGTTACAATGACGATAATAATGAGGATTATGATGATGATTGTACCATCAAGTGAACGTTGTACGAATGTTTCATGCGTACAGGTCGTTGAACTTTTGTTATAACTTTCACGACAGAGAAAATAGTTTTTCGTGTATCCGATGCTGTGGATTGCTGGTTATTTGTTGTTACAATCATGTTTTATCGTTCGAGTTATGTATTTATGTAATAATTATGATTATATAAATAGATATTAGGTATTTAGTGTACTTCGTAACACTTTGATCAGCCCGACCCACGTACCGCAATATTTGTATAGCGCAATGATTGCTTGTACAGATGTTACAGCACTCGTCGAAGTCTGTTAAACTCTGTAATGAGGCGTAATTACGGACAGTGCCTAAACGCGTTCCGTGAATACATACAAAGTATGTATTCGTGCGACCGTAATAGAGCGAAGCACGCTGGCTCGGTGCAACATCAACGAAGGATTGTATCGCAATAAGTATAATTGAAATAAAAACGAATTCAGGATATTGAGCGAACGAGCATTGCAAAAATATTCATTCTAATGACAATTATTGTAAGAAAAAAGAACGTGATATTTTGTATTTGTGATTGATCGATAGGGCAAGGAATATCGAGACAATTTCTCATACATAAATCATATACGATTATCGGGCAGCTAATTAAAAGAGATAAGTGACAGGCAGGTATCACAGACTTAACAATTTTATTAAGGAAATAAACAAAGTATTTTACTTTACGGTAAAAATAGTCTTTTAATTATTTTTTTATTGCCAATTCATGAACGATTCTATTGAAAATATTGATCCGAAGACAGCATGTTTGATTATCACTTCAGATAATAGAGCGAATGCTATTTATAAATAAACCAATAAAAATAATTATTCGTAATGAGTCATCGAAACTTAGTTGACGAAATTTTTTGGAAAAATATTTTTCATCTTCCATTATGATTTCCACTTTTTTTTTTGTGCAGACACCTTTATTAAATTAATGTCAATTAAAATGTTGTATTCCTTTGTACGTACGTTGGCCCGGAGTTCCAGCGTTCAGTGCAAATAATCATCGATGCCGTGTAGTCTACAAATTGTACTGTGGCGGCGATAATATAGGCATTTGGTACATAACGTATTATAGCTATTAGCGTATGTGTCGAAACGTGAATAAAACGATAGATAGTGCATTATTATGGAAGTGTATGAACTGTTCGAGGTCTGCCGACTGTCGCGGACTAGCGCCAGGATTACCAGAAGATTTTTTTTCCTATTCACGCTCACACCCTGTGACTTATTAACTTTCAGTATACGTTGTGTTGCTATTGGCTCACGCTGACCGAGTATCGCACGGTAGTCGGATACGTGCGTGTGCTGGTAGTGGTAATACTGGTACGGCAGCCCGGTGCAATGCAACGACGACGGCATACCTTTACTTGCTCCAATAATTCTTAATAGGCCATTGTGACGTGTCGTAATCTAGCAGTCTAAGTACGATGTGGAGGGAGAACTGCCCCCGCGAGAATATACGACGTACATGCACATTTTTCTCACTTTGTTGGATATACCGATCGCCACGCAGGGGATCTGGCGTGTGTCCACGCGTTAAAAGTTTCTCGTTATGTGTCGCGTGACAGTCGTAAATTATATGCGTATAACAAAGTACATTGTAGCTATCCAGAGCCCGAGATATAGATGATGCAATGAAAATTCTCGATTAAACGGAACGTCATGTATCATTTTTACGAATTTTATTTTGCTCCACTACGATTGCTGGAAAGTTTTCACTTTTGAATGCAAAGTTAATTAACTAAAATGAGTTTACCGAGGATAATCTTTATTATTATTAATATCAATATAACTAATAATATAAAAATTATCTTTTATCATTATCATCACACACCGGATGCATACATGAGAATAATTTATTGAAATTCTATTGAAGAAAATAAATTTGGGATTTACCAAAGACATTTCTGTGATGAATTTTCAATCGAAACTTAATTGATTAAATTTCATTTGCGAAGAATAATCTTTATTATTATTAACATCCGTGATATTAATAATATTTAAATGAACTTTTGTCATTGTTATTAAACACCAGAACCCTCGTTAAGAGTTACTTAAATCAAATTCATGTGCTCAAAAAAAATTGCCGACCTATCAGTGACATTACTGCGATCAATTTTGAACTTTTATTTAATCCTATGCAAAGTGAGTGAAACTGGCAATAAATTATGTCAGCAATTCGCTATGCGATGCTGCACAATTAGAGAAAGGATATAACGAGAATCGAAGCAACGGTGTTTCGTGTGGTGTATAGTCGATGGTATTGCAATACTCGTTACAGAGATAGTTGCATTCGTATATTATAAAACGAACGGAGCGCGCATCGATCGTGACGCATACGAACAATGAGAATTACCGAAGGAGCTTATTGAGCTATCGTAAACCGATCCTGGATGCAGGCCACTCGGTGAACATAGGCGTGGACCGTGCGCGTTCGTTGCAATAACGAAAGCGGTGCGCGCAAGTGCACCCACCTGTGCCAGTGTTACACACAGGATAAGACGTCCTAGAGATTATGTCGGCTGTCCGGTGTCGAGCGTTAATTCTTCATACTTTTTATTAATTTTTTTCTTTTTATTTTTGCTACTTTTCTGTCAGTTAAACCTATTTCCTTATCCTTAACTCGATCTCGACGCAAAAGCTGTCGGTCGGCCTTCTCCGTAGGATTATCAAGTGGAACGCCCTTCCTCATCGCCCAGTCGTTTCTATTTCAAATACTAAACACCTTATCGATTACGCAGATCTCGAATATCAATTTTTAAAAAATATATATATTATTGAGATTACACGACAATAAAGTTGTAACGATCGGACAAGTGTCTTGCACCTTTCGTTGTCTCGGATATATTTGTAATACAGTGACAAACCGGGCGGGCAATTCGATCGAGCAAATAGACCGTATAAACGAAGGTTTATCGTGTGGCAGATTTTTTTTTTCTTTTTGAAAGTTTTAACGTTACGTCACGAGATATGAGCACCTACGAAGGTTTTTCCTCTCTCGTGATCGCTTATCCTTTATGTCCTATATTCTTTTACAATAATAACATCTTGTGTATGATACCAGCGACACAGAACGAGTGCAATAAGGCACAGGGACGAGAGATTTTATCGATGGTTATATCGCTGCGGATCTGAGCATATAAATCGTAGTTACACATATATATATATATATTTATCTGGTCCATTACCGACAGTGCACATTTTTTATACCACATTTCTCATTATTCTCCGGAATTGAAGAAATAAAGCGTCGTCATATGAAAACGAAGCTCGAAACCCGAGCGAAAAATGCAAACTGTTGCTCGTTTTCTTCCGGTTGTAACATTTGTTTGTTACAAAGTTCTCTCTTTTTTTCAATATTACCTATGCCCCTATGTTTTTTTTTTTTTTTCATAAAGATATAATTTTAAAAAATATGAGTCATCAAAAACTCTTGATATTCCATTTATTTACGTACCATTTTGAATTATTATCAAAATTCTTTTGTCCTCAAAGATTTCGATTCTATACGTTGTGGCATTGTGTTTAAAAAATATATACTAAAGATTCGACAAGATTCGAATGTAAAATCGTGAAGTAAAAAATAATAATGTTGTTGATAACTAAGTTATTTTGATAAAAAAATTATATATTTTTATTTATATTTCGAAATATTAGCAACGATGTGATGAGGATTCGACGAAAGATCGAATTTATTGACCGACCGAGCTTCTCGGATTGCGCAATCGATGCGCGTCATCGGCAGTTCATTTACCCGCGGAAAGATTACTCTTTGCCGTTGGTTGAATGCTCTGCTCGATCACTGTGAAATAAAAAATATTTAAAAAGTAGAATCAACTTGCTCTACACGCGTCCTTTTCCGTCATCTTATCTTTCGACACCGCGGGTTCGAGCACATTTATGTGCCACAGGGTAAACGTATGATCATCGTACATAGAAACATGCGTGTATCTGTAAGTATGTCGAGAAATTAACTTTTTTTTTCACTCTTTCTCGTTGTCGTACCGGTATTAGACCTCTGAAGTATTATAGCAGCCTCAGTGGGGACATACGTATTCACATTGCGCTTCGGGTGCGCTGAACGGACTGGCTGCGTTTATCAGCAACCGAGCATCGGGGCGAATGTACTCGGAATGAATAATGGAAGTGAGCCAAGAAAACAAAGTTTTATCGCTGTGCATCGAGAAACTTCTTCCACTTTTACTCAAAATAACAACAATTTTATTCTCACATGAAAAAAAAAACAAAACAAAACAATTTTACCAATAACGAACACATATACATCACACGACACGATTAATTGATATAATTCTATAAGATGAAAATGATTAATCGTGACAACAGAAGGTATAAGAATATGTTGCGCGAGGTCGTGGCCGACCGAGGGGTTCGAGTTTCAAGGCTCAAGTGGAAAGCATCCGGTACCAACTATAGATATATTTATAATCAAGAATCGTATATTTCTATCGCTTACGGTTCGATTCTCGATCTTGGATTTATGCAAAAATAATGTATTTCTCGCTAGGCGAGTCTCGGAATCCACACGCAGGTAGTTATACAAAACACTTACAGAGAGAGGTTGTATTCGAGGACGCGCGCTCTCCGGTATGTGTACCTTTATCATGTTAGCGAGTGCATCAGCTGCATCGCAGAATGCAGCCAGATGATCATCGTGTGATGCACTTGACGGAGACGCGCATGCCGCGTGACACGGTGACGCGCTTGTGGAATACACGTTGTTCCCGCAAAGAATATTGCAGCGGCACTCTTGCGCGCAGGGTTCATTGCTGTACGTTGTTCCAGTGGAGCGCCGTCCTCTCGCGCTTTGTCGTAGTAAGGAAACCTCGACCCGACCACCTCTACTACACTTGGACAGCGCACTGATGCATGATCTCAGTAACAACGATCGGTACAGCTGCCTCACCTCATCGACTTTCGATTTCTTTTCTATTAGACGAAGCTGATGTGACTTGGCTGATGAATGTGATCGGCCGCTACGATCGATAAACGACGAGATTCGTCTAAGGTTCTTAGTTATATTTCTTTAATATTCAAAATTGGAGCACCGACGATCGATCACCCGAATAAAGTGATCGTTAGATCGTTTGTTCGATTTTTCAACATTCTCAATCAGTCGTAAAATATGACAATCATCGCGACATAATCTGCTTAACACGAGGCTCGTATAGCTCATTACGTTTTGGAATATTCCGTCACTGCATTATTATTCAATTTTTAATTATTATTCTCGTATGGTAATCTGAAATCAATTTTTGAATGTAAATTGTCATGTTAAGTTCTGTAAAACGTATTTAGAATTATAAATATTTACCCACCAACAAAATGGTTAGCTCTGCCAATTCACTGGTTGACACAGCTAATATAATTGCATGACAACATTTTTTTATTCGTTTATAGAAAAGTTTCATAGATATTGTAATTTTTGAAAGTTTCAACAGTTTCGATATCGGTACATCGAACGTTATGCGAAACTTTAATTTTGTAAATTAATAATATTCCAATGAATAGTGCCATTCTTGAAATATTTGCAATATTTATTTAATCATATTGAAGATAGCATTAACTATTGAACTTGTCATGTTAAATTTTGTAAATAAAAGGGATAAGAAAAATGATTGACCTTCACACTTATACATAGTTACCGATTTATAGTTAACTACATCGGTAATAGCAGCTATGTACTCCGCCCACACGAAGGGACCCGGTTGACCTAGAGCGATCGTATAGGATTTCTGTCTTCGCTAATGGCAACGCATTTATCTAGTTCTCTCTCTCTCTCTCTCTCACTCTCTCTCTCTCTCTCTCTCTCTCTATCTCAAGTGCAATATCGTCCGCGACCAATGATAGCACACACTCTATCGTTGTTCCACCATCGTTTCATCGTCTCATCGTCAAGCTCGACCACGATGATGACGATCGAGTTTGTATTAGTTGCATCTCAAGTATTCGCGCACACACACGCGCGCGCGCACACACACACACACACACACACACACACACGCGCGCGCGCGCGCGAGTGTCTATACAGCATAAAATACATGTACAAACTATATTGTACAGACGTAACACAAGCCAACCTAGAAACGCGACTAGACGAAAAGCGGACTCGGTTCTGCTGCTATTGCCGCTGCTGGGAGTCCGAGGTTTGACCTCGTCAGGCCGTCGGCCCGGCACACGGTGACCTCCCTCGATCTAGGGCGCTGCAACCGTGCGCTCTGACGTCATACCGCGCACTCACACCATCGTCTCGAGTGCGCTCACTGTGCTTCACTGACTCCGACTATGTGCTTTGCCTCCTTGCAACCCGACTCGGTATGTATGCAGTTAAGTCAACCTGTGCAATTCAGTCGCGCACAATACGCTCGTATACGCTGCGCTTTCTCGAGAGTCTCATGCCTATGTATGTATGTACTCGCGGTGCTCCATACACCGTTGACTTTTGAAACGAGAAAAAAAAAATGGGGTAAAGAATAAGAAAATAAATGAAAGAGAGAAGTTATCGGTTCAACGTAATCAGGGCTGGGTTAGATCGTAACCGGTGAACAGGTGTGGGGATATACAGAGAGTGGATATACCGGCAGTGATCGAGAAATGCAAAGTGCACGCTCCCACGGGAATGCAGTGCTCCTGAATTCGCTCGCAGTTGGAATCTCGGGCAAGATCGTTGAGCACGTTACTTCTCGCTGCTCTATATATTTGTACGTATGCTGCCAGAGCGTTAGGAAAGATTCTTGGATTACTCGTAGGTACGAAGAATGGTAGAACTGGTATTTGGTATGCGGGAGAATCTCGGTTGATCCGTTGGGATTCGAAAGATTATGATTTATCGGTTGCACGTCTATCGGGGAAGTGAGCATGGCGAATATACATTCACGGTACTCGAAGAGAACGGAGGTCAAGTTGTATATTTGACTCGACTGTACAAAGACAACCACTATGCAATACATCGTAGAGAGATACGCGGCTTACGTTTGTCTCGTATATGGTGAGAGAACAATCGAGAAATCTAACTTTTCTCTTTCCCTCGAATCGCGTATATACCAACTGTACACCGACTTACCTATCCAACTTGCTTGCGACACAGCTCTCGCCTCCCTGTTCGACTGCAATTCACTTTCATCTAAATTATGCAGCAGTTTCAAACTGCAATTGGATGCCGGATCAAGGTGGGAGAGAAACAGAGAAGTACGTAACGGTGCGAGACTGTACGGTAAAAATTCCTCTCAACGTAACAACACTTTGAATATAATTGAATCGAGATAACATTTATGTGAATAATGTTATGAGAATTCGAGGCATTACGTCGTAATATGTTTAAATTATTTTTTCATACAAATAATTTTAATACATAATTTCAATATTAAATAATGTACAATAATTATGTTTATAAATTGAATCATAATAATTAATAACGAATTGATAATAGCAGCGAATATGGTCATCTTGCAGTAGTCGAGTTATCATGCTTATCATTTTTATATTATTATATATGACAGTACGACAAGTCACTGAAGCGGAGTGTCGCTGAGCTTACACCCACACACTCGCTTCGGGTTTCACGATATACCGTAGTAATACACCGGCCCGCCCCGAATGAATTATGATAAAGAGGCTGATAGGTGGTTGTAGTGGTGCGGATAGCTCGGTGAGTCGCGAACGGCCCAGATACGAAGGACAGGCCGATGAACCGTCGAGGACGAAATTCGCTTGCGGATTCCGTGCCTTCGCGCTCGCGCACTTGACGCGCTCTCGGCTCTCGAGAACTGCTTTCCCCCACCTTCCCTCTCTTACGCGTATTCTAAAAGTCTCTCTAGCGAGAGCTATCGTTCTCTATCACTTCGGATATATGAGAATTACACTTGGCTAGCTGTGATTTAGAATAATACGATTTAGAATAATCGTCAAGAGATTTTAGCAGTATTTAGCTCCTTTCGGATATCTCATTCGTGCCTCAATAATATCACATTGTAGCATCAAACATACGTTTCTGTAAATTATTTTAATGCTACAATTAACAGAAAAATGTACATTCGATAATTTATTTATTTAATTTTAATTGTATTTAATTAATTAAATTTTTATTATATTAATCGTTTGTGTAAATGATTTTTCAAATAATTCAGTAATCTACATTTTTATTTCATTGACAATTAATTTATATTCAATCGATAGATAGAGTTGTTCATTTAAATGAAATGAAAAGCGAATATTCAACCGAATGTACGTAAATAGTTTTCCAAAATGTACTAATAACATTTTTCCGTACCCTTTAATTTTCGTTAAATATATTTTGTCACGACGATTCGAGAATTTTTTCGACTGTGAGATTCGTACGAACAGAGGAAGCATATTTTTGCTCTCAGCTTCTTCAACGTTGCCCTTTTTTTAACCGAGACTACGGAGAAGAGTTCACCGAGTTACAGAAAATAGAAAGAACGAATCAAGAGAGTGAGAGTTCGCTCAGCCTTCGAAAACGAGGGCGCATGCCTCGTGGCGAGAAAGGGGTTAGAGGGTCCGTCGTGCAAAAGCTAACAACGATCTAGCGAGCTTCTCGCTGCTGCTGCTGTACCGGCGGCGGAGGCATCGATGGAATCGCTGGTTTTTTCATCTCTCTACAGAAATATATCGTCAGACAGAGACAGGGCCTCGTGCGATTGGCATATAAACGTGATAGCAATGATGTCTCGATGACATTTTATAAAAAATCGTACACCGGCTGTGATAGAAAAATAATATATCTTGAAAGTTTGATTCGAGCTGTCGACGAAAGGACTCAGCGAAGGGGCGGGCTCTCTGTCTTTATGATATAGATACGTAAAGTACCATAGTCAGGCACCATATACGACAGTTAAAAGTGATAAAGTAACCCTGTACTTTAACCTATATATGTATAACGTACAGAATATATAGATATTGGAAAATACGTTGTCTCGAGTTACTCGGATTAAATCGCGACTTTCACGGTTTAAATCTATGTACAGATATAGTCATCAATAGTGTTTTATTATAAATCGATAGTCGGCGCGTATAGTTGAAACGCTGGCAACAATTAATTAACGATGAATTATACGTCGATCAGAATACTTGTATCTTTTCGTCGATAAATTTTATTCTATTTATGAACAGGCGGGTACCTATATATTATCCTTAACACAGATCTGTTAAAATGAATGAGAAATATATAATTCCAGATAAAAGTGGAATTATTGGTGGATAGAGAGTGGTGGACGGGGCGTGCGAATGTACCCTAAGAACGCCCCTTTGCGAGTACACTCGCCGCAGAAACACAGTTACGGAACGTTATGGAGTACCGAAGAGTTTGTAACAGCAGCAGCGGTTGCAGCAGCCCCAACTTACCCCGTCCTCGATGGTTCGTCGGCCGCGCGGCCTTCGTAAACGGGGGCGCACCGCGAGACGTGGAGCACGCGGCGGGGAAGGTTGCTCCACGCTTGTATTAGTTACAGTAGGTACTGTCGTATATATTCGACGTAGTTTCCTCGACGGCATATTACTCGATACCGTCAAATGCACGTCGAGCAACCTCGAGACGTCGTCCTCTTATAGTACGAGGTCTACACAATTGAACTCGCGTAAACTATCGATGCGAAAAAAAAATAAAAAACGTTAAATGTATATTCTTTTTAAATCTTTTTGAACGTTGTTTTATTTTACAGATTTAGTTACAAAAGTATATTCACCGAAAGATAATGATATTTTACTGCGTGCATAAAAAAAAATCGGTTGAATTTATTGAATAGATCTAAGCGATTTTTTTTTCTCTCATTTACAGCTTCGGTACGGTCGAAGCTCCTTAAACGACAACTTTTGTTTCGACAAATTCTCTTTACGAGGATAACGAATTGTCTTCCGCTTATTCATAACAATATAATAACAATATAATATGTATACTCTTGGTGTAAAAATTTTACTCCGAGTCGAAGCCTCGGAGCCCGCAATAATCGAGAGTCGACTGTACGTGGATTCGAGACGATGAGACAATTTTTGCGCGCTCTAATGTCGACGGTTGCGACGCTTTGGTGGATCGCGCGAGGAGTCGGATGTTCGTAGCTCGCTTATGCGTCGACGAGACTGCAATAGGAGAAAGAAGGGTACAGAGAAAGACAGAAACGAGGCTAGAAAATAGCAAAGCTGAGTTAGAACGACGAGACGAGCGAGCGAGAACGGATTGAAATTATTTCAGGAGAATGCGTCGAGAGAGGAAGTGAGAACGAGATAGTTGGCACATATATGCACAGCGGAGGGTTCCCCTCTTCCCATACTCCGTTGCATCGACATCAGTTACTACGAGTTGTACATTACACCGCTAGCGGAGGAGACTGCGTCTGCTCCGATGTGTGCACTGCTGCACCAGAGCGCAATGCACTCTCCGCGCAAGGCCTTGTACGAGTCAGCGGTACTCAATCGCGCTCGAGCACTCTATCTCGTCGCTAAACTCTCGAGCTGTTGGATAGAACGAAGCGTGTGTCACCTCGGGCATTATAAAACGTATGATCAGCAACAAACTACCCTTTAACCCTCCGACACCTTTCCATTCATTTTAAAAACCCCCAAATATTTTTTTCAAATGCAATTGAATTTACAGCCAAAAACCTACATTAACCGTTAATTCATCTCAAAGCATACAATTATGTAACATTTGAGTAAATCGGCATTACCTGAATGTTGAAATTTTCTATTAAAATAAATTTAAATGTCAATTACTATTTATTGACATACTTTCATCAGATTTTGTCGAGTATCTTTCATACGATTGTGAAATAATTGTAATGACTGGTGAGTGGCCTAAAATTGTATATAGCTTATCCTGTTAAGAGAGTAGCGCATTGAGGGCTCTTGAGATCGAGACATATTAGCGGAATAGCAAAACGACTGTCATCTGTTTGATAAGTGTGAAAAGTACGGAGTCACTTGTTAGACAAGCAGCATTGTTTGCGAGCAGTCACGATATGTATCAGTGCACGCGTACGCGTATTCGACGAAGCGCATAATTTATTAATGCATTATTTTTATCGTACAAGCTCATTTAAAAAAATTTTCTTATAAACACAGCGTAGCAGTACTATTATGCACTCCCTCGCCCTGTCGTACACAGCGATAAAACGATTGAGTACAGCAACGTATACCGAACCTGAATTACTATAAAATGAAATGAAGAAAGATTAAATAAAAAAAAAAAGAAGTTATTAAAAATAATGCAAAAAGACCACACGTCATACTACGACGGTTAGTTGATATTATATAATTGAATAAGTGTAACCAATCGACTGCGCGATACATATGACGCGTTATATACGAGTCTAGCGATATATAGAACGGAATACTGCGAATATATGGGGCGTGACGGACAGCCAGGTTTCCCCGTCGAGTGGTGGTCAGTCGGTCCGTGCCGGGTGAAGAGGTAGATAGAGAACACCATCCAAAGCAGAGGGGAAAATTTGAGTCAATCTCTGATAAACTAGGAGCTCCTGGTGCTGCTGCTTCCCTATCGTTAACGAGGTCATCAGAGTTTGATATATATAGTATACAGGCAATCAGACCCACGGGAAAGGGCTACATCGATACAACCTTCTGGCTATCCTCGCGGCGAGGTCGAGCTGACGTTATATTCACGAAGTTAGTTCACCGTGGAGGGTTGAATTGTCGATAGAGAGGGTGAAAGTGATGGAGATCTAAGTTGCCAAAGGTTATAGCAGTTATAGCCAGAGTCTATCTTCAATGGGTTGAAGATTAATTTCAAGGGCGATTCAGTATCATCGGATAGATCGACATTGCTGGTATAGGTACATTCATCGTTTATCTTGTACATATTACTCACGCGATTCGCATTTTCTCACAAGTACTCACTGCAATGAGGATTCATTATTTTCATTATTTCGAAAATTAATTCATTATATTCTCGTTCGTATTATAAATTTATACGAAGATACGTAGAACAAGGGTGCACAGAGAGAAACAGAGAGAGACAGAGAGAGAGAGAGAGAGAGAGAGAAAGAGAGAGTGCTACGGCCTCGGTTAACCTCGTTCAACACTCCCAAGGCATATGAGAACGAATGGCTTATTCGCGATGAACGGGACGAGGGCATCTGCTGTTGTTTTCCTCGCTGAAAAGAAGGTGTACGATACGAAGGCGTGCGGGAGGTTTTCATTCAAGCTCGCCTCTCCGCGAGAGATTCTAGATTAGCCAGACCGTATGCGATACATTACTTCATCATAAATCAACAACGATATACGCCTCGCGTTAACTACCTGTCGATGCTTTAATGCATTGAACACTCGAAAGAATCTCTTCAATCATCTTTCAACTATGTATGTGGCAAAAATGCATCGCATACGCGCACAAACGACAAGTGCGTCAAGGTAGGCGCGATTGCAATTGTATACAGCGTTTACAGAGAGACCTTCCCGATTGTGAAGTTACGAAAAAGTTTCTGATGCATCAGGCAGCGTATTCCCAGAGAAATCCTAGATTTCACCGAGTCTCCAACCGACACACCTCTCGACAACCTTGGCTCTGATGGGACCACCTTCAATTGCACTATGGTGGGACGGACGCTATGATGGGAATATTAAACTTTGTGTACACAAAAATGCATCACGTTGATTACACTTTTCCGCTCGATAATTATAGTTCCAAGTGCATTAGCCCCCGTCGCCATCCCCTTGAGAAATATAGTTAATGTGGCTCGATAAAAATGAGATTACGTTGCCTTATATAGATCCCGAGATTCCGAATACTTAAAAATAATATCTTCGTTACATTTCGTTGGTCTAATTGGATTTGTATTCTATTGACTAATTCGTAATTGGATCAATAAGATCTTTTATCGAATCCATAAAATATAATTTACAAATTATTTTATACTTTATCCGAGTATAATTGGTTGGGAATATTAAAAATTATATTTAGAACAATAGTATCGATAATTGCAAATGCATTTCTCCAATAACTCTCGGTCCTGTTGGCCCAGAATAAGGGCAGCACAGTGAACCCAGGGCGATCCATGACTCGCGCGCGCGCGCGCCCACTCTTCACTAACGAAAATGGGGGCTGCATCGATTTACGAGTTGTCTAGCTCTCGGTGAACAGATAAAATTCTAGCGGTGCACGTAAATCGTTTGTCGTTGACGCGCGGGAGCCCAGCTGCCCGCGTGCACTCGAGATACTTTCTCGGTACGCGTCGCAGATTATGTACACCACCGGAATGTGCTTTCGCACCACTGAGTTATCATTACCGTTGTATATAGGAGTATTTCTGTAATCTCGTGAATACGAACTCGAGGAGCAAACCAAGAGAGCTGCGAGTACACTTACCTGTAATGTTCTCTCAGTAATGCATTCGCGAGTTAGGCAATACACTTCGCGGATCGACCTACTCGGAGTCGCGAGAGATATCAAACACACTCGTATGTCCCTCGGTGATACAACAAATACTTTTGATGTTGGTACACTGAGAGAAATATTGATTGAATAAAATTAATGAAAATTGAATCAAGCTGATGTACTTCAAAGTCAATATACACTGTATAATATAATTTTATAACAGAAATTGAGGATGACACATAATATACATTAAAATAATATACAAATAAAATTTGTTTTCAATTCATTAAGAATACTTGATCGTACTCTGGATTCAAAAACTTTACAAACATACATTTAAATTGATATTCTTCTAATTATATGTTTCAACATAAAATTATAAATGTTGAGATAAAGATTGATACCCATTAAATAACCAATTTATTGATATCAGTCGATATATCCACCAGGAGCTTAAGAATTCAATAAAACGTGATAATTAAATGGAATTAAATTATTTTCATTATTGTCAGAAAAAAATTAAGTCGACATCTTGAACTACAACGCCCGCAATTGTCCCGGAATTGGACCATGAACAGCAGAGTTGGGGGCAACAATTTCTTATGGTAGAACCGAGGAGTAAGGATATTCTGGTGACTTATAAATGGTTATTCGCATTTCAATGAGAATATTTTAAAACTATGTTTACGTTTATTGGTCAGTAGTCGATTGTTTATTCCGATCCATGGCATTTCCGCCTTTACTCCCCTACATCCATACATATTTCCATATTGCATACGCGTGTGTGTGTGCGTGTGCGTGCGCTCGCGCTTATATATATTTATTTCAATTATATCTACTATCATTTCATTTTCTCAATTGCTTTCCCCCGCCATACTTTTCGCCTTAATCAGTCTTCCGTACTCTCTCGCAAACCCACAAAGCTCTGATCTTGATGGCTCCTGCAGAGTTTTTAATACCCAGCCCTTCAACCTGCGTTCCTGCCGCTCTCCTCTCCATATCTTTACTCCTCTCTTCCACTCTCCCTCTATTTTTCGGTTTGCATTCCCGTACATGCTTCGGCATTTCTTTTTCCTCCTCACAGTCTACATTTTCACTCTTTAAATCCTTTTTTTCCATTTCTTCCGACATTTCTCCAACGAAGTCTTGTCCATTCTTCTTTGAACTCTCCACTTGGATCGCGGTCGTCCCAGTACTTTTCTCTTGCGCAATCTCTCTTGTTAAACTTGTACTACGGACAGAAACTCGTGTCATCAACTTTATTCCAGTCTTTTTGAGTATCTTGCTCCTTCTTTTTCTTTACTCCATCCTTCAGCCACATGCTTTGATTTTTTGCGCTCTCCCTGCGTCATATCCAGTCTATTATTCTCCATCTGCCAATGCCACTTTCAGCCACCCCCCCCCCCTTTCCCAAGAGGATGGAATCCGGTTGACAATGTTTCTGATCTCTTCTCTTATCGTATATTGTATAGTATTCTCGCCGTTACGTAGATAAGTAAGTAGTTAGATAGTTAAGTAGGTCCTAGGTTAAAACCATCGAAATAGAGAGAAAAAAAAAGATTTTCGTTCGCTTGGGATACAGAAAATACTGTTAGAATGACAGTCAATCGAAAAACATATTTAAGTATGACGTAAACATTATTTAAAAATCTATTTTTTTACCTCTATCAATGAAATAATTACTGGAAAATAATTATAGAATAAAAATATACTATGACAACTCATTAATACATAATTCATTGATTTATTTCAACTATTCGATAAAACATATAACGAATAAACGAATAATTTACCAATTAAACTTTCGTTTATCATTGAAATAATAATAATTTTCAATCTACATGATTTGAAATATTTTAAAATACTTTGGATCGACAACACAGATCCAATTTCATACGTTTTTATTATTTCGAGGTGTGCGGTGCGAGTTATCATTAATGTAAACAAGGTAGAAACGACATTAAAAATTAAGTTGGTCTAATTTATCGATAGCAAATCTAAGTAATTGAGCTTTACTTCGTCTGTACGTCTACCAATTACGTAAATAAATCCTGACGTCTGGGCTAACCACGTGAGGATTATTATTATTTCAATATTTAAGATAGCTTCAGGAACGAATTTCACACGCGTTTTTTGTTCTATTGATCGTCATACTTTCGCGCATATTTTATAGAAAAATCTCATTGAATCGTAACGGGAAATGAACATTTGTAATTAAGTAACAGATTTTTGGGGATCCTGGTTAAATCTGTTGAGCTTAGAAATACTTAGGTAGTAAATTCGTAATCAACGACGGTAAGTATTAGCTAAAAAAAAATTTTATTCCATTAAATTTAACACAATTTACGAATAAAACATTATTTACAAAAAAAAAAAAAAAACAGTTCTTTGGTCAAATTGCGCACAACCGCAACCAACGAACACTCAGAATTCTTAATATGAAAAATTGTTCATTCCATAATGAATGTATTCACCGCTTCGATCAAGGAAATGCAATTTTTCATTGAAAATTCCTAAAGTAACTTCAAAGTAATAATACACGGTTAAACATAAAGAACGGCAATTTTTATTATTTCTGGACAGATTTATGATATCGTAAAAGAGCAGGACACGTCGTTATATTAAGTTATGACTCGTATATTAGAAAAGAGTCGTGTCGAGACCTTTGCCAGGTTCTGTGCTCCTGGTGCACAACGCGCGGTGCTCTCAGTTGCATGCGCGCGTCTATATTATGAAATGGAGAGTCGTAATCGTCTAGTACAGTGTGTACAGTGGGTTTGAATAGAAGGAGAGGCGCGCCGTTTGAGTATCGACAGGAGACGCAGGAGTTGTATTTAATATGGTAGTGGAAATCCGCGTCGAGGGCCGTCGAACCCGGACTGCTCGCGTTACGAAATAAGGAACTTTCGAATCGGAATTTACATTCGTTCTCAACGATTCCTCGTACTCTTCAAACATTGTTTTCTCAATAATTAATATTATTATTATAAAGACGAATGTTCGTTCTTCATCGTATTTCAAGAAATAAAACAACGAATTATCATTCGCCGTGATACCTTGCGACACTCGGAAGTTTCTTTATATAAATGTTTAGCGTATTCCTCTTCTCGCCAGACATTACAAACGACGAGCTCATTACCGTATAGACACTGCGATATCGAGAATCAATTGCCAATATAATCGCTGCGTTATATTCTGCCATTATGTGTCATTAGAGTGTACAGAGCTGTATGTAACAGCTGAGATGTTAAGACACAGAGTCGATCACCCTATTTCAAAGCATCTGGTGAACTCGCGGTGTGCAAATGTTGGAAAGCCCAAGGATACGAGACGCCCACGAGAGGCTCGGTGAGCAAAAGAGCGACGCGAGATTGTCCGTTCGTTATATACCTTTATAGTATAATCTCAAAGGTATACGCTAGCATGCGGTACGTGTCTCGTTGCGAAATTCATTAGCGGCACGAGGGAACTATCGCACGAGCCCCCGTCTATACTCTGTTATTCTCGGTTGCTGTCACGCTTGCTGGTGTTTCGATCGCGCTCACCCCGGGACTCCCGTCTTGTTATTAGGTTCTACGACTAGAGGGAAAACGTGCTATTAAACGAGTGCCTCTATTCGCAGTGTAACGTATACAGTCGAGAACACACCAAAGTACTTGACTCTTGAGAATTTCGTTCGCGCGCAATACCAGTACTCGAAGGCGTTCTGTCTATTATTTCTCGGTGATCCTCGGTAATTCGAACTGCCTGCGATTCAATCTCGCTGACGCCAGGTGCGCTTGCACAATTCTTTTGGAGCGTCAACTCTGAGTAGATTAAATTTATTTCGACGTATCGACGATTGAACTTCTCGCCTTTTGAATGTATATTAAATATAACACATCGTTAATTAAACGGGTTATAGAGTCTGGGCCTTAAATTGAAAGACTCGTGGCTCTCTGTTATTGCTGTTCATTAGCAACTCCCGAAATCGATGTAGTAACTACAACAGACCGATTCTATAAACGAATATAATTCACGTGGGAATAATACATATTTATCGATTCGGCTGTAAAACACATTTTTAATAAATCATTTAATACGTTACGCGAGAAACACGATAACGAATATAAAATCTATTATCACGCATACTTTTTTTTTTTTCAATTCTCATTTACTTCGAAAATTAATGCTTTAGAATTAATAATAATAATATTTCTTTAACTGAAAATGTTTGATCTAATAAATAAATGCTATTAACAAAATAATAGTATTTGTAAAAAATTAGCACAATTGAAAATTCTGAATTTGATTTCAATTGGAAGAAAAAACTAAAGAAATAAGAATCATTTCGTGACAACATAAAATTAAACGAGCGTTTCGACTGAACGTGTTTGTTTCTCGATTCGGATGTGAATTCCAGCGACACGATAAAGAGAGAGAGAGAGATATATACAGATAGTGATAGAGAGAGTCAGAGTGGTGGAGTGAGAATTTAGTCTTTGACTGACAAGAAGGACGTTAACTGGTGCAACTGTCAAAACCGGGTCTCTGACAATAAGATATTATTTAGGTGTATCACACAAGACTTTTACTCCAACGATTAATCCGTTTGCCATTTCTCGGATTGTTAACTTTTGTCAGAACAGCTGGACTGTGGAAATCTCTACGATTTTCTTTTTCTCTCATCATTTCTGTGGTTATTGCGCAACAGTTTACCGACGTTTGCTCTATTTTGTTGGCTAATATTGTTAATGTCACGCGACAGTACAGTCATATCGAGTTGGACATCTAACTTCCGTCATATTTACGATATCTCAAGAGGGACGCATGCTGAAGTGACATTCAACAGCAGGTTCGACCGTCAATAAGGGCTGTCGATATACATTTCTGACATATAGACGCTTGCAGAACGATAAAGGGACCGCTAACCTATAATATAACTCCTTCGGACCATGGGAATTGCATCGCAAAACGCCACGCAATACCTTAATTCAATACCGTGACGAAGTACGACATTGAATTTTCATACACGAAGAGTAGGATCTAATAAAAATTCATCTGATATTATGAACATATGGCGCCACTTGTAAAATAGAGGCAATATTATTAATAATGTTTAAAATAACGGAATAACTCCCGCAAATATTATAAAAATGATGAAAAAATCTTCAGCTTGTAACAGATTATTCTAACCGCGTACAAGTACTTAAAAAAATGTAATTCAATCAGTACCTAAGTTTTCACATATCATTAAAGATTTATTACTCTACGTGTATTGATTTATATTTTTTTAATCCATCATAACGTTGACAATTGATGATATTTTATTAAATCGCTGATACATTGATATAATATTAATATAATATTCTCTAGAGTAAATAGTGTGATAAACAATGATATAACGGGAAAAAAAAAATTCCTGCCAATCTTTTACTCTCTCGAGGGGTGAATGACAGAAATGGTTTTGTTCTTTAACTCCCAGGAGTTGAGAGGGTCGAAAAAGTTTGCCATGCTGGTTTCCAAGATATATTGAGCAAACCTTGCATTTCCCGACGGGATCGAAAGCGCGCTAGCTCTTCCGGTATAGAGAGGCGAACGAGCGCTGGGTTGTTGGGCGATCGTAGAAGGAAGAGCAAGAACAGCCGACTCTATGTATATATACACCAGAAAGGGTGGTTTCGCTGGCGTATGTATTTTATGCGAGGGAGTAAAGCGTGCACGTTCGCTCGACGAAGGACAACGAACTCGGGTCAGGAGTTGTCCGGGCTATCGCGCGCCACCCTCCCCACCAACCCCTTTTCCACTTACTATTCTCTCTTTCTCTCTCTCTCTCTCTCTCTCTTTCACACTCTGTCCATTTCACCCTCGTGAAATCGATGTAGGCACGAACACTCTCGTGCTTCAAGGCTGCAACACCGTATCGTCGAAAGCGCAACGATTTATCAAATAGTTTATACGAAAAGGTACTTCGTGTCTACGTAATATCGGAAAGAAAATATACAAAAATGTAAGTGGAATAAAATATTTCACGGATGGCGGTGAATTCATCGTTCCCCGATGAGCGGCAACACATTGCTGGGTCACGCGTAGTAAAATTCTCATTTTCGGCGAAAATAGCATTTGTTTAAATTATTTATTTATCTTCCTACCACTGTTGTGGTAATGATTTCGAGCTGCAAATATAATCCGTCAATACTCTTACCAATTTATAGCAGTTACGAGAATAAATCTCGATGCGGAGAGTCACGAAGACGAGCAACGACGAATATAAAATAAAATGACGAATGGTATAAATGGTAACACGGATACGGGACTGCCGTGGTGAGTCGGTACGACTGTGCAAGTGCAAGGGGCAGAGCAAGATCGCGTGTGTGTGTGCATGTATGTGTGAGAGAAAGAAAGGTGATTATGAATGCGAGAGGGAGAATATTACCGCTAAGTGGGAGAGGGTCATCGACATTGCCGATCTCAGAATAACCGCACACAACACGCGCTCGCGTTTCGATTAGAATAAAGATGTCGCTCCATAGTCCAGTATGAGTCGCGAGTACTTTAGAATAGAATAAGTAAAGTTTTATAAAACAATTAATTAAAACAGTTAAAACTGAAGGTGATTTTATTGAAAATAAAAATAAAATCACTGGTGCAAGTATACGGATATCATTACCATATTATTAAACATTAGAATCTACGTGTATCCTTCTGTCATTAGTGTATTGTCCCTCGCTTAGCTCCATAAATATATCTATGCTGAAAATGGTATTGTCAGACTCCTAGCATAACCTCGAGCGCACATAGGAAATCAATGAGAGTGATGCCATTCGCGCGCACAAATATACAGCACAAAGCGGAGAGCGAAACTCCGCTGATGGTTGTTTGTGCACTAGTGTACTACTATTGCACATAGTTGTGGCATTGTAGTGTATGTGTCAGCCACAGAGGCAGCAGCAGCAGCAGCAGCAGCAACAGCAAGGTTCGTACGTATCCCACGGGGTACCGGAGAGCTGCATCTGTATGCGTGCCTATATGTGTCTGTGCACCGGCCTAGATTCTCCCGGGTTCAACACTCGCTATCGAGGTGACTGCTGCCACTGCTGCTGCTGCTGCTGCTGCTGCAGCTACAGCTACTGCTACTGCTCGCTCCGTTCTCTCGTTCTCGCTTGCTCAACGCAAAAGCGAAGCGCAGAGACCAAACGAGACCGCTGCTGCTACTGCTCTCGTACTCCCCGTTTATACGATACGACATCCCATACTACGTTTGAGTACCCGTCCAGGGTCTCGCTCTGATACGGCCTGTCCCGAAACCGGGATGCACATAAATGGAACGGCCGTAGAACTAGAATCGAGAAATCCCTGCAGGAACCGAGGATTTCATGGTTCAGTGAGCAATAAAGCTTTTAGCTTTGATCTCGTTGAATTCTGATGCAGATTCAAATATTGCGATTAAGTGAAAAAGCGTAACATTCGTAAGATTATCATTGAATGGTAAAGTGGAAGATCGTTTTTAAAAGTAACCGACAATTCATTAATAATATCTTTAATTGATATGAATTAATTGTTTTTATCGGTATATCTATAGATTGTTTATTTACCATACGACTAATCATTTTTTAAGAAAAATATATTTACAGAAGCAAGTGAATTGAAATATTTTTATAATAAATATATCAATAAATTTGACGCCAAAATCGTAAAATATTAATCAATTAATCAATTCTTTAAATCGTTCATTCACAATACACGACTAATCGTATAAAAAAAATGAAATTAGTATATTGACTAATTGAAAGAAATGATAAAATTTTGATAATAAATAAATAAATAATTTTGTCACTAAAAATCGTGATATATTAATAAATTGTTCCAACGCTTGTCGGAAATTCCAGTTAATGCAGATTGACGATGAACATTCTGGAAGCCTCGGAGATGACGAAAACGAAGTGTTACCGAAGCATGTGAATCGACATTATACATGTACCGTAAGGTCGTGCAGTTGTGTGTTACATACAATCGGACCGCGCGCATTGTTACTCAACACATTAGCAACAGCCTGCAACGAGAGAGCAACCGATCGAGGTGTACACCTCCTTGGGCGCACACGCGGGGTGCAGCGACCGTTCGAGGACGCGTTCGGTACAGTTCGTGGCCGCGTGTACCTACTTTTACTTTCGTGACGCTTATGTCGTACCAGAGCATGGTGCATAGCAGCGTGCGTGGATGCTGAACAGCGGGGGTTCTCGGCTGTGTATTTCTAATTCAAAGTATGTTGATAAAAAAATTTTATTCGCAAACATTTTTTAAAAAAAATCTCCCGACTGAAGGAAGAAGTTTAATTAAATGAAAGAATTATTTATTATATATATTTTGTTATTAATTAACAAAATTATTTCTCAATTTTTTTTATTTTTATTAAAATAATTTATATTTAATGATTTTTAAAGAAAATATCGGTCCGCACGCATCGGCGACGAATAAGATTATGCAATTGGTTATCTAGTCCTCTGGCGTGAGATAATGGTAACTCGTCATGACCCATCTGATCTGATCGACCGATATGATATGAAGTTAGGAACGTACACAGTTCTCGATGATAGTACCGGTCGCTATGATAATTACAAACAGGCTGCATATAAGAACCTTTTATCTCAGCGAGTTAACAATTTATCGCACAAATATATGTCTAACAACAAGCGTATTTACTTGTGAAATCGATGGGCCAAATATGGTTAAACTATTTAATGGGGTTTCGGAGAAATGTTGGAATATTTGAAATTGCGTCGATCAGCTGATCACCCCTAAACGCGTAACTCCCGTCTTTTTCCCCAGCGGGGCATTTCGAAGTACAACATTATTAAATTTATAACAAATTCTGAACATCAAGACGCAATGACAATCATTTTTTTGATTGAATTGTTACAAACATAAATCTCGAGATAATTATTACATTTGAAATGTGGTTCGTCATTACGAGAAAGTTTTCGCGTCGCGATTTTGCACTCGTAGTACTACATCTCGTTGTATACCACGAGAATAACCGATAGCGGTAGTATGTATAACGATTCACTTACTATACGTTCCCGAGAACGAAAGTGAAAAACCGGTCGCGACTGAGAGCCACTGTGTAGTGTGTAATAGTTTCGATTGAAAGGAGGTTACGGAGTGAGTGAACTTTGGGCCTGGATTGTGTGCGAGAAACACGGAGCGTCGAGCGGTAGCACACGGATTACATACACTCGTACAAACACTAATACACTCACACGTGAACGCGCGAACCCGGCCGCAGCGAGAGCGAGTTTCACGTACGCACACCCACACACACTCGCATATCCAGCGCGTTATACAGATACCTTTGCAAAGTTCACACAGAAGTGCACCTATACGAGACGTATGTAACACAGCATCGGACATACACATGCGTCAACGTTCACAAACGAACGTCACAGCTCAGTCACATTATCCGCCACAGTGCGAAATTCCATAGCTTTGCGCCCGATCCCGATCAAGATATACGCCTTCATTAATGTCTACGATATCCTACGGAAGGAAGACATAATTACGAGACACTGTACTTTTTGGCAGTTATTTTTTTCGTTCATATAGCTTTTTAAATAAATTTTTGTAATTTGTTTTGTGCGCCACGCATATTTGCGGTACTGCTGGAACAGATTTTGTTGGAGACAGAGTTTTCGGCCGCTATATTCGCAGATATCGATAGCTTAATGTCGTAAGGGTGAATCGGATATGTGTAAGCAGCGTAGTTTGAGCTATTGCTACAATTAAGATCCTACAGTTGTAAGGATCTCTTTGATATTTGTTCATCGATATACGGTAAACGATATACGGTCATTGGTACCTCATGGGTTACGTCTATCTTACGGACGTTTGTGATGTAATGAAAATATCCCGCATACCGATACAACCAACACCGGATGACAGGAAATATGTTTCAAGCTATAAACAACGTTTCAAATATATTTTTACTTGTCCGCAACGAACTTAAAATCTCAGTGAAAATAGATTGAACATGTTGCTTCGTCTACGCGCTCTATTATGTATATTCTGTAGGTTTCAGTCATTGCTCGTAGTAACCCGATAGATATTGGCATCGTGCCACGAATTGTCTACGATGGCTTGAACATAAAAATTTTAAATAGATCGAAGAGAAGACATTTTTATCTTTTTCTTTGAAATCCTTGAAATAAATTTATTTCGCGAGTCACAGTCATTGGCTATACGTCTGTAACCAATCAATATTTTATCTCTCGTAGATCTATATTCGATAAATAGTCTAACGGATAAAAAAAACCTTAAAATCTTATTTTTGATTTCATTAACAATCAATATTATACAAAATCGTATGAAACTGTGATCATTGTATCTCGTTAAAATCATTTTAATCGAAGTTACTTATAGTTTAAAACGTATGTTTTTATCGCAAGCGCAATGTAATTTATAGATTTCTGTGAAGAAAATATATCTAGCAAGACAATGATCACAATTTCATACGATTTTCCATGATTTACATTTTTTTTTTATGAAAAAATTAATCTTTTCGAGTTTGATAAAATTATGTGAAATTTATCATCGAAAATCTGAGATAAAATGATAACTTTTGCGCTAATTCGTGGTAATTTTTGTCTTTAATCAAAAATTTTCGAGCTATGTTGATTATAAAAATAATTTTTTACTAACGTTGGATCAAAAAATCGGCAAAAAATCACAGATAGCGCGCCTTCACGTGGGACTAACAATTTGTGTCAATTATGTTACAGAAGTGAGAGTATCGAAAGAAAGTTTGCCGAGGATCAGATATGCTTACGACGCGAATGGTGAATAATCGATTGCGCTTTCGTGGACGATATCGAAGAGCAACGTGAGAAAATATCAAAAGTTAGTTTATGATTTCGATTTGCGATGTAATCACGTTTTATCTATCCGTTTGGTCTACGCCGTGTTATCCAAGGGTTCCGGATCGACAGACGTGCACTGGATTCGTGAATTAGTAAGCGTGAGTCGGGTTCACGGGAATAGTTCAGTAATATCAGATAAGATAAAATGATACAGACTCTCGGTTGTGTGTAAAGTGAAAAGTACATCGTGCCGAGACGTACGACATGCACCTTGTCACTTTCACGTCGTTTTAAAAGAGGCGCGCGTACCCCGAGATATTGTATACGCACGCTGTCGCTATATATCTTTCCGTTCTCCAATCGAGTAGCACGGTTCAATAGAGACGGAGATGCAGAACGGAGAATGTCGAAGTAGGATCGCTTTGAAATAAAGCAAAGCTTCTCGTGACTTTGTAATACACAGTAGCACCAACTGTGGCTTAAGAAATAGACGCATGTGTCATACGATGGGATTCGGAGAGTTCGCTCGTTGCCACGTATACGCGACAAATGCGAATTACGGTATTTCAATAAATCTCATTTTGCAATTTTAGAGTCCTAGGGATTTTTTCTTTCCCATAAAAGAAGTTTCGAAAAAGTCAAGAAAAAGGAAAACGATATATAATTTTATTCCGAAAGTAGGTTGTCCTGTTAAACTTACGATAACCCGTTTTTTTTTCTTTCCAAATTTTTAAAATACGTTTCATTCGTGCGTTATCTGTTATTTATAACAATATGTGTGTCACACATTTTTTGCCGAAAGATGGAAAATAAGAAGAATAAAAATTGTTTTTCTTATTACAGAAAAACCACCAAATTTCGCCATATCGTCTACAATTTTTTCATTAGTGCATTTAGTATCATAATGATTAAATTATTCTTTCTCTATAATTTTTGAATCTATTTTCTTCCTTATTTCTTATAATAAAAATAACTTTAATAATAAAAGGAAATATGCCGAAGTGAGTCTCCAGTCCTACTTTAAAACTAATATTTTATCTTTATACGCGGAAAGAAGAATATGACAATGGTTGATATACTTGTGTGACAAGTGAGAAATATATTTCGACGGTCTGGAGATTTTTTTTTCCATACTTTACGTCCCACAATTGACAATTAATCGAATCAAATCGCATCCCACAAGCAGAAGAACAATATCGAAGTCGAAACATTTATATTCCTTTTTCACGGTTCAGTTAAAGCTAACGTATGGTAAAAGTTGCGGAATACCGGAATCACAGCACGATAAGAGTTATTCCTTCCGCTTGATATTATTTTCCGTCGGCTGTTACGGTAATACAGAATCCGATATTACCGAGAACGCGGCATTGAAGCTCGCAAGCAGCTTGCAAGAAGAACGGTAGAGCGGTTATCATGCCAGTAAAACGAGGTTTGCGCAGACTGGCCAAGAGTACGGTAGATAACTACCGTACCGGGTCAGCCGGACCCGGTCGTAGCGAGTGCGTCTCACGACGCAGTAGTAGGTGGCAGTACCGATCAGACAGACCGACGAAGCAGTAACCACTCGGTGGGTTAATCTACTGGCAAGAAGGTTGGCATCGTCTCCACCAGCGATTAGGAGATCGCTGCTTTCGCAAAAGCACTCGTAGTGGATGCGAAAGCGTCGGAAAGCTCGGTACGCCTAACGTAGAATCGACTTTTCAACAAGTCGGTTCAATAGCACGTGGGATGCCAAATTAAACAAAGAAAATGTGTTTATTGGCTCAACTAAATTATTCTTTTCTCATGTTTCATATATTTTTTTCCATTTGTTTACTTACCAAAGGATTGAAAGCACAGTTCTCAATTGATAAGACATTGGCGGACTTACCTGCAAAATAAAAGAGAAAGTTTTATTAATAAATGATCTGATGGATTGCACGAAAGTATAATCGGTAGAAATTGACTTATGAATGAAGAAAAGTAACATTAGATGCTTTAGAAAATGTGGCTGGTAATAAGAAACAGCGGATTATGTTGAGCCTCGACTGAAATGGACTGTGCACGTTTATTGCTCGTGACTTCGGAAGCATCATCTCCGTCTCCATGTACTCGCGTTGCTGTATCCGTCGCGTGTACGCGTTCCGCTCGAATGCCCTATACGATATTTTAGTTACGGTTGGTTATTACGACTCCAGCGGTGTCGACGTTCATTGTGAGGGCTCGCCCGCATCCTCGGAGAAACATTTATTGACAATGAACTTTGCAAACTCGGATACTTTCGCTCGTTCCCGCTGCGGTTTCTACGACTATACCACTTCCATTATACATTCTGCTATAACTATAATATTATATGCAGCGATGCTAATAGGGGAACGAGAGCCTGAAAATAGAATTTATATCGATCCAAGGTCATTGCACCTTGGAGAAAAGCTTAACAGCGCATTGCAACTTTCAATTAAACACAGAGCCGCACGCTCGTGAAAGTCTTTGGTTATGAGAAAACGTGGATACATTTTTCATTCGGATGCAACGTGCGTGTCTCGATGATTTTATCGTCAATGAAGATTCCGTGGAATCTCGTTGCGGCTGTTCGTGGGATCAGCTCCGTTGATCCGCATCATATTTCTTACTTTTCTTTTTCTCCTCGTTCGTTTCTTTCTCTGAGAAGAAATTTGTCTGTGAATAAAAAAAAATTCGTACGTTGCGTGGCAATTCACCCCATGGCCGTCCATGACCGTTAATATACACGCGGACCACTCTCATCGTTTTGTCAAAGAGCGAGAGGGGTTACTGACCGGGCATCCACCCCATGCGCGTTTATATGCTTGCAGCGCTAGAGCGATGAAGAGCACACTGAGTACTCGGTTTGTACTGCGTACGAAGGCGCTCGCTGTACGACACACCGCATCGACTCTCCACCACTCAAACGTAATGCGGAACGGGTCAATGTATGCGGGGACGGATCCTCGTTGTAATGCAATGTAACACTATCATCCGCTCAGTGATGGCACTTCTTCCCCTTCTGCGCGCGCCCACGGCTCTATGGATGAGGGCGTTAATACTATGAATGTTGCAGGGACAAGCCTTGTCGAGCCTCGTCCTTTCTCACTCGTACAGGCTACAACACGGTGTATGTATGCACCTCCTGCCCACACCGAGTCTCTACTTACTCTAGGTTAGGGACACGAGTATAAATAATCTAATATACGAACGTACTCGGAACACGCGGCGAGTTTCGAACTGGCAGAGAATCAAGCTGCGGTTACCGAGGTTAAGGTGTTTCGTCTGTGAGATCGCATTTGTTGGTTGAAAGTTAAACTTTAGATTCATTACTACAGGTTATTAATTTTTCTCTTTGATGTATGATTCGTTCAAAGAAACTTTCATATTTCTGTTCTTTATGCAATAAAAATTTTGACAATATTGTTGAATAAATTGAAATTTTAGGAAAATAAACGTTGTCGAACTTGATGAAATGTGCATTAATGAATTCTTAACTTGAAGCATGATTTACGATTTTTTTTTCTCTTCGTTTTGAGCCTGTTTCTGCTGGCAATGTGATGACATTTTGTACAAATACATTTTATAAAACGTCTAAGCGTTTAAAAACACTGGGCATCGTGTCAGTGAACCTTGAATCGTGAAGATTATGAAAAAAAGTGTCAAAGATCAATATTTCGTTTTTTAAATAACTAAATTTTAGTTGAAACAATTGTTTTTCGTCGACCTCTAGTGTAATTACAATGTCAATGCGATGCTTAACGCACGAAAATTAAATGTTATAAAATATTTCCAAGAGCAACGTATCGCCTGTCGAATAGTTTGAGATTATTTTTCACATCACCAACCCAGATCATACATTCTCGAAATAAAAAATATCAATCTACTAACCAGATTGATATGCTGAGTCCTTTAAACTTTCATTTGTAATTTCAGTCACCGTGATTCGTGTGTGTTTTTCGACATGAAATTCGTATATTTCCTCACTTATGACGTCACGATTTTAAGGTTCTCGAGAGATACCCACGAACCTTGAAAACAAATTTTTATATCTGCATTGTCAATAAGAATATTAACTTTTGTTTTTAATATAAAAAAAAAAAATGTTATAAAGCATTTCTAGAGTATCTACAAATTTATCTTACCGACGACATCATTTGTATTTCGAAAAATCTATTGGAATTCCCAAAATCGCGTTGGTTGTATTGAAAGAACGAGTTTTCAATTAATTTATTAATCAGATCCTTGTGACATTTGATTTTCTACATCGTGAAAAGAGTTTCGCTTAATAAACTGGATTGTTAAATATTATTTTGTCTCTTACGTCTTTTCTAGATATTATTTATTAATTAATGTTATTGTTATTATTTATTAATGTATGATTTTTAAACCTTTTACATTCGTTTTATAATATTCCAGTAGCATCTATTTTCAATTAAACCTGTATCTCGTCTCGTTCCTACAGCAATTGTATAGACAGAGCACGCGTAATTGTTACTCCAGATTAATCTCATTACGCGTTCATCGAGGCGTAAATAACAGAGAGTGGGGGCGCACGTGTCTACTCCATCCTTAAAACTCTCCCATGGGTGGGGTTTGAGCTCTTGGTATGATTCATAACTTCACCTGGAATTCAATACGCGAGCGCCAGGACCGACGTTCATGTACGAGGAGAATCTCTAAGGTGAAATAATTGTCGACTTAGGCTATATAAGCCTAAACCACCCTCCCCCCCCCCAACTAAAGTGTTTAATGTGCATTTCCTGAAAAATACCTAAATGAAATTTATTAAAACTTTACGGGTGAACGAGTGATTCAATTACTTATTCGGTACAAGTTTGCTTCTTTTTTTTTAACCAAATTGGTGATAAAATTTCTTGTCGGTAAAAATGAGGATTACTTACCAACAACAAATTATTTTCTGATACCGAATAAACTCTGAATACTTAAATAAATAAGATATTTACGAGCAAAATGTGTATCAATTTCATTAAGTCGTTATCACGAGAATACGGATCCGAAATATTAGAAAAAAGTGCGATGAGGGGAGAATTTGTTTTAAAATTACATTAGAAAATATTTCGAGTTTAAGACACATTTATTCCTTTGTTGGATTCTCGGAATTTATCGAAACTCAGAGGAGATCGAGTCTCGACGAATCAGCGAGGTACACGTGGGTCGTCGAGGGGGATACTGCTGTAGAAACCCGGAAGCTGAAGCTTGCGGAGCACGTGAAAGCGTGTGTGTATATATATATATGTATCAGAGGTCGAGCCTCGCTAGCTCGATCGTACCCTTCTCTCACCCTAAACCTCTTCCCTCGTTTCCTCGTTCCATCTCTATCTTTATTTCTGTTTCCTTGTTCTCACTTTCTCCCTCACTCGCAGCTATATTTCTCTTTTCCAGTCCTCTCCGGATACCCACCCTCGTTTCTCCCTCAATTTCTCTCTTCCTCTGTCTCATTCCGATCCACGCATTTCCTGTATATCCCTTGCTCTGTCGGTAGCTCCATGTTCTCTTCTGGTTTTACCTTACTCTCGCTGTAGTCAGCATGCTCGACTCTCCTCCGCCACCCTTTAGCCTCCCGGCTCGTTCGCTCTCCGCGCACAAGCCAACACCATCACAGCCGCCTCGTCCCCCCATCCACCCCTAACGGTAGAGACCTTCACCCCGTTTAGCCTTCACCGAGCTCGGTTCGCGGCACGCTCCACTCCGGGATTTCCGCATGAGAGAGGAAGAGATAGTGCCAGGGAGTGCGAAACGAGTATACCATTAGCGAACCCGAGGGTCGACCAAAAAATGGTCGTGCCGGTGGTTGTGATCGTGATCCTAGAAAGCTTTCGCCCATTCCTGACACGTACCTTCCCTATGTTTGTACACGTGTGTGCTATATAGAATATAATTAAATCAACTGTATACCTGTGCGACTATCAACAGTAGAAGGGGATTAAACTTTTGTTTTTCACTCTATCAATAAGGGTATAAAATTGATCCTCAACGATTTTATAGCTATTGTCACGTCGAATGCTATTATTAAATATTTAAATTCAATTTCCGCTTTGCCTGGCTTCATCACGGTTGTTTTTTTTTTTTTTTTAATATAACGTCTCTTGCATGGTCGAGTTCATGTTTGCACGTTTATTTGTATGTTCTAATAAAAAAAAATTTACAAATAGCTTCAACGAATTGAAACTTGACACACAGCCCCCATGGAAATAAAGTATATTGCAAGATATATCAGATACATATCGACGATAACTTCTATATCTCAAATATATTCTAGGATAAACATAAAATATACAAAAGGATATAATAGATTTGACAAGCAATATACTTCAAATATATTTCTGACATACAAACCAGCAGAAAGTTCTATACGTCGAATATATTTCTTTTTCATGGGGTACCGTTGAAATAGATCTTTTAAATTGAAACTCTGTTTGTTCGGAATTAAATTTCGTAAGGTAGAAGATAAATTTTCAAATGATTTAACATTTTTCAATATTTTTCGTAAACCGATGCATCAATCAAACGTCAATCGACTAAAGTGATCATCATTCTTTCTTGTTTTTCTTTTCTTTTTATCGGTTACCGTTTAATAGTATATTGTGTGGCTAAGGCTGAGACAAAACGATTTTACAAGGTGAGGGCTGACATCACATCAAGTCTGAAATCGTATTTCATCCTGTGTTACACACTATATTTTTCATATTGCCTGTTTTGAAACTAGCAGTTTGAATGTCTGTAGCCAGTCGAACACAATACTGTCAGATTCGTCGATGGTAGAGCGACTTAAATATTCAGAGGCTTATAATAAACAAATACGATGACGGTAGAACTAATGTAGCGGGCAGAAAACGTTTACTTTCTACCCGCTGAATTGCATTGGTTTAAAATAGGCTCGTTTCGACTGGCTAAACAATCATTGAAACTCGCTGTTTCAATGCAGGTTATACGAAAAAGTCTTTTGGAGAAGTTGCGATTAGCTATTTGTAAATTAAATAAATAATAATTTTGTCAACTGAATTAGCAATAATGAAATAAAATAAAACTTTCATGTGCTAATTGTACAATAAGATTGTTTCATTAAGGATCGTTACGATTCTCCTAAAGTTAATATCCCATTGGAATTGCCGTTGGCCGAGATACCGACAAATCGAAACCGGAACGAGGAGCGTGTATTAAGCGTCGTGACAAACTTCACGGTCCTTTCCAACGGGGATGAGGAAGGTAAATGTGTAAGTGAGTCAGAGAGACGACGACTAGAGGGCGAGCAAACTTCGAAGCACGTGCCGTTATCCCGGTTGCCACGGTAACGGCGACCTTGTCCCGCGCAACCATACCCGGAATCTGGATTCCTGCGTAAAAGTCTTCCGGGTAGAGGGACCGAGACCCCAAGCAAAAGCTCGCAATGATGAACGATAGAAATGGCCATGACTATACTTCCCGGCCTGCCATGTGACGATAACAGCTGCCAATAATTTCGTTCTGTTTAACTGTCCCTGGCGATTATTATTTTTTTTTAGGGACAACCGGAAAAGTTACGAGACCGAAAAGTAATTACACGAGGTGAAGCTATTATAATTTTATTTTTCTAAAATTGTTTTCCTGGTGATAACCTAGTTTCACCTTCACAGTTCTATGTCACTTTCACTCTCATTTTCATTATTGATTCTCAGTATCCACCCTAAGATTTTACGTAACACGTCAAGCATCCTGTTCTTATGGTATATTAAGTAGAGACACATACAAAAAAGAGGATAAAAAACCAAGATTCCTTTCCACTTTTTCTTCAGGCTAAACTCGCTGGTTTACTTATTCCAACGGCCCTCGACGAGCACGTGCCCATAATATAAATGTGTTCTCGTTCCTTGTATAAGGGAACCAAAACCCAAAGGACCCTTCCAGGCTGCCTACGACCGATGGTTAAACGTTTCAAGCTCGATTTTTTCATCGTTTCCCGTCTTAAGGGTCACCCTCTCGCGCAACCTGCCTCTACCCACCGTACAAGCTGTCCAGAGATTGTGCTTTTCGAGCGTGGTTCACGTCCGTTATCCTTAAGAATATTTACGATAAGTCAATAAAATTATTAAATTCCACAAAAGCATTTTTCCCTTTTATAATATCCAAAAATGTTATTAAGATAACATTCCGTTCCGAGGAAGTCGAGATTACCGTCATGGGAATCATATTAATTACAGAGATTTTCTACGAAAATTATTCTGTCAGCATTTAGCCCAACGTTAACGTGGACCAACCCTCTTGAAAAGCTCACAAGATGGACTAACTTGATGAAATTGAGAGTTTATGGACTCAATAATTTCAAAACTGTAGCAAAGCACATGGCGTTTCCGTCCATTCATTCTACAATGTTTGTGATAATCTGTCGCGTCACGCGTCCTTTTTATATCAAGGAAAGTATCTCGATATATCAAGATCATGTTACTAGAATTTTATCGATTGGTATAATTAATACGCTCATTAATATTGCTACGAGAACAAGTCATAAGAGTATCTAGATGTAATCAACATCGTCATAGACAATAAATAAATATTTTAACTTAATTTTGGTTATTAAAGTTAGCAGACAATGGAGCTCAATTTAACAAACGACAATTCAAATGCTTCCCTCGTAGTTTTGCTTACTCCGTTGCGACTCTGCCGTACGTATACCAATTTCAAAGCGTCAGAAAATAAATGGTAAGGAAATGTGTGTATCCTCGCACACGTGAGTGGATGTTTCACATGCATCATCGTATTTCCAACGTGAACGACACGATAGAAAGGAATACGGGAAAAGGGAATGTATACCGAGAAGCAGAAAACACCGCATGTTAGACTATTCGTCGCACCCCTTGGCGCGCCATTCCCATCGTCGCAATCCTGAGAAAACCAAGGGTCCTTTCCCGTGTTTCCACCCTCATTCGCCTGGTCTACACCAAAAGACCTCAGACGCGAACCTTTCGGAACAAAGAGACAAAGACGCGGCTCTAATTCGATCGTTCGAGACGCTTTGTTCCACGCAGGGATAATTCGTATACGAAACTTTATTACATACGACACGTTGGATCAACCATCTTGATTTCCAGAAACCGCGAAGATGTAATTGACCGACCATGCGCTCGCACTTTCACTCCACTATCGTCTGTCAGTTGTATAAAAACTCACCAACGTCGCAAACGAGTTATTATTTCGTAAAATAATAACTGTGATCAGTTGAAAATGAAGATTGGCTACGAAAAATAATCATCTCGATTGACTGAGATACATTGGAACCAACGACAAATCCAGTCTGACGAAGAACTTTTAATTAAGAAGAATCACTTCACTCCAAGTCCTAGGAAGTGATATTTATCGAAAAGATTGTAGGATCAATAATTAAACATCAATTACGAATCATTCAATACTGAAGTATAATTCTGCTGTGATTGATAAAAGAAAGTAAACATTTATTAACCAATTTCTATATTAAAGGGTCATTGTTCGAAGAAACTAACCATTTTTTTTAAATGGTTATTGAAAGGATTTTTACCAAATCAGCTTGTTGAGCGTTTCTGAAATCGGTCGCGGTACACGAGGAGTAGTTGAGAGCACGAATGCTGAGGTTGTGAGCACGGTGGCCATGACCGTTGCATGCAGCAGGGTGCATAGAGTGGGATAAAATAGTAGGAGGACACGAGAGGACCGTCACCGACAAGCCTGGTTATTCGTTCAGAATCAAAGTCCTCGAATAACCGGCGGGCGAATGGAAAAACTGTGACGTTAACGCGGGTGCTGAATATCTCGACGGTAATGCACCGTGAGTTGTACATAAAAGTCTGTTTCGTTTTACTCTCTGTGTTATGGCGTAAGCCACGGGGGCTGCGTAGCTCATCCAGAGCTGTTTCTCTCGTTATTGCTCGTCCTTCGGTACCGACGTTGGTGTAGGTCTGCAGCAACGCGAAATCTCGCGTGTAGGTGTAGCCATAGCAACGCGGACAGGAACTGACAGAGCAAAGCGGCAGTAGTCGTACCACCAGTGAGAGAATCGATAAAGTGCAACATTGAGATCACCGTGAAGCAGGTGCGTGTCACAATTTGTTATATGACGAATCTAACCGAGACTTCATTTTGTGTTTACCTACGTTTCCAATTTTTCGCTGAATTCGTTAACACGGATGGCCTTCAATCGTCTCGAAGCTGAATAATAATAAAATAGTTTTAAAAGAAAAACTAATGTAAAAGTTTGTCGCATAGACGAGGGGAATTTAATATTTCCCGAGTCAAGATATGTTTTGAAAGCCGTCGTTGAGTTGTAAAAAAAAATTCAATAACTCATTCCAAATCGTATCGGCGTACTTTGAAAGTTGTTTTAGCGTTCTCTTTATTTTTCAGGGTTAAAGTAACGGTGGGAGGAAGGCGAAGGCCAGACGAGCGGATATCTCTTTGAGGAACTTTATGGTCGTCGGGACGAGACGATCGAGGATAAACGAGTCAAGTTGGACATGGCAGAGTATAACATTAGAGAGCGGCGCACATTTCTGGGCCTCGTCCTTGTCGTTCTCGGAGTCATAGTCGTCGAGGATGGGCAACCTCGTCCCAGCCTCCGAGACCACTGAGCCCCAGCCACGTTGTGCCCTTCGATTCTCTCGTTCAAGGTCCTTGATGGGGTGCACTGTACGTTGAACCGTCGGGGTTTCCATGACGACCGCCACTAAACTACCCTTGCAACGCCCACTGCGCCCAGTAGTAGCAGCAGCAGCAGCAGCAGCAGCATCAACTTTCCACCCTCTTGATGTGCCGCTGCTTTGCCAGGGTCCGATGTACGTTGGAAAACGAGTCGATATAGTGTACGAAGGGTAGGCACGCGTCGCGTTTGAGCAAAAGACAATATTTTAGAGCAAATGTAGGGAAGACACCAATCCCCAGATTTAACGTCGAGCCCTTTGTGATAATCACTGGAGAACAAATCCTTACCCTCCGTAGAAAATTTTAGGAGACCATTGGGGGAATACGAGGAGAAATAATTGACGTCATGAGCGAATTGTTTTGGGAAATTACGAGACCCCTTTCTTCTCTACTCTCTCTCTACTCCTGGAACAAGTCTACGAGCCACAATGTTAATTCGAATTACATTTAAACCATAGACACGCGAACGTTAATTACATCCGCGGTACCTCAATGTCACTTGCACAACACGACGTAGGCTGAATTTCAACTTAAACAGTCGATTACCTAAGAAGAAATTCATACATTTCTATCAAAAATAAAGATTTTCATTGCGTCTAACTCGTAAAAAGAAAAAAAAAACAATCTTAATACATCACTATCAGAGTAATTTGAAACATTAGAAACATTTATTAATATTGTTTCGTACAAATTGTATATAAAGATGATAAATTTAATTCAATTATGTTTCCTTCTTGTTTTGGAGATAAATAAATAGTAAAATATTTTTATTATTTATTTTTCCGAGATTATAGAAAGAAAAAGACAAATATTCGCATTCATTTCATGTGTGAGTCACTCAAAGTATCCCATCTCTTGATAAAAGTTCAAAAAACCAAGGGTCGCGTCTCGAGACGATCCTATAACTGGAGGGTTCATGCGTAAGGTGGTTTCTATCGACATCGCAACGCTACCAGTACCGAGTATTACTGGTCGGGGTGTACATTGCGCTGTGAGTCATTCGAACTCTTGGGAGGACAAATTCGCAGAGTTCATTGCTTCGTCCTCGTAATCCCTCCCTTCAACGTAACTTACATAGCAAAGTACCCCTGTTGTCTCTTTGCACTCCACAGGGGCAATAAGCTAGAGACAGAACTTTTTTTTCCCCTTTTTTAAGTTATTTTTGTAACTAATTAGCACTCAACGACGAGAAAACGACGTGAAACAATCGACGATGAGTAATTAACAAAGTATTTCGCACGGTCTACCTATTTCTCAAGTCGAAGGACTTGACACGTTATTGTTTTATTACAAGAAAATGAACTTCACATTTTATTGCATTTTTATGTAGCCGCTAATTATTTTGTAATTAAGGAATTGGTTGAGGTACCCTGGATGACAGAATTCAACGTCAAAAAGAAGTCACTGACCTATGCAGAGCTGCATGATGCATCAAATTGCAATTAGGCAATCCACCGACCATGAGCCTCCTTTCCCTCATGGATAAGCAATGTATCGAAAACTATATTCGACTTTCGTTGTTTTTATATTGCAAATATATTCTAGTTATACTTGAGATATATTTTTTATGTGGAAGAGACGCACGTTGCTTATCGCAGGAATTATTTCACCGATTGACACACGAAGAAAAGAACATTTACTGGGATATCAAGTATTTTGTTACCGTAACGCAACTAACTTGCGACGGTATATAAAAATCTACAAAAATTTGGAAAGAGATACGCGGGAGAACTCGTTAAATATGTTTCGAGTCTTAAAGGAATTCGCTAAAAAATGTGTCATAATACCGTATGTTTTGAATTTTATTAAGTATAAACAAAATGTAAACTCGGAATTTTCGATCTCTTTATTATCTTGCAAATAGTTTCGCGCTCTAAGTACTTCCCATTCCTGTATATCGTGCGAACGCCGTGGCTTCTCCGGGAAAAGCATAAGCATCAGCAGCAGCAGCGATGCAACGCGCGATTCTATAGAATCGGCGGCTGTGTCCCAGCCGGAGGTCCTTCGCCTCCTTGTAGGGATCGACGTCCCGGTCACCGACTTCCAGCGAATGCTCCGGCATAACCAGCATCATGAAGAGTAGGTTAACTGGGGTTCTCCGTCCCTTGCTTTGAGGTAAGTTTTACAAACTTGGTAGCGCCAGGACAATTTGTTCAAGAGCAAAGTTTATTTATTTAAAATTCGAAATAATAATAATAATAATAATAACAACTGATGCGATTCGTAGTTTGCGATTAATTTTTGTTGTTGCATTTTTCTTTGTTAACCCTCAAATTTTTTTTTTTTTACTTTCATTCAGACTGAATAATGTGCCTAAATGAAAGTAATTTTAACGAAGTTAAGAAAAAAAAAACAACAAACAATCGCAAAAAAATCATTTTTATGAGAACGTATCGAACAAACTCGTCAGAGTTCTTTGCCCTCAACGTCTAAGGTTTTCGACCTTCGGTCGTCAGCTCCTTGGCGTCGGCGCACCTCAGCTTTTACTGCCGGAGCGCACCGTGACAACGAAGACGCGAAACGAGTCACGACTTTGCTGTGAACAACTGGACCACCCTTTGAGTGATTTTTCATGCTGGCGCACTTTTTTTTTTGCCAACACCTGCCAGACCCACCGGATTTCCTGAAGGATCCGTCCATCCTTCCTTCGAGCAATTCTTCCAAATATCACAAACATTTTTGTTGCGATTGCAGTTACAAAATTGGATTGCTGGCGATATTCAACAAGAATTCGGAATAAATGTTTTAATGAAATTCTGTGAACCATGCCCTCGTGTACTTTACGACATTTGACTACTTCCTAAATTTAATGTTGAGACTGTAGTGCATTATACTTGCATAAGACCGTGCGATTTAGCAATTTAAATAATGATTTTCTACCCAGCAGGATGTCCATCATGTGCTTATGTATGTAAGCAAGTGCAGGAAAGGGCCTACGCCCTTGTTATTTTATACGTATTAATAGGTCAGTGGCATCGGCGTCAGAGGCGGAGCGTCTGACCGCGTAGCTCCGAGTCGCTAGAGCGTTGCACTTTTGTGCAGCATGGCTCTCGTCGATTCGATCTCACTGGTTCCGGTGTAGCTCAATGAAAGGTATCGCGATTTATATCCTATCAACTAATAAGATTCCATTCTATCGAAAACAAAAAAACATAGCGAAATATATGATTATCTCGTGGATTTCAAGGTATAAATTTTCGTAGTTGTACGAATAACATGTCAGCATGACGTCGGTTATATCCAACGAACTATAACGAAACCAGCGCAGCGTTGCGCGACTCCGAGCGCTCGGAGTACAGAGTAGCTGTGACAAGGCCGTCGAGGGTGCATCGTCCTACGTGACCGAGGTCTTTGGCCCTTGATGGCGAGCGTACCGCGACACGACTTGCATTCACGAGGCAAGCAATCGCGGCCAGCAAAGAGCGAGCCTCTCGAGGATCGCTAGACGCGGCTATGTGGGACACAGCGCTTACTATTTTTCAAGGGAGCGATTGGCTCTTGCTCGCTTGCTACATTCACGTTCTTTCTATCGCGATGCATCGTAGCTATATTGAAACGTCAGTCGTATATACCGAACACGTGCCGACGCGTACGTTACCCCGATAGCAATTAATTTTCAAGTATCATACAAGGGAAGGAGCGATACGACAGACTCTTATGAAAATATTTTTTTTTTAATTCTAATGGTTTGTTAAAAAAATTATTAGTTCTTGAAATGCGGGGTAGAAATTCTTATAAATTCTTTCGCAAGTTCGTTAATAAATAATCGTTAAAAATATATCTATTAAACAATTTTTAAATCAATGCAATAAAAATAATGTGAAACTGTGATAAGGGATGTTCCAGTAAAAAAATTTTTCAAATCAATATTATGAAAGTGGATGTAAATTGAACTGATGACGTTCAACCCTCAACTTGGCACGATTCTAATATAGAAGTTGGATCAAATAAGGAGTTGTGCACGTATCTGCCTGAATTTATTTACGACCGTGTATTGAACGACAGAATATGAAAGAACGGCAAGTGCACGTGTAATAAGTGCAAAGGAAAATTAAACAAGAGGCCATATTCCAAGCTCACTGTCGGGTTAGAGCGAAGTTTTACCTCGTGCGAAAGAGAACCTCGTCGCAAACTGTTCCAACACATAAATAACGGCTTTATTTTCACGCAACTCTCTGTTCACCCCTGCTGCTTGCCTGACTACGTTCTCCACGGGCTGGCCACCTTCGCTGGTTGCTTTTACCGTAAATATAACACAAGCCAAGCCTAATGTCGTAAATCACAAGCCTAAGGGTCGAATCATTCGAGACATAAATAACATTATAGGTTTATAGTGCTGAAACGCGTCGAATAGGATCGTCGAGTTACGAAGGCCAAAAGGCTCCTGTTGCATCTACTTTGAGAAACGTCGAGCGCCCTTCGAGACACGTCAATGGAAAATTTATAACTTTTTACTGTCATACAAATTGAAACACAATCATTTTTATGACGTTGCATCCGATACTCGAACTATTGTTTTCGATTTCACGATACTTAGCAGTTTTTTGGACATTTTTATGATAAATAAAAACAAAGTTATGAAGTTTTCATTCCTTTTCGGATATACAATGACTTCCCTTTAATTGTCAAACAATGTTTCTTCGAATTCTTTGGTTCTGTGTCTTTAGCCTTATCGCACTCTCTTGCTTTGGTGGCGATGCTCTTATTTGGGAATAGTTTAACAACAATTTGATTTATTAATTAACAAATAAACAAAATTAATAAATATAACAATGATACGAATTTTTTTGATTGTATTAGTTAGTTATGTGTTCAGTCAATTGAAACATCCTATTTTTTATCAAGTTAATAGTTCTTTATTGTGCCCTTTCGGATATACAGCGACTTTCCTTTAATTTTGTCATAAAATGTTTCGTTAAGGAGGCTCCGGCGATTAACATTTTGAAAGATTTTGTTACACGATTGATATATGCCTAAGAATAGTACGTATTTAATGTCTAGGAAAATTCAGGATCGATTTTACTGTATAGATTTCGAGATATTCCAAGTAAAAATGTGATTGTTAAAGCACGGGTTCTTATGGAAAAGCGCGATAGTCTATGAGTTTTTTGTGACTTATAGACATTAAAACGAAATATTAGGTGCAGATAGCAAGTGTATAATGTAGATTGATACTTTGTGAATCTTAAAAAAAAAATCCATAGTTGATCGGTTTGAAAGAATAAAAAAGTTAAGTTATTCCGAGCTTTGACGAGTTATTATTCCAAGTTAAATTGGTAAATACGGCAACCTCGCAAATCGTACGAGTTATGATGTCGTCTGCTGATCGACATAACCTCACTATGATGCTCCAATGTACAGTCGCTGATAATTTCAAAGTTTATGGCAAATTGTTAATAGGATCGAGGAACGGAAAAATCGACAACACGTAAATATAAATAATATTTATTATAAATTATATTTTTTATATACAGTCAAAAGCCATTTTTTATTCAGCATTGGAAATATTACAACGAATAAAACAGAGAGAACGTATATTTCTTTACGCAATCAGTACATACTCTCTTTGGCAGTACATTTATCTTTATGGAGTGACATTTTGTCAATTTTTTTCTACAACTTCTACACAGGAGTTATCAATGGAAATTCTTACACTCAACAATAAAAAACTAGTACAGTGTGCATCAATTAAGCACTGAACAATGACAAAACTGTTATTGGTATACCGGTGTACCAGTAATATCATGCAGTCGTTTACCTTCCGAATAAGTTAAAATTGCTTTCTCATCAATCCTTCGGTACAGAAATATTCTCCTCGAAAACTCCTGGGGAGGCTGATAAAAATTGATTCGCTGTGCGATTTCCTATCAGTGAGGACGGACAAAACTACTAAAGCAATATACTACTGGCGTATCAATGATTCTAACATATTATAAATCATTTGTTTTTATTGTAATACATTGATTATGACACAAAAAAATTCTTCACAGTGATGTAGATGCTGAGATAGTCTGAGATAGTTGCCTTTCAATCTCCAAACTCTTTATGCAGCTTTCCTTTGGCACTTTTTCCAGAGCTTGTCCAACAACTCGTTCATGGCGTTTTACCAAAGTTTGAGAAAGCGCTGGTACATTCATAGTTGATAAAAAGTTGTTGGCGAGCGTATGCCACACGCCTGCATCAATCATACCTGGAAATCATATAGCGCAATTCAATTCGCGTACCAAAGGATTTTTTCCAATACAATTTCTCGTAGCAATAATTATTCCAAAATATCAAGCCCGGAAGCTATTTACTATATTAGATGTGAGGTTCCTATATGATTATGTTGTACTTACCTGCCGTCTAATGTTCTCTGCGTAGAACCTGTGCCAACTTCTTTGAGTGCGAGGCAATTGTAGCATCGCACTATTAACTTTGAGGCAAGACTGAACAAAGTTTCTCCTTCAATATATTTTAAACACAATGATACATCGTAAAACGTACACCACAGGTCATCTGCCAAAATTAATTAAGCGACGTCCCTTGACAGTCAACTTTGATTTGGGTGGTTCACGTATTCTTGGTCTTTTTGCGGCCGTCCAAATATTCTTCAGCTATTCTAATTCAATTTTTTAATAAACTTTCCTTTATACTGTGGCTGAAGTACATCTACAGACTTCGGGAATGACACGTTTGCATTTATCTTTACTTATGTTTTAACCTCGTGAAGTCGCGGATTAGTTTTACCAACGTTCCATCTCATTACAGTGTCGTCAGATTTACCCCCAAGATTTACTCTCGACATTGAGCTATTTAATTCACATGGCAAGTACAAATATCTTAGCCAGGTATTATGTTTGTATTTTGCCAGTTTAGCGATCGACATCAACAAGATATAGATGGTAACAAACAAATTTCCTATGCGTGCTCGAATAAATAAAATATCGATAAAAAAGACTATATCACTTTGTTGTGATCATGCACGAGGTCAGCATAATTAATGTTTCGTGATATCCAGTATAAATTCGATTTTCTGCACGTCGTATTTAGGAATGACGAAAAGGTTATCATTTGACTAGCATAACCCGTCGAAGTCTTCTTAAATACTTTGGTTCTGTGTATTTTGTGTTGTCGCACTCTCTTGCCCCTTGGTGGCGATGCTGTTGTTTCAGAATCCGGAATTAATGTTTCTTATAAATTTTTACGCATGATACTTTGAGGAAACACAGATAAAAGTTAATTGAAATAATTTCATTTTAATATTGAAATTCAATAAATATATTTAAATTAAATTAATATTTTGCGTTATAATGTCAAAATTGATTTTGATTGTCACGAGAAACAAAAAATTGGTTCGCGTGCCATTGTTCAATTTTAAGCTTACCCGCTAATTTCTCAGTTGCCTAAATGTTTTATATTATCCAGGCAATTAAGGCCTCAGAGTGCGTAATGGCTGAGCACAACCGTTGATTTTCAAAGTGACCTGACCCACATAGTCACAGTCTCCCCCTACATGTGACTCGATAATTAAATAATTCGACAGAGCGACAGAACGTTTTATTCAATTTTCGTAGCAATCCTTTCTCACTCAGTGATCGACCTAGATCTACAAAAATGTTCTCCCTTCAATCCCTACGCCAGATAAAATCTGTACAATACGCGAAAAAAAAAGAAAAAAAAAAAATTCTATGAAAAATCGAAGAAGGGACAATAGACTTACGCATCTCCGAATATCGAATTTCTCCCAATAAAACGATCCCGGCATCACTGCGTCGAATTTTTTTGTCAAAAACATTCGACTGTATACGAGAGAACGACCTCCAATCGTAAGCACGAATACCCATCGTTGGCGGGTCGCGTAGTGCTTTATTTATTACCAACGAGAATGCACATACGCATCATACAAACGAGCAATTGAATACCAGCGGATGGTAGCTAGATCAAAACCTTTGTCCATGGGTCCAGCCGTGCGCGTTAATGTACCTCAATGTCGTTTCAACCCGTTTCAGATTTACCTCTTCATTCGGGGAAAAAGAGGTAGCGCCGGTGCCAGGGGGTGCGGTTCTCGTTGTCGAGATCTCTACCGAATCGAAGAATTGAACCTACCGCACCCATCGCAGGATCGCGAATGATGGTGGGAACAATACACTTGCTGCAGGATATACACAAAAAGAGGAAACCATGCACCACGACTCTCGGCGCACAGCAATGTCTCTTATGTTATCGCTTGGGTGTATGCGAGGGGATAACGAAAGGGTGAAAGAAAAAAAACTTATACTTCCAAGTCCCGACCGGATATTATTCGAGTGAATTTTACGATATTGCATCCCTTTTGGAATTGACTACCTGATGCGCTCGCAGCTGTCCAAATGTATACACATGCAAGCGTCTAGATATTTCATAAATTCGAAAAAATCTTCTTCCCACGCGTAACGTTGATCACACTTTACGATAAATCGATTTCTCGTACCCGGTGTCATCGGGTCTCGCACTATTCCAAACCCCGATCCTTTAGAAATTGCACAGGAGATGAAAAGTTTTCGTGCATATCTGACAAAAGGGTTTTCGACCTTGTCACCCGGTAGGGTTTCGGGTCAGTCGTGAAGGCAGGAAAGGATTTTCACTATTTCGTTGTGATGTGCTCCAGATATGGCATTATGCTTTACTTTCTTCGCTACAGCACGAGAATATATTTTTCCTGGATTAACCCTGCGAGATCCTTTTGTCACGGATACCTGTCCACGTGCGTTAGTCCTATATTTCAGTTTCTATACCGTAGGTATACAGGCTCACGCTAAATTGTGGTATACACAGGGATGAAGGGACTCGAGCGGCCACGGTTACACTAGCCGCTTTCAAAGGCAACAATGACCGTCCTAATAATTTAACTGGTTCAGATATTTTGCGCTCTCTCGAAAACCCCTTTCTTAGGATATGGATAGCATCGTGTACTATAGGTAAAGTGCGCATTATAGCAGAACGGAAGATCCTCACCTTTAGTTCCGCTCGCGGGATAGAAAAATATGATTTATAGAATAAGCAAAATGAGCAAAAGCGTCATTACTTGTAGAAGTCAACGCCGGATATTCGCATGCGCGGTTGACTGCGTCACTCGGAATATCGCAAATAATATAAGAGAAATATTTGTTGGCCGTCGTATCGTGCGTCTTCTTAACGTAATAATATTCCTTCGATATCTTGCTCTAAGAAAGTCTCAAGGGATGATTCGATATCCACGAATTATTAATCCACTAGGTATAATAATCTCGTTATTCGACGGAGATTGGATGGTCGTTGAGGTCGGCCAAGAAATCGAGAGTCACCTCAACCTCGGCATCAAAGTCACGAAAGAGCTTTTACTTTTTTTCTTGTTATCCCTGTCTCTCTCGACTCCACCCTTCTTCTTATCACGCATTGTTGCGGTCGAACGCGCCAGAAAATTATAAATAGGCATAGCTGGTCGGGGAGAGAAAAAGGGCAAATAAGCGGGAGGGGGTTGGAAGAGCGAGTGTAGGCACGCAAGTTCCTAAGGAGCTTGGAATGACCATAACCGGACGATGCCCAAGAAATCAAAGCCCTACGTATACGACTGTGTAGTCATGCTGTACGTATACATACACGATATACGTTAAACTACCCTGCATCGTCGTAGCTCGTGAAAGATAGCGGAGGGTGGTTACACATGCGTGGCCAAGGTCGGGACCGGTAAACACTACGATCGTTACCCTGACAACCGGAGCCCTACGAGAATATAACCTCTTTCTGTTCGAATACGCGGGCAACCTTGAACGTCCTGCCAACTCGACTGCCGGAGATCACTCGGAAGGCGTTTCTTGCTCGAGGCGTAATTCACGAATGTTCGGAAACACCGAAATATTAGTAAACTTAGATAAGCAGACTTCACCTTCCTTATCGTGTAAATCCAGACGATCGAACGGTCAAACAAATCTCGATACCGGAAAGAATAAATTAATTACGGAGAATAAAAACTTTGATTCGAGCTATACCTGCTTCATCAAAATGTTAAACTAAATGTTAAAATAAACTTAGAGAAACATTTTTCATTAAGTTTCGTTGTCTATACCGTGTATCGTCGTTGAGAGGTTAATATTTCTACATATTTTTATATTAAATTCAACATATCCCACGTATAGATAAAAAGTTAACAGAATAGTAAATAACATTAAGTGACATTTATAACGGTGCGGCTATAAATCTTAACAGTTTATTGTAATTTTACGAAAAAGTTGCAACAGTAATGCTCAAGTAAAATTATAAATCAAGTCGTTTGGATCCTTCTTTCTTTATTTATTCTCGTTTCCCTCAAGGTGCGATAACGAGACCGAGCAGAGCAAAGGACATCACCCAAGCGTTCACGCTCCGTTCGTCACAATTATTCCGGGTGTACGTACTTTGCTGGAGGGCTGCGAGAGGGTTCGAATTAAATGTTGTCTGCTCGTCGTTGGATGGTTGCTATCTCCTCTTCGTTATACACGAAATTCGTAGATGGCCGCGTTGCTGTCCCCAAGCAGGCTCGCGCCCTTAATTTCCACCCTCTTCATCGGTCTTTGTTCCACGTGCCCTCGCGCCCGGTTCTATATATTCGTCGTCGTTGCTTTCGTCTACAGTTCCGCCTCGAACTCATTTCCTAACTCACCCTAGCTGGGGTGCGCGCATTTTTCCGGGTTTCTTTCAGCCTCGAGGGAATCTTCGCGGGAGAATTTCGTGCCTGCCTTACTTCCGTTATTCAATAATGTCCCTCAAGGCCGATTCTCGCACTTCTAACATACTGGCTGACCAACTCTGCTCCGTTGAGGAAAGTGGAAATAACAAAAGAGAGAAAGTAAAAACCCCTCCGGATATTCGTCGCGTACACATCTCGACGCTTCCGACTAATTTTGTCATACATTAACCACTATCGACAAATTCTCAAAATCCCAGAGCTTATCATGCATTTCAATCAAAAACACTACGTTTAAACTTTTAATTATACAGAGAAAACCGGAAGTATGCTGTATAAAATCAAATTTCACACAAAACTGTGTCACTTTTACTTAATGTTTATAATATTTTACATTGTTGTCATTTTTATATTAATTTCATTAAAATATGCATGAAATAATAAAGCCCATGTCACTATCATTTATCACATCTCTTCATGAAAATAAAGCGTATACGAAAAATATATTTAAAATATCTCATTTTTGTGGAAAAAAAATACTTTATATTACGTAAAAATATATTTTCGTGTTAATTTATATATGTTAATCATAAAAAGTCAACATATCCATCATTTGTGAGTTAAATTGAAATATGCATCTGTCAGCATCTTGTTTAATTGAAATCAGAGTAATTGAACGCGATCAGGTACGATTTATTATTGTAGCATTAATATTCGAGATGACCGATGACGAATGAGCATCTCATTCTCTGCTTCTCTAACTTGTTATATTCCACAGTCCGTATATACTTGGGACTAGAAACAAAGAGCGGCCTCCAGAGTCTAGAGTAGAGAAAGAAGAAGTAAAATGCGCTTGGATTGGCTGTCCTTCGGCGTCGCGCAAAGCCTCTCGAGCCCTTGGCGCGCATGGTCGGATCTCCGTAGGCAGGCGCGTTCGTGCCGTCGCGCCCGCGTGCCAACTCGGCAAAAGGGCTCGTCGCGAAGCTGTTGCAAAGAGCTCGGGGGACCAGAGGAGGCGAACGAGGCGGTGAGAAAGACAAAGCAGAGGACGATGAAGAGGAGAAAGATAGAGAGAGATCGGGTCCGTGACCGAAGAGGATCAACGCACGCTGCGGACCTTGAGAGACTCGAGGCAGCGTCAGCAGCACCGCAGCAACCCACTACACCTCCTCCACCTTGTCGTCGTCGTCGTCGACATTGCCATCCACCTTCTTCTTATCCTGCTCGTTCTTCTTCTCTTCTCTTTTCCCTACCGCTTCGTTTTCTTCTTCACTCGCCTCTCGCGTCCCTTTATCCCACCGGATACTTTGCTCTTCCCTCCGCGCAACGACGCAGTTGTGTACTGTTGGCCCTTGGGAAAGAAGCACCGACAACACGACGCAGTCAAGATGGTGCATAGAGGAGGACGGCATCAGGATTATCATTCCAGGAGAGTAAAAGGTGAGAAGGGAAGGCAAATAAGCAGAGTGCGCAAGATTGCAGCAACTCCCGGCAACCGCACAATATACTTCAGTCCCAAAGCTAACGTTAGAGTATCTCTAATGCTGCGAACACCGACACGGGAAGTGACCATCGGTATAACTTCATCGGTAACACACTTCCCTGTAGGTATCTGATACACAAATGCGTTGATACGCAAGCCAATGCACTGACAATCGAAATCGCTCTCGTTCTTCGAGACTTCCTCTTTTTCTCGAGCCCTCTCCGAAAGAACGAGGATATAGTCCTGATAGGCTACTTTGCTCCGCGGATGGAACGTTTTCGGGGTTTTTCTTACATCGAACAAAACGATACGATCCCCTCTATACTGGTTTACTCATCGGAGCACGAGGTGGACGGGTTTATTTCTGGACACGAGCCAAGTGCTCCGATACCACGTCCTCCACATCGTCTAACCGTATATAAGCGTGAGGCACGAGCGCCCCCGCATTTCCAAACCCGCTTTCTTCATCCTCTTTCGGTGCGGCAACCCCGGGCTACCACCGATTCTCGCGAAGAGCCGGAAGTCGAACTGGTAAGATTAATGGCGAGGGCTCGTCTCCGACGGGCCCCATTCGCTTCCTTCTTCAACAACTCGCTTCTCGACGAGAGGATCCTCCGCTCACTCTTGCTCATACGCCTCTCTTTAGTTTTTCGTTTCTTTTTTCGTTGGATCGCATATTTTTCTCGAATCCGAGATAATTGAAGCGCGTCTGCTCTTTCGGTGCTAAACCAGTATTCACCCGCTACCCGAGTGTCTGTTCCAATGCGGGGGAGGTTGCATCACGGCAGCTGCAACAGGTCAACCCCTTTCGTCGAGTCGTAGGGCCGGTGCGTCGACGACGTGAGCGCACATGGCATACTATGCGCATATATGTTTCCATGAAAATTGTAACAGCTGCTGTTTACGCAAAAACCCTTTTTGCCGAATGACTGCAATATGCGGGGGCGAGAATCTGTCGATTCGACAGATGCGTGGATGCGAAGCGGTGCGCCCACGACGCATCCTCATAATCCTTTCAATGGCGTAAAAGCTGATCTGTACTCCAGGTATACTTTTACTGCAGAATACTCCTGTCAAATAGAGTTACGTCGTGCGTATGGTGCGTGTAATATCAGAAAAAAATGTGCAAAACTGACAAGCGTTTCATTGATCTAACTATAATTTTTATTTATATTAAGATATTGTTATAATAAATAATATTAGTTGTTAAATAATAATATAATAAAATGTATTGTTAAATAAATAAATAAAATATTCACTGGTATCGATATGTTGTGATTATATTTATAAAATACGTTGAATAATACAAACGATTTTATTTGTATAAAAAATTATACTAATTTTATTTGTTTTCATATCCTACTAACCAGTTTCACGATAATATTCATCAAAAAGTGAATAAATATATTGTTTTTTAGGTTTTACTTTGCTTCACTATGATTTATTGACTTTTTATCTAAACTATTTAATACTAAATTAGATGACAATCTGTAAAGAATCTATAATGCTAGTTCATGAAATTCGTTAATTTGTCTATTTCCACGAGAGAAACAGGCGAACATTTCCGTCTCGAGCAATTCCTGCCAAGTTCTCGTGCCTGATGGACTTTCGAGTGTTCCTCGCGTATTGCGAGCTATGAAAATTAAGTAAGATCTGAAATTGAGGTGTATTTATCTTGCATTTATCGTTGTTAGTACATTTGGTGTGTTCAACGACAGAAGTACAATGTTAAGCATTTCCGTCGTTGGTCTAACTATAACTTTGATTGATATCGACATATTGTTATCAAATTAATAAAATATTTACTGCTATCCATAAATTTCATAATATTTATCGAATAATTTTTTTTTGTGGCATTTTTTTTTTGTGTTACTGTCATTTTAGTAAACGATCTTCTTTATTCAAAAATGAAAACAATTTTTTTTCTTTTTCATATCGATTTACGAACCAAAAACACAAAAAATGTGTTGGTTTTGAGGTTTTATGTTTTTTTTTACTTAGATTTATTGAGTTCTTATATAAACTATTTTATGCTAAATTAGATGACAATCAAACAAGAATCCTAGAATTCTTATTCATGAAATACGTCAATTTGTCTATTTTCACGAGAGAAATAGTTGAGAATTCGCGCCACAAGCACGTCTTGCAGGTAATTCCTGCCTAAAGGACCTTCGAGTGTCATATTCATGAGCTATAAAAGTAAAGATCTCAAATCCCGGTGTATTTTTACTGCAGGATACTTTTGTTAAAACGAGCTACACGTGATACGCTTAGTACAATAGCAGAAAATAAAAATGCGTGGACTACATGCGAGTTTATGAAATTCGTTAATTTGTCTATTGTCCACGAGGGAAAAGGGTTGACATTTTCGTCGCAAACGATTCCTCCGAGGAACTCGTGCCTGAGAAACATTCGAGTGTCCCTCACATATTCATGAGCTACAAAAACGAAAGTAAGAGTACACAAAGTCATATTGTTCGCGGTTACTCGGGTAAGAGCCAAAGGGCATCGAACTTCTTAGAGTACAACGTAACGTACAATAAATCGAGCTCTGAGGAACTTCCATGTAGTTTGAAAAAAAATCGAACGCTTAATCAAATACTTTTACGATAAGTCGCGATCCCTTAATACGTAAAACGTAAGCATAGCTCAAGCAACCTTCCACCAGGGTTTTCGGAGAAAGTTTTAAAACTGTGCGTATTAGATCTACGTCCGAAACGAATCGCAGGGCTCAGCCTCTTTTACCACTACGCACCCAACACTCAAGGGTCGCGTAGATCCCTCCGCAGTTTCGATAAATATTGGCAAAATCTCCCACGGAACTAAAAAAAAAAAGGATAAAAATCATAGGCCAGCAGAACCGCAAGAAGAGGCACCTGTTGTTCCATTGAGTTTGACCGCTCCTCTCGATCACTTTGAAATTTAATCCAAGAGGGTTTGGTGGAAAAATTGAAAAACCATGACATAACCTAGCGTTAACATATTCTTTACATTAAAATTTTTTTATATCAACCAAGTACGAGGACGACAAGGACGTATAAAATAATTCTAAAAGTAAAATAATTTGAAAGCTGCTTAAATCGCAGCTGGTCAGGATTCCCATTTTTACCAAAAAATGTCTTATTCGTTGGATTTTTTGGGCAAACGAGATATGTGCACAAATGGTAAAAGGATTTCTCTTCCCGTGGTTTGCGTAAAAGGAAAATCCTCGGCAGATGGAATATTCACAGATGTCATATTCTAATGCACAAGCGGCTGTGACTCGTGCGACAATTTTCGGATAATATTTAGAACTCTCAACCGGTCGAAAGGAATCGTTGCGCCGCGTTGTTACAACGTGTTTGCAGCAACGTTGAAGTGAAGAGGAGCAGATGCGATCGAGAAACCCTTTGAACCTGGATCGCGTAATAGAATATCAGATTTTTGGGAAAAATAGATTTGTGCGGTCATAGATTGTCAAAGGATTTTCCGCTGAAGCGCGATTATTTGTCGGAGGGCAGCTGTTGCATTTGATCTATTTATGAATATTCGAAATGCAAAATCTTGACATTTACGTATAGTTCTATCTCACAAGGGGGCGTAACACGAGAGATCATCTTGAATGTTCGGTGTCTGATGTAAATGTACTCGCAATGAATGAGACGCGTGTCAAGATGGCACAAGAGGCAGCTGCCTCTTGTGAACCACAGCCACGCGTCTCTACTCCGCCCTGGACCCGTTACGCAATTGTTAAAAAAAAAAAGGTAGCTCATTATGCCTTCATTTCGAAGACGGTGTAAGCTAAGGGTAGTTACGCAACGTATATAATAGTCTGCATTGTACAGGCGACGAAACGCGAGCCTTGATCGACGCACAAACGATATCTCCGGTGGTCAATCGATATCCGGTGCGGTGCGTGCAACCTAGTCTGGATTGCTTCCGGGTTTCGGTGAGCCAGCGATGCGGGGGACGAGAGAGAGAGAGAGAGAGAGAGAGAGAGAGAGAGAGAGAGAGAGAGCTTGGGGCCCGAGGGCATTTGAAATCGAATCCTATAGGTAGGTAGGTAGGTAGGAGGAACATACTTGGGAAAAGTTTATACGCGATAATAGAGGCCTCAGATTCAATGTCGTCTCTCATCTTCGAGCAAACCGTGAAAACTTACAAACAGGAAAATTAAAGGTTGCAAAGACATATTACCTACACAGCTAAAGTGTCATTCAATTATTTATTTATTATTAATCATTAAAAAGAAAGTTTTTTAATCATTTTTCTAAAAACTTTACATTTTTGCTTCCTCATAGAGAAAGCTGTTTATGTGAAGAATAAATATTCTTGAGATTTTCATGTTAGAGTACTTAAAAAGTCCTAAAATGTCGAAAAATTATATTTAGAAAAAATGTGTGTATGCGCGCGCGCTCGTGCAAAACTGCAATGGATATATTTCGAAAACAGGTTGCTCGATCATCCTGAAATTTTGTATACGTGTCGGGTCGCAATCCCCGTCAGTTTGTTGCATTTTTCGCCCAAATCGCTAACGGGTGTTACATTTTATGATTGTTTGAATTTTTCGAAAAAGGGAGGTCCGCTCTATAGCCTTCGTAAATTTTTACCTATCGAGTTAAAACTTTCTATAAGAATATACCAGGTATCAAGATTGTTCGGTATTGAGTTTGGCAAAAAACGATCGAGGCGCTCAGATTTCATAAAATCACGAATCTTTGTAATTTTTCGAAGAAAAAAAAAATCTATTTTTACCCTAAACTAAATTGTAATTGTAAATTGTAAATCAATTAAACTGAAACTTGGCATACAAGTTGATTAGGGAACGAGGATACTTGGTCTTGCATTTGGTGAGAATCGATTGAGGAGTCAAAACTTTATGAAATTTTCAATTTTACTTAATTTTCCATTTTATTGAAAATTTTAATACCACTTTCTTCATGAAGAAATCAGAATTGAGATAACAATTATCCGCAAAGGAAATTATACAGTTGTATATTAAATTTATGATACCAGTTGATGTATAAATGTTTCTTAAAAAAGTATATCAACGTCTACATCGTTTTTATACAATTTTAATTTCATTCTCTACAGTGATAGCAGATTTAAAAAGTAACAATTGGCAAAAACTGACGTTTCTCAAATAATCACTGTAAAATATTAATATTTCTCTTCGTGTTTGAAGCATTACATTGTATTCATTTCCATTGTGTATATCTTGCAGCCTTTCAAATACATCTTCGCGACCGAATCAATGTTCAGAGTGGATTTTTTTTCGTTTTTATTTTTCCAAAGAAATGAATAAATTACAAATATTATTTTTATTTAAAACTCTGCCCGGAGAGTGTGAATGGAAGGAGATTAAAGACGACCGTGAGAGACACGCAGGTGCTGAGATCCATCGTTTTCTATTCCACAAAATAACCCTTTTGCCTCTCTGATCGGTAAAATTTCAAGTCCGGATACACGTCGCAATCATGACAGATCCATCTGTATTTCGTCCCTGCAGGAATCCTATGCAAATACAGCGAATTCCTTTTGAAAAATATTTCCATACGAGCTTGACTCGAACCCTTCGCCGTCTTTCTTTCTGTGTTTGTACAATAAAGAATACATTTTTTCCCACGCGAGCGAGGATGCCCGATTCTCAAAAGTGGTGATTCACCAATTAAATATCAAGATATTAGGCAAGAGACAGTACCAGTTAGTTTGCAGTTTAATCACGAATTCGTCGGTATGTCGCGTGCGCAGAGACGCGCGCGTGTTCCGCGGTCACTTTGTATGCGTTGTTCATTTTCGCTCGGCGAGGTGAAAGGAAAAAGGATGAATACCCTTTTGCCGAATTCACCGAAGCCAGAAAGCAGCGCCCCTTTGTGACCCGTGCGCGGCAGGGAACTTTATGCAATTCATATGGTCGAACGCACACTCGCGGAACATCATAAACAACCAGCCGGCCGAATCTTCAAAGTGTACATCCCTACAGATGAATCAGTACAGACATTGTTCCTAAGTTATTCCGAGGCATCTGCCATATTTTGTAACAGGATGACGGATGCGGGCGAGACACGCGCCTTGAAACGTGAAACCCTTTCAGGAAAAGCGCGCTTTTACGTAACAGATGTAAAAAGAATCTCGGGAGTCGCGTGGCACGAGATATTTCCTTATACCCGTCCTCACGAACAAGACCGGAAGACGATTGAAATCACAGAGTACATGCGCCACGCGCCATGCCACCGTTACTTCGGTAACCGAACAATTTTTTTTTATCACAGGTGCCAGATGCGAGGAGTTATGTCAAAGCAACTATGTAGAAAGTTACGCCTTTTTGTATTATTGGTGAATATGTATAATGAAATAGATGAGCACACTAAGAAAAAAAAAAAAAAAGATTGGATGCGACAATTACATTTTCAATTTGACGTACCCGAGCTGCTCTCTAAAATTAGTTACAAGTCATACATTTATTGCTACAACCACTACGAATAGTAACTTAAACTATTTACGATTAGTTCTCACGAGGTAGTAAAACATGACGAATTTATTGATCGATGCTACCATTCGAATGGTTCAATCGTTTAGATAACATTGCAATCACAGTTGGTTGACAAGTGATACGTAATTTACCAACGAAAGTTGATTCGTGCAATCAATTTTTATTTGCTCTCATAACTAAGCTCAATTGTAAGGAAATTAGCATAATCGATTGAATGTCTTGATTTATGTTTTAGCTGTGTCAGTTCTATCTTTTTTTACCTGCAATTGTCGTTATTTCGTTCGTAGACATCGTTAACCAATCTCAAATATATCCGGGAATGTTTGAAGCATACCATGCTCATTAGTTGTTAATAAATTGAGCTGAAATTCCTAGTCTGTAATTCCGAGCCTAATTGGATTAAGCGATACCGTTTGTCATAATACAAATACTGAACGTATTGCATATACAATGTATGTATTAGCATTAGAGATTTATCTATCGAAAGTTTAGTAAACGAAAGCGAAAGTTTGCCAATAATCTTGAGCAGGCTAAATAACTTGAAGCGAGTTCACAAATAGTTTTGTGGTTAAGTTCCAACTTAAGTCTTGAAAGAAACTTCGTTTAATAGCTATTATGGGAATAGAATTTAATGAAAGCAACATGAATAAACATAATAACTTCATTGCGTCATCCAAAAAAATGTTATGAGGATATTTAATAATCGAAATTTAATTAAACGATAAAAATTTTTATATCGTTAAGTAACAGTTTTAGAATTTATGTTCCAATAACGCAAAAGCTTTACAGCAAAATGTACAGGATCCCCATAAGAGATTTCATATTATTTCTACTTTTAAGATCCATCCAGTTTCGTCCTCACTCCACGTAGAACACACGGAGGCGCACCGATGATTCCCTATTGCGACATCTGACGGAGGGCCATAAGTCCCAAAAACTTGTCAAACTGCCACAGCAGAGCCATCTGTGAGTGTTCTTTGAAAGCTGCGAGGCCCAAAGTATAGTCGCAAAGATCCATACTAAAATATTACCAGACGCAGGAAATGAAGGGCTGAGGAAGAAACGTTCTCCGATCGTCCCTTATCCGAGACACCACGAAAGAGTAAGGAGAGAAAGTAGGGAGCTAGTGCCAAGAGCCTCCAGACTGTGAACAAACACAGGGTAGTGGATCTCGGACGAGGTGCAAGTCGATGGCGTTGGTGGTGATACACCGACGAGGAGGGGCTCACGTGGTCGTGTTAGCACGACGTGCAACCCTCTACCGCTGCTGCTGCTGCTGCTGCTGTGCGCACGGTAATAAAAGGAGAGCGTACGGTGCATTGCACCACGACCGCCACCCCGCTTGCGTCTGCGAGGGGGTTGGATCGATTCCGGGCGTTGGCGCCGAGGTCACCGGCTCGCCTTGCCTCGGAGTAATGACCCTCACCCAGTGCAGTGCAACGGCACCGTCGACGGCGACTACGACGACGAATACTAGAATGCGCACCGCACTACCACTATCGCTACTCGTGCCAATACTCCGCATGCAGTATAATATGTGCTGATCGCATAGCACATTCTGCGAATTGTTGCGAGGAAGGAAGTGTGTGGGAGGAATAGTGAAGGGAGAACGATGGAAGTACCGATAGGAACGAATAAAAGGGATGACAAGGACAGAAAGCCAGAAGCGAGAGGACCAACTCCGTTTTACGATATAACTACCCACCCCTGTCAACTCCGTCGTAAAATCCACGCGCTTTGTTCAGAAAAGCTCTCCTCTTCACCCTTCCCTTTCTCTGTCTCTCCCGATTTCTTGGGATTCCGAGACGCTGACGAACCTTGCCATCCAGGTCCAACGGGACCTTAAACTTTGCCGATAACATCGACAGCGAGGTCAATATCCGCGTTAAAAGCTAACTATTCGCCTCTCTCCTTCCTACGATCAAGGGAAAGGGTCACATCACGGGTTCGTCGGTCCTCGACGACGTTTTATACGATTTCCAAGATTGAAGATATATTTAGATCGACTGCACGTCGAGCGAGTTACGTCGAATCTCAGACGTATAATGAATAAATCGTTAAAGGATACGTCTCGGATTATTCAATTGTGTTTCGATTGAATTCATCGTAAATTTATTTATATCGTCAATTTGAGTGACAACATCGATCGATCGAGTTTCCACAGAGATCGGGGAATTACACGGTAGACTGCAAATTATAAGGTTCGCTATGGCTTTATCTTTCTACAGAAAGCTATCTATAGATACACGGGGATAGTCGTGTGTGTATCCGTGAAACAACGCCAAGGACGTGTGAGGTAGTAAACGCGCGGGACCTTTCGATGAAACCCCACTCGCGCGCACGTACAACGTACTCGCTCACTGTGCATGTCCGTGCGCTCATGCAACACGATCCCCTCCCGCGTAACTGTATGTATGCGCCTCGATACCCTATTTCCGCTTTGGCCAGCAGTACCACTATGTTTTCTATGTATACGCAGAGGCGATAGATCGCAGTCTGCACTACTCGTCGCGTGCTGCGTGCAACGAGAACGTCAACCCCAATGCCAATTTCCTGGCGTCTCTGAGTCGGTGCGCCACGTTGTGCCGCGTCATCGCTGCTATACATCTATAGTCGTTACATGAGGGTCTATAGATTCTAAAGGCTTTTTCAAAAAGTCCATATATTATGTATCGAAGACCAGGGCCAAAATTTAAAAAAAAAACAATTTTTTTCACATCAAACCAGAAAGGTTAGATTATGGAGGTCCAATGAATTATGATATTCCTTCAATTTTAATGATGATCGTGAAACTGTTGAGATTTGGAAAACGCCGGAGTCGATTGTAATATATATTCAGAGAAATCGTGATAGTTCTGTCAAGTATCAAGTCACAACTGTCAATTGCAAGTTCACGAGACTATATTTATAGTTAAATCAACTATTTTTATAGTTGAACCAAAATTGAACGAAACATGGACCAAAAATGAATAGTCGTCACTTGTGATAGTTGACGCGGTATTTTACGAAAGTGATAAATTTAAGTAAATTAACGTAATGATCACCACACCTGCAGACTTCCGTCAGAATGAACGTGTCGCGAGTATAAAACTCTGAGGGTGCAGCGGTGCTGCAGGGGTTGCAGAGGGCACGGACTGGGTCATTCCCCCTTTCGCGATATGGCATTGCAGCGGCAGCAGAGTCAACTCGACGGTGCGCAGAGGTCATTGCGAGACACTGAACCCTTCGGATGTCCACCCTCTCTTCTCCCTGTCGTTTATTCGCTTCCGTAGTAGTACCTATTACCGCTTATCCAACCCTCCCGCTCTTCTATTCGTTCTCCACCACCGCAAAATTGCGATTCAAACGATTTCGTCGTTTCTACATGCTTCCATTATATATCTACAGGTATAGTCTCTTATCTCTCAACTTGTACGCGTTCGACTGTTAAATCTCGAGCGATGGTGTTGACGCGTGATGACAAACCGAGGGAAGCGGCATGACCGCGCCGACCGTACAAGCGTAATCTTAAAACGCACATTCACCCTTTATGAATTTATGGAAAATTGCTCGAAGAGAAATATTCTTTGGATAATTTTCCGACGAATAAAAAGATTCTGAAAAAGCTAGCTGATCAACGGCGTAAAATTCACTAATGTATTTTCTTTCGTATCCTTTTCCATCAGCTACCCCCTTATTGATCTTACTTTCTGTCGTATCTCCTCGGTATATATACTTCTGCTGGATGGAAGCTACTCTGACGACGTATAGTGCCATCGGGGGGTTAAGGCGGATCCTTATAATAAGCGAGAAAGTCGTTGTCCGACTATTGGCCCTGCTTTTACTCCTCGCCGCGATCTATCCCCCTTCCTCCTGCTTCCGCATGGGGAAGTCGTCATGGTTAATAATTTATCGCATTTTATTGGATGTGCAGGCGTAGCGTTTATAACTATTGCTTGAATATCTACACGAGTCACGAGAAACAGTTACGTGAATGATATTTTTTATCTTCATGACACTGAGACACCTTAGATGGTTCTCGTTAACGGGGAGTTGAAATAAAGTTTATATTGACCAGAGACAATAAAATAAATGAAAAATTGTGCTACTGATTCGTGCCTTTATCGCGATAAATATATTTCCTAAGCGTCGAAATAACGTTTCTTTTATCTCAATTGATTTATATATATAGTATATTCTTTTGTAATAATAAATACAAATAAATTGACAGTTTTTTTACGTTTACACAATGTATACCATGAGTTACAGGATTAACGTGAATAATTTATGTGGCGGAAGTTGTTAACAGTGACTTTAAATTATTTCCTTCCAATATTAGATTCGAGGCTAAACACGTAACGAACGCGCGCGAAATACTTAAAATTTGCATCTATATCAGTGTCAGTGTGATGATCGGTTGACCTTGACTGATAAAACGAGACTTTGAAATATGACTAATGCATCGACGATTTGTCACCTGATTCACACGAGTCACGAATATTTCTGACAAACACGGTTGAAAATTTTCTTTTCTTTCAAGTTGAAATTGAAGTCAGCTTACGACAATTATCGAGTATACAATCACTTGTCTCGTCTGTAACAGAGACGTCGGTGTGAGAGTTATCTCAAATCGTGATTGTAACGAATAATTGATCCGATTGGCACTTGAAAGGTCGAGTGTATTGTTCCGCTGTAATCACGCGACTCGTCATCAAAACCGTCTCAACGAGACGATAATACCGTTTCATTCGCGCAATAATAAAGTAACATTTTGTGAATTGCTTTTTTCTTGATTTATTGTTAAAACCCTTATGTAAGGGCGACATATATACAATCAGAGACTTTCGGTCAGACCTTCAAATTGTCCGTTTGTCTATAAAACGTGTTGAAAATTTTCAAAAAATAAGTCGTAGAGTAATGTTAAGGTGATTTTTCTATGATGACTCAAATAAAAAATCGCTACGTGCATTCGTATTATTATAATGAATCGTTCAACGCTGTACGTTACCGTCAAAAAGTTTCTCGTACTTGAGAGGTTAATAAATAAAGAATCCCGATAGTTTAACGAATCGTTTATAAACAAATTAAACCTGAATAATTGATCGAAACTATAGATATCACATTTTTATTAAAAAATAAATTTTATTAATAATTTATTTATTTATTTATTAACGTAAAATCCAATTTCATTGCATTGAAAATATCACAGGAGACAAATGATAAAGTTTAAAGAAATTATATTAAATTAATATCAATCTCAATATATTGATAATATTTATAATATTTTTAAATTAAATAATCAAACGAATTTTTCAATCAAATTATAGCACAGATTTGGTAGCACTGCAAAATGCATATGATGAATGCCTGCAGTATTGCACTTTAAGTTCGTGTTCCCAAAGTCCCCCGGGTGCAATCCATCCATTACATTATTGCTGCTTTCATTCTAACCGAACAATGGGACCCGCTCGATTGACGTATTCATACGTCTCTTTAGTGCCGGCCGGTCAAATCGGTCGTACGATTTTGAGACCCGACAATTATATATTCTTCTTACTCTAGAGAACGAGACACATTGGGCCCTCTCTCTCTCTCTCTCTCTCTCTCTCTCTCTTTTGCATACAGTTGTCGGCTATCGACCCATCGATGCAGTCTGCCGATAGCTTCAAGAGTCAAAGCCTCTAATCGACGCGCTAGTCTGCACAAAGTACAAAAATATATATATACAACAAAGGAGACACTGACGCGGGTCTTGCGTAGCTTGTGCGTCCCGAAGGGAGCGCAATTAATTTGCTTGCTGAAGAGTACCGTCAGTAGTGCAGTGGCGAGCGAGCATCCGCTCTTCTTCACTCACGTCCCGGTCCCGACAGTGAATTGTTAATTCCCTTCCTTTCTTTTTTATTTGTGTTTTTTTTTTTTTTTTAGTAGTGTTGTCGCGGGTGCATCAGTACCGTACCACTTCCTATAGACGAGGGCCGTCCGTCTGCGATGCATTTCCCTGGGGATGACGGACGAGAAGAAGAGCTAGACAGACAGAGCGAATGGACGAATAGCACAAGAGGATAGACAGCGAGAGCGAAAGACGAGTTAGCGGAGGGTAGGAGCGCGTGAGCGAGTGATAATAATGGTGGAAGATAAAGAGGGACAAATGCTCATACGTGAAGTCTACGGGTGCGTGAGTTAGTGAGTCAGCTATTCGGCGCGAGAGCAACGGGGGAAGTTGAAACGCGCGCTTGTGCGCCAGGGTGGGGGTGTCTGGTCTGGTTGCACAGCCCCAGACTCTTTTCCCGCTTACTTCGCTCCTATACACTCTCTTCCGCCTATCGCCGTTACCACTATTTCACACTATCGCACGACGCTCACGTGCACTATCCACACCGCACGCGATCCACGCGCTATACCCGATGCACCAATTAGTTGCTTTTAGCAACCCCTCTTTCGGCTCGCTGCGATTGCACGAAGGAGAGTAAAACCAGAGCATGTGATATATAGCTTGGTACCTAGGAGACGTAGACAGACTGGCAGACAGCGTGATGATACGAAACGTAACTCATAAAGAAATCGCGAAAAAAAAAATATACAAAATTTCACCGTTGCATAAATCATCGTTAAAATTTTTACACAATTTTTGAAATTTATTGTGACTTACAAAAATATTTACATTTATTCGTTAAACTCTCGTGAACGTGTAGCTCTCGGAAGCAGTTTTTTTTTTGTTTTTTTCTTCATAAAACATCTTTGGAGATGCGTTGAGGGGTCTTTGAGTGCATTCGGTAGTCTCTCCCGCAACGACGGTATCATTTTGCTTCTCCCGTGTTTTTTTTCCTCTTCTCTCCATCTTTTTCTATCTTATAAACCGAACGGACAAAGAGAGATAAATTCCAGAGCCCTAAAAATACAGTCTGCTGCAACGGTCTTATCTGTTGCTCCCCTTCGAGCGAACTCGAGCGATAGCGTGCTTCGAGATACGCATATGCACGCACTTGACGCAAACCCATCGCTGTCACGTTTACTGCGGCTGCGTAGCTGCGGTACTAGTCGCGACAGTAATGCAAGCACTCGCATACTGCACAATATCTTCATCAACTGCGTCCCTGATGGAGCGAATGCACCCACGGGGTCACGCGTGTACGTGGGGTGTCTGCATCCATGACACACGTTGCAGAGAATAGGAAGACGAGATATTAATCTATAATCGAAATAAAGATATTAAAACGTTTAATATTTAATCTAACGCGTAAAGCGTATAATGCAATAATTCAACATTTTTCTAGCAGTAAATAACGACAAAAAAATAATTTTTCAATCCACTGTTTATGTCAATAAAATAATATCTCGTTTAACTAATAAATATACGAAAGAAAATTATTTTTACGATAGTGAATATATTTTAATTAATAAAATAGTTAATTTTCTATTAGTTCGATACTTTAATATAATAAAAGAAAAAAATGACGCTGGTGAAACTATTAAAAATGACGAGGAATCATTGTTGGCTACTATTTTTATAAATACCGCGCATAACTTCAATTAGTTTTGCTATAAAAATAACTATAAATAACAATTTCAATTGTTTTATGGACTGACAATTGATAATTGTCACTGGATAGTTGCCAGAACTACCACGATTTATCTCAGTGTTCATTTAAATTAATTGAAATAAATTTATTTGAATGAAATACATATTTTCTTGGCGCCAGCAATTTCGTACGTCTAACAATAATATGAGTGAGCACATTATTTGTCTATTGTGTTTCTTGCTATATGGAATAAAAAATGGTGGAGAAACTAAAACAGAATGAGTTTCGTCTTGCTGCCCTGGAGGACCTTCGCGAGTGTGAGTCGACAGCTCCGAGCCAGACACAACATCCGACGAGGCCAGACATCGGCTCATCGACGTCGGTGATCGCCCGTGCGATCCCTATATGCCTCGACAAAAGCGAGTGGTATAGACAGAGAGCGAAAGTTAATGAGCGAGAGAGACACAACCGTGGATGAAAAGAGACAACACGTAGAGCAGCGAGACCCTCTATCCTGCTGACGAGATCACCGCCGCAGGCCCCTTGTCCGCTAAAACCGTCGTCGATGCGGGCGTGTCCCGGCGATTTAATGGCTTTCATCTTGTCTCTAGCGTCGTTAAAAAAAAAATACTCTACCACATTATAATGATCTATTAGTGCCGGATATATTACAGTGTCAAAGAGGAAACGGAAGACTGTTCCTAGAATTTTATTCAGATACTTCGGGGATTCCAATCTGCCGACGCTTTCTCGTCTACCGAGGAAGACAGCGGGAAACAGGAACCAAAAAGATTATAACGAGAGATATACGAGTCTCGTGTGTCATACGGTAACCGATATACACACTACAATCGTGTTGAGCGCTTTGCTCTATATCTTTTTTCCTCGATATCTATGTGCAACATGCCAGAGTTGTTGTATCTCGAGTGGGTCAAACGGTGCTTCGAAAATAGAGTTTCACTGCTTCGCGCAGTGTATTAAGTATGAGAAGGAAAAAGGAAGAAATAACTACGGGACAAAAAGAAGAGAGAAGAAGCGAGAACGCTTATCGCGGGACTCGACTTTATCACCTCGGTGGAGGCCAAGGTCCAGTGACGTACCGTCGCGGTAACGTTCCACGTAGACTGGCAGTAGCACCGGTAGTAGCAGCATCCGCGGCAACAGCTTCAACGATTCAACTACTCTCACATTGGTCGAGCAGATGATTACGTTCGCTTGCGTATATTTGATTTGACTCGAGTATGCCACCTCAACTCCCACCAATGCTGCGTGTCATCGACCGAACGTCCGCGAAATCATTCAGTCACGCCGCGGTCGTACTTATCGAATCCACGGCTATCGTATCAACGAGTGAAAGAGAACAACAAAAGAAAAAAAAACTGTCGTATCACCCTCGAATGTCAAGCTTCGAAGCAACCAAGTAACGTCTTCTCGTCTACCTCATTCCTTGTTTATCCGAACGGAATGTTGGCGCCTGACGCTGTTGCCAAAACTGATTCGTATACGCCATCCGTTCGAAAACGATACCCCTCGTCATATCTGCCACCGATACTTATCCCTTTTTCTGTTTGGTTTGAGCTATGTGCTGTTTTCCTATCGACAGAATTAACGTGCTGCGGACTGTTTTTATTTCTTCTGAGATCCAAACCTATGTCATTATTTATATAATTTATATTTATCGCGCAATTGGGTTGAAATATATTGAATTAAAAAAAAAAAAATTGATTGTATTTATTATTTAGTATTTTAATTTGTTGAATAGTCGGATAATTAATTATATAAAATGGATAAACAATCATTTCTATTGGTATCAATTCACTCATCGGATACGTAAGGTAACCAAATATTGAGCGAATAGAAATTATATCGTTAAAATAAAAATTCACAAATAAAAAGGCAAAAAATTTGTATTTTAATATCAATTACATAAAATGTCAAATTGATTTTAATATTCCAGACTATGAAGAAGTAATTGCACTCAAAATTTTACGGTATAAACCAATTAAAGTAAATAATATCGATTTCATATGGAACTCATTCGGATAGAGGAATATAACGAAAAAAATTGTAACAAAGAAAAAAAAATGCGTCATCAACATTTCAGTACTTTTATCGTAAGAATTAGTCCAACAAAAGAAATGATTCGCGATGCGTAGGTATGAGGTAAGCGCGAAAGTTCAAAGTCGCGGCAAATATCCGCGACATCGGGCAATCTCTAAATTTAAAACGTAGACCGGGTGCAATGACGTGACGCGCATACCGCTTTGCGACGACCGTGACCATGGGAAATTCCAAAAGCTGTGTGTGTCGAATAGGTACAGTCGAGAGGGAGAGGTTGTTAAGTGCATGGAAGGGGCGGAGGAGAACGGGGTAGAGGATACGTGACTGGGGCAGGGGGTGCATAACGCATGTCTGAAGGACGAACATTCTCTGCTTCGGTCTGACCGTCTGGCGATCATCGTATTCCGTCTATGATAATAACCCATTTATAGATCCTGCGAAAGAATAAAAAAATACAAAAATTTCTAAAATTCCTGAACGATGCAGTACCGTCGGAAAAATCTGTGTCGATTAAACGCAAAATTCTTTTTTTTTTTCTTCGTATATACAGATGTGTCGTAATCATTGGTTATTCCACGGTTGCCGTGTAAAGAGCTTTCCACGATAAGCAAAACGATAAGAATCCGATTGTCTATCAAATCTTCTACGAGACACACTGGAGAAAAGAAAAAAAAAATTGTACAGGCACCTACGAGAAGTGACAACTATCGATTCTTGATTCACCCGACGATTTTTTATGGTAACCGCAAACAGTGATTGATTCGCGTTACAAAAATAGTCCGTTTTAATTCGAAATAGTTGCGAGAACTATCACAATTTCTTTTCAGTGTAATGTATCAAATTCCCTCTTAGACTCTCCCCCTGTTGAGAAAAAATCTTGAAGATACAGAGTCCAAGATATTGAAGCAGCTTCTTTACCAGAGTTTAACGCCAATTAAAATCAACGTAAAATCTTTTACGCACCCTTCAAAGGATAACACCAAGTAATATAGTTACAATACACCCTGTATGTACAATATTTAATACGACAAAGTTGACCGATGATGTACGAGACCTTGGTAGATAATCAAAACGCTATATAATGCATCCTCGACGCGACGACACTGTTGTACGCTAACTGTTACCCTGCGATTCGCCGGCGGTTATGATAATATTAACGAGACGAGGAGAAACGAGAGACCGCGTAGTGACGCGCTGCGGTACGGCGCTCGACCATCGACATCGAACACTTTGAGAGGACCGCTAGGCTCGTCGTGTATACGACATAACGCGATATCCGGAGATTGCTCTCCGGGTCTCGATAATACATATATCTATCTAATATAAGCTACAAGCGTGTGGAGTAACAAAATTGCCGACGTAACTCGCGTTCTCATGGAATAGTCCAGGCCAAAGTCACTGATACATCCGCACCGCCACTGGTGAGTCCGTTACGCGGTTAATAGAGTTCTCCATGCGGCCTTGACATTACGCGCGCCTTCATCATATACATAATAGTACGGTATAGAAACACTGTTGGACCTACATATATTATATAGCATAGATTATTATTTAACGCGTATCATACTCCGAGGTCGCCGAGGCAACTATCGAGTACGTTTGAATGTCGAGATATATGTTGTTCTTGGCTCACTGATGCATTCGAGAAATTTCTACGTTTCCGGATATTCGAGGTTATGAAATACCGACGATGATTACCAAATGACAAAATACCGATTAAACGGGATTCTACGCTTTCTCATACTTATATTTCTTTGTTATTAAAATCGTCATTGAAAGCAATTTGATAATTAGTGAATTCACTATTTTCTATACGAAAATAACGATTTTTGTCAGTCGTGTATCAACGTGGGAGACTTGCCACGTGTTGGTTCCTCGTTTGCTGTTACTTAAACCCTTAACCTACGTAGTTATGGGGTCTCGGTGACTCATAAGACCTGTGTGACCTTATACTCGAAACACAATTACAAGATTGCTATATAACCAATCTGTTGAAAAGTTTCCTTTTTTTTTTAACCGTAAGGTTTAATTCTCTTACTACCGAGCGCATAAAACCTCTCACACCTACCGTTTAAGATTATAGGAATCGATAAAGATGTGGCGGTGCCCCAATTACTGATCAGCCCAGCGTCGTTGACTCATTGGTTGCTTCTCGAGTGGTGGGGGAAATGTGACTACGGTGATTGGTGGAGAGATCTTTACTAGGACTTGATACACGATCAGGGCATGATAGGGGCATTTACCTTGGACAAACTGGAATTTTTTCCGTGTAATCTGTTTCTATTTCCTGTTGCACCGAAGCGAATAGTGAAGATGATTGATTTAAATATTGCTTTTGGGTTAAAGATCTATTGGATAATCCCGTGGACGTATGAAGGTAATTTTTTTAAAGATTTTCAAATACACAAACACGTTTTTGAAAAAAAAGAAACGATCGTAACAAGCTCATTGATCGTATAAAAGCGGGATTTATACGATATCTGCCACCGCATGGTTAATATCACACCAAATTCAATGATAATTAAACAAAAATCTTACGACAATACAATGCCATGCACACGGTTACAAGTATAGCGACGTGATGTTGTGCATTATATGATGTTACGTTATAGCATTGGTAGTCTCATAATATCGTGTGACGCTCGCATTAATCGCAATGTGCGTCTATCGATCGATCCTTGTGTCCTTGAGAGCTTCGACGACGTTATTACTCGCTGGATAATGTACGCCGATGGTTAAACTGCAGATAATTCAACACGGAACTAACAGTTCTGTTTCAACGACCACTCAAACGTTCAACCAGACTGTATATATTGAAATTATTATTTAAAAATTACTCGACAGTAGATAAATAAATATTTCTACGGTTTGTCAACCGTCAATTCGACGAAATGTAGATGTACTCGTTTCAAAAGAACATTACGGAATGGGGAACTTATCGCTAACAGAGATGTCGGATGTATAAACATTAAACATAACGCGAGGATCAAGTCGTAAGTATAACAAAAAAACTTTCTACGAATTAAATAATCGCACGAGGCTGTCCGACTACACCGCGCACCAACGGTGTTTGGTTAGAACGCAAGATCTCGGTGTTTGAGTTCTTGTGGAAGAAATCTAAACTATGTTTAGTATTAACCCAATGAGAGTCAAGATAAAAATGACGATCACGATACATCGTTCAGTCGAGGAATATTCTCGATCGTGAGATTCATAAAAAATCGTTGTAACGCACAAACGGCCTCGTTCTTTCAAACACGACGGCCAACCTAGACCTTCCCCACTTTCGATTGCCTTTCACAGGCCCCGAAGCTCCCGCGTGTTCAGCTATCGGCAAACGTAGCAAACGCAGCGATCCTGTGTTATACGAGATTTTCATATTAGATATAATTCTCAGACAATTTTTGTTACCATTTCGTATCGAATAATACAGGTCCCGGGTATTAATTCGATAAGAAAATTGCACCAACGAACGCGAGAAAACATCGCAAATCAACCCGAGCATCAATAATTATTCACAAAAGTTAAATATTCGAGATATATTTTTAATCGGAGCAATCAATCAACATTTTGTATATTCCAGATATACCGAAATGTAGATAAATTGTTATACGATTAAAATTCAACGTATGGAATTATCTCATAATTATTATATTATCCTAATCGACGAGATAAGTATAAAATATATTTAAAAAACGATAAATTGCCAATATTAATGAGTATTAAAAAATATTTAATTAAAATATACAAAATAATCAAAGTTCAAGCAAACTTCGTTATAATTTATACAACACTTTGACGGGAACGTCGTTGTCACATTCGTCTTTCCATTTTACTACATCGTATGATTATATTCAAAGCTACGGCTTATCATTATCTTGTCATCATATTCTACGAAACGATAATCGTTCGAATGACTCACCTAGATCAGGAATGGAACTAGTCGGTTCCTCGTGGTGACCTTTGCCTTCGCCCGAGGGCCTTGCCCTTGGTGGAGGCGGTGGTGGCGGGGGCCTCATGCTGCTGGACGTCGAACTGACTACGACGGAGGTCGGAGGTACCGAGGGTTGCTGCGTCGGTCCAGTTCCACAACCTGGTGCACCTCTGTGTCCGTGAGTATTACCTCCCCCTCGCATTTGTGTCTGCGGTGCCATCAAAACCGTTTCACCCCGACCTTCTCCACCTCCTCCTCCTCCTCCTCCTCCTACGGTAACAACGCTCGCCACGGTATGTTGCTGCTGACTCTGTACTTGCTGTTGCTGTTGCTGTTGCTGCTGTTGATGACCCGGTGCTTGTTGCCCCGGTGGCCTTGGACACCAGCCATGCAATACCCTTATGGCGCTTCGTACTTCCGCCTGCAACTCCGCTGCTCTGTCCCTTGCCGCGTGAGCCACCTTTGAAACTTAGAACCCGCTTTTAAGCGAGTCAACGTTTATTCTTACGACAAATATCCACCAACGTACAAAACAGCAAGTCCAATGACTTTTCCGTACATAAAGATCTCACCGCACTCTATTCTCGTTACGTAATTCAACAATACGTATTTTCCAGACAGAGTTGTTTCTTTTAATATTTTATAATCCTTTTATTGTCGTTGAGATTGCACATTACACTTTCGTAGATGAAAAAAAAAAAAAATCGTCACCAGAACTACGTTCTCACATTTACCAGCACTCGTTCACTTCACAGTTTATATGTAAACCGTATTATCTCACAATGTTCCTTTATTTAACCCAAATTTCGAATCGGTCTAACGCTTATCACTTTTTCTTTAAACAAATTATTTTTAAAAAATTCAAGTTCGATGTCATCCACGGTTACACTTAAATATATCGCCTACTCACGTCAAACAACATCGACTGGATACGAAATCCACATCGATTCGATAAACCCACAACACTTTTCTTTCAACTTTAAAAAATTATAAATACCGCACAGTACGAGAAAAGTCGTAAATGTTTATTATTCGCGTGTGACAGCTCGGACGAAAGATCACCGTAAAGCACGAGTAACGAGCACCTCGATCCCGCAAGGAACGTACCGCGTGCGAGAGTAAAGCGTCGTTTGCTGTTGACCGAAAACAACAGTCGGTTGCGCACGATCTCGTTGGTCGCGCGACGCGAGCCGATCTCCTGCTTCTTTTTCGTTCGTTCTCGCTCGCTCTTTCCGTGTGGCGCTCGCACCTCCCACCAAGTGTATCGCCCACCCCTTTCTTCTCTCGCGAGCTCGTTCTCGCCTTCTCTTTCTTTCTTTCGTTTACCTACTAAACCGCTTCTTTTCTCTCTTCTTCACGATGATAAAGCTTGTACACTGACGAAACGTGAGTCAATAATTTGTCCGGTTATCGTTATTTCGCCTGTCAAATGCATCGACGAAAAGCTCACAGTTTACACAATTGTGACGACACGTTGTTGTTGTTGTGTTTTTTTTTTTTTTTTAATAATATTTATACGTATCGTGTATCACGAGAGAAAATAATCGAAAAATCTTGGATTGTTTTCTCTTTAGATTTTAATTGACTCTGTGATTCGCTTGGACGATGCTCCAAAGTGCACATTTACACCGATTTCTCACTGCCCGATAGTTGAATGAAAATAAAAATTGGAGTGAAAGTAGCAACGTGACGTTTCCCTGCGGCAGTGTAAGTGGCAGTGGGAATAACGTTTGTGACAGAATCAACAGCACTCGTGTTGTGTTCCCTCAGTTAAATCTCGTAATACAAAATATATTGTATTCGATGCATTCACGATGGACGGTTTTGCATATTAAAATGATGAACGATTATTGTAACGATAATATTTATCGATAGTCCAAAAGGCGATAAAACAGTATTGCGTATCTCGTATTTATTTTATTTAAATATTTTCTCGTAACTGTGTCACCATGCTCTCGACGATAGATGACAATAAAAAGAGAGCGGTTGACGGTGTCCGAGCGGACGACGAAATGACAATAACAACCACGACGTGTTCACGACGACGTACAACGACGACGCGCAGTGTCGACACGACCGTCGTCGCTGCCGGCGAAAGTGAGAGTGTCGAGCGAACGCCGTTTGGGTTCGCAGCTCGGATAGCCGGCGTGCGCGTTGGATCACCACCAGCAGCACCAGCAGCAGCAGCAGCAGCAGCAGAAACAGCAGAAACAGCAGAAACAGCAGCAGCAGCAGCAGCGGTGCATAAGCTGCCACGCCGGCTCACTAGTTTGCTCCGTCTATCCGTCCCTTTTCCCTCTTATCTCTATCTCATTTACTCTGTTTTTTCGCCCTATCTCGATTTCTCTGTTGCTCCGATCGTTCTTTGTCTTGCACCCTCTGCCCCTTGTCCTTTCCCTGTATCGTTGCGCGAGCCGCCCTGACGGATAGTGAGCGCGGTGCACGCACACGCGACGGACACACGTACGTCGCGCACACTGTAAAACAGTACCGATGGGGATGACGAGATGACGACAACGCGTGTGCAAGCTCGTCGTCGCTGCTTCTATCTTTCTATATTCTATCGTATACGCGTCTCGAATATTAGCATGCGACGTTCCGTCGCGCGCTATCCATCCTCGCACTTCCAAACGTATATGAAGACGTATGCTCGCAAAAACCCCGCACACTGCATCACATCGCGCACGCAGACGCTCAGTCGACGGCCGCCGGCGTCGTCGCGCGCACACGCGGAAACCTTGCTCTTCGATGTTCGAAGAGTAGAGCAGTAGCATAGCGGTGTAGCTTTGCTCCATGCTGTATATCACACACACACACACACACACGTGGCAACGGACCGTCGGGGCGCGGAGTCGAAGGGCTGGTTACTCGCTCCCTCAGTCTGCTACTGCGTTTACAGCCCCTCCCCCTATCCACGCATACAGGAACAAAAAAAAAACAATCTACAGACACAGTCCACTCTTTTAATCCCTCGCGCGAAAGAGAAAACTTAAGCGCGTGCGCGCGTCCCGACTTTGTCTTGCACGATATTAGGAAGTTGTGCATAAACAGGTGGGGGGGGGGGGGGGGGAAGCATTGAAGTTCAACGAAATATGTAGGCAAGTACAGTACGCAAAGCAAGTACGGTCCTTACTGCACCAGAATTTAAAAAATTCCGAACTATGTAGGCAATATCGTACAATGTCGTTATTGTACCAAGATTTCATAATTCTACAAATGTTTTTATATAAGGATTCTTCTAAAATTAATTTAAAAATAACATTATTATGGGAGTTTAATAATTCTTAGGTACTAATAATAGTGATAACATTAACTAATCATCACTAATTCATCATTCTTTCGAAATTAATTTGAAGAATTAGTGACGAAAAAAAATTGAAATAAGTTTCAAAGTATAATATTTTTTTAATCCCTTATTTCGAAACATTTAATTTTATTAAAATAATTCTAGTGATGCGGCCATTTGGGTCGCAATTTAAACTTGAAATAAAATCGACGGTTAAGGGATTTTCCAAGTAGCTTGGTACACGCTAGACTTAATGCTATATTATGAGCAACTGTGCGGTATCACGGAGACACGGTATATAAGATATAGATAGATATAGTACAATGCGAGGTATGCGTCTCCAGGAGGTTAAAGCGACGGGGTGGCGACGTTGTTCCTGCGCAGGGTCGGTGCGGCGCATCGCCCTCGTGTCCCCGAGAGATTCGAGCTCGCGCAGTTCGCAGACTCACGCACAACAAGTGCGTACTTGGCTTATTCTATGTCTCTCGGCTCTTTTCTTTTCTCTCCCTCTCTCTCTTTCTTTCGCTCTCTTCATTGCTCGTCATATTATAATTGTGTGCTGAAAGAAGAATATAGAAGAAGACGCTAGAGGGTTGTGCGAACAGCTACGACTTGTCGCTACGGAGGGGATGAACGCATCGCTACACGTTACAGGGGTTAAACTCTATCCGCCGATGAGACGAGTAAGGGGAGAAACTGTACGCACTACCACCACACACGGTTGACCTAGGCTAGCTTCGTGGCTCGCGGCCAACCCCAACGAGTATATCGGAACGTTTGAAGATCGGATCATCGAATTGCTCTCCTTTTGTCATTGAATCATCCTCCGTTTAGAAAGAAAAATAAAATTTATAATTTGTATTGTCCTGACCATACAAGTTACTTGATACATATGTGCTACATATGTGCGAAATAAAATTGCATAAATGGCTTTAGAATTATTATGTAATGTTTAAATTTCGATCGAATGGTTGTAACGGTTTTTTTTTAAATCAAAATTCCGTGTGATTTTCGAGGAAGAAAAAAAAACGAATAATCTTTGTTGGAATGTTATTTATAAAAATAACTTTAGAAAGTTGTACGAGGCCCTTTGCTTCGTTCTGTATTTTATTGTTAACAATGCCTCAGGCCCGAGTCTCGTAAGAGGCGTCCCTGAGTTTGAACGACCGAGCAAACGAGAGAGAGAGAGGCAGGGGTGGCTAAGTGCGCGACCGCGGGTGCGCGCCCGCTATCACATGGCCTTGTCCTTGAACGAGGCTCGTGAACTCGACTGCTGCCTTTATCGATCAGCCCCCGCATCCCGCTTCGACGCACTCTCCGTATAACCATCTATCTATTCCGATGCAATGCCGTACCAACGAGTACGTGCACACCGGGTGCTTCTCGGACAAGATACGAGATTCGTTCGAGACCGAGAGAGAACGCGCAATGTCGCGATAACACAAGACGAGACGAGACGACGATATAAAACGCTCGCCCATCGCCTCTTCGCCTCACCCTTTTTCCCAGAACAAATTCTTTTACTCTTCGGATTTACGACACACTTACATACTGAATTATTCAGATAAACGAGAAGCGATAAAGAAAGAAAGAAGAAAAAAGGATCGAATTATAAAACATATTTTTACTATTTTCTCTTTTTTTCTTTATACCTCCACCGTCAACCCTTCGCGTTTAGTCTAATACTTATACAATACCGAACACTCTAGTCATACAACTTAGAATATAATTTATTTTCAAAAGAAAATCCAATTGTAAACCGGCAAAGTGCGGGCTAGAGAATTGAGTAGGAAAGTGAATGGTGGAATAGAGAGACGAGGGGGACAGAACGAGCATTATAAACCTTTTGAATTTCGTCCATGCAAGAGGGTCCTGCGTGTCCCGATGGCTAGACGCGACACATACGCGGGCGCACACACACGCACACACACGCACACACTTAGCCACACACGTTGAAGAGCACACTCGATTCGAAGCGGGCGTTGTAGGTCAACCAGCAGCAACGACCGAGGTCAAGGTCTCGCTGAGAACTCTCGTTGTAGCCTTGAGTCCTTATTGTGCTTGAAGGTTCATTGGATTATAAACGAGCGAGAGAAGAGAAGGAAGAGAAGGACATTCAGAGAGATTTGCCAATATGCGCAGTGTACCTACACTATTTGTACGTAACATGCACAATACGTATTGTCCATGTAATACTTTGCATTATGTTGTGCATTTGCTCTGTCGTCTTAATGAATATTTTTTTAATCAACAAGATTGAAAGATAACTCGAGATTCGTGAGAATGCAAGTGTCGTTAATATAAAATGTAAAAAATTTACATTTGTTTCGATAGACAATACAATTGTAAAATTGATTTGCTTGTTAGAGTTGAAAATGAGATCGAGGAAATGGATTTCCCCTACGCGCACATTGTACGTACACTTTGTACGTTACACGCGCGATGCAATGCATCGTATTGTATTGTACATGTGGCTCGTGGCCTCAAGGAATATTTTTTAATCAACTGAGAAAAAAATGAAACGATTGATACGAGTGCAACGATTGTCAATATAAAATCTCGGATATTCGAATTATCTTAATTCTCCCACGGTAAATGTAACAAATCTTAATTTATTTTCGATAGGCATTGCAATCGTAAAATTGATTTGCTTGTGAGAATTAAAAATAAGCGAGAGAAGAGAAGAAGGAGAAGGACGTCCAGAGAGATTTGTCAATACAGCGTACAGTGCACTTACACTATGTACGTTACACGCAAAATTATAATTGAGAAAATATATTTCGCATGTGCCCTGTAGCGTTCTTCATTCTCTCTTGGTTAAAGTAACAAATTTGAATTTATTGAACAAACAATATAATTGTAAAAATGATTTACTTATAAGAATTACACAGTTTCACAATCTGACAATGATATTCTACAGAATGAAGCTTTTCCATTAATTATTATATCGAAAATACCTTGATTAGAATAAATGTCATGTCGTCGTAAATTGCTTTGAATATCGTAGGATGGAATAAATTTAATTCTGACAGAAATGAAATCGATTAGTTCTCTTGAGCAGTATAAAAAAATATAATTTAGTGAGTTACAGAGCACTCTAGCTCCTTTATTCGTCTTTATAAACTAGTCAATCAAATTTATTTCCCAAAGCCTCATTTTCTCCTACAGAAAATGTTCAATGTATCAAACAAGTTTACTTAGATTCCTTTTATTTATCTCTACAGATGGTTGTAGAAGAAACGAATCGATAACGTCAGAATGAAAAAAAAAAGTTCGATATGAACCAGGCATTAATATTTTATATATCGCTTGTTAAGAAAAATAAGATAAAGAGGAAAAGAAAATGAATTTATTACACAAATTAACGAAATTATGATAGTTCTCAATCCGCATTATATACTTGCGACTCGCAATTATCTTTACTTATTTTAAAAAATTTGTGATTGTTATCCGTACGGAAAAAAGTAATGCCGAAGATATAAATTTTCTTTCTTCGTAGTTCTCTTTTGTACAGCAATGATCATGGCGAACGTTTTGCTTCTCGTTAAATTAATACTTCGAGTATTAAATTTTAATTACTGGCAGCTTGAAGGTTCGAGTATATACATAGTGGCGCATTCACACGCGATGCCCTTTGCTCGTGTCGTAGTTTTACGTGGTCTCGTCTCGTTGTCGTCGCATGAAACCGGCTGGGTGCATCGCGGTAGCGAATTACACGCAGTGTGTGTGTGGGTTTCGTGCGACGCGATTTAGATCTAGATGAACTTGAATCATTGAAACCGGTCTAGCGACATGGCGTGCGCCTGGCTGGACGGGGTCTGTCTGCCTGCTGCTGCTGTTGCTGCTGCTGCTTTTGCTGATGCTTGCTGCTGCTGCTGCTGCTACCTCTGTTATATCCCTCTCGCCTGCCCTGGGGTATTGCTCGACGCGACTCTCGTTGTATTAGGTCGGGGACGAGACTTGTTATAGCACACATGAGTTAGGATAGAGCAGGCATGCTGCTGCTGCTGCTGCTGCTGCTGTTACTCTGGTTACTGCTGCAGCTGATAAAGAGCTTCTTGACGACGATTGCGTGACGAAGACAAGAGAGAATAGAAGGTAAAGAGAAAAAAAAAATAATTCAACAGTCTGCGAGCGAATGTAAAAAGAAGAATTTGAAGCAGAAAGGAACGGGGACTGCCAGCCGAAAAAGCAAGGTTGGCTTATACTCGAAAGAGTTCCTCACCGTTTTGTCGTCTATTTAAAGAACCCATCCAAGAGATATACGGCGCCGTTTTTTTCACACGTTTAATTCTCGTTTCTCTTATTTATTCACCCTCCACAGTTATCGTGTATAATATATTATGTCCAGTATGTAATACAATTTCTACAAAGTTTACCTCCAAATTCACGTTATACGGTGAAAGAAAAATGAACAAATCTATAAGACGTAGCGGACAAAATTTCGAGTGACTTCCCGTTATCCCTGACCTACCATAAATTCGGTAACAAAAAATAACAAGAAAGAGACAGAAGTTGTAAAAAGGTAAAAGATAGAAAATTAATAATATTGCTTTATCGTTGCCAACAGTTTGTTAATAACCTGCATCCGATGTTTCTGTATACGAATGCAGATAGACATATATGATTAACGTACGAAAATAGCATAGCTGTGAGTTACTGGCGCTCGAAAGTCAACTGTGACGCGAGTGGGCATCGTTTATCTATACGTCACGGAGTTGGAAATGATTTATTGCATTGCGGGGGCAACGGGCACGAGGTAATACAAACATTAGCTATGATGGCCCGGAAATGGTTGAGACAAATAAAGAAAAAAAAATTTTTTAATAAAAAGGATGCAACGTGAGTTGCGTAAGTGATGATTCGGAGGCAACAACGTTGGTACCGGACCTCCGTGGAACGTGGAACCTGAACGGTAGGGAGGCTGTGCGATGAAATGTCCGAGCGTGGAACTTTAACAACGCGCTTCGGTAAACAGCGGGAGAGCCGCGATGGTGCACACTGGTGCAGGACGTGGAAGGTGGGACTGGTTCAAGTTCACGTCGCTCACTCGCTCGCTCGTTCGCTCGCTCGCTTGGTAGCCGACGCGAGAGACTCGAGCAGGAGCCCAAGGCCGTCGGAGAAAGCCTTCCTTGTTCACGGCCTCTCGGTTACCACTGCTCTACCCATATATCGTCCATGTATAGTGCAACGCACTAACATTAGCTTACACCAAGACGGCCGCCACTCGATACCTCAACGTTGTACACGTACACGCTGATTTATTGGCTACTAGGTCAGGATGCCTTGACTCACCAACCCTGTTCTCCGCTAGATTTTGTTCCTGAGAATTAACTCACTTTCCGGTCAACTCGTTCAGCCAAGTTCCCCACAGCGAGGAAAAAAAAGCGCTACCTTCGAAAACGAATCGGCGACCCCTCTGCAATACTGAAATTTAATCGTATTGACGAAGGACACCAATCGATTGACTCTTGTGTTGGCTGAATCGCATGCCTCCTACTCTTTGATATGTTGTATCGATATATCGTTATAGAATTTGTGAGAAATTTAAAAAATGTGGTGACAGCTCACTCTCTAGAGTAATTAGAAGAAATCATGGTCGTAGTGGCCTACAAGTATCTCGATGTAGACAGTAATTATCAGTGAAACTTTACGTTGACTAATTAGTGATTGGACTGGTAATTATACCAAACTCCTTAATAACAACAGCGGTGCTGGAAGCGACTGGTGTACGAACAAGGCGATCGTCGCTTTCGAATGTCCACGAAGAAAATTTTAAATAAGTTTTTATAAAAATGGGTAAAATTCATTTTCACATTATTCTAAGGCAATACGGCAAAAACGATTAAAGTAACTTATCGGGGAAAGACGCTCTTTACGGCAATCAATATTTTCTAAACATTTTTTTCGCACATGAGAAGAAATATTGGCGAGTTTGTTGACCAAGTTCAAGGTCTACTGCGAAACGCCGGACTACCATCACTTTAATTTGTTCGCGTTCGTTTTCGTTTCGTTCGGCTGTACTGATTTGGCGTCGCGTGCTCTCATGGTCCAGCTATTGCTATACGAATAATGCGCACGAATGAACCACGGCGAGTACCTCGTGGCGAGAGTTTTAGAAACCGGACTTGTGCGGTGTAAGTACGGCTCGCGAACTCGGATCGTGAAAACTCAGCCCTTGCTATATGCTCGAGAGTCAATGTGAGAGTGAAATGAAGAGTCTAAGAAAGCGAAACCTTGTTTCACTTTGCGAGCTGCACGCTGACTTTCCATGTGTCCACTTACTTCAGGCTGTGTATGGATCTGATATCTCATTTAATTACGCTCAGAATTATATTAATATAAATTCATTACAGTTGTTACGGATGAAATAGTAAATTTATTAATTTTCTTGTCCATCGATCGTTCGCTGCAAAATTCCCGTGAAAATATGTTGAAATTACGTTTTTTTTTCTAGTAGATTTATTCTTTGGACAAACATTGATAATTAGTAGCTTTGAATCTATCGATAAGACTATCTTAAGAAAAAGAAAAATATCAAGATCGTTTAATTTTTTTTTCCAAAAAAATAGTTTTCGGAGCAGCAATTAAAGCATGAAACTAGCAGATCAGTTACATTCACAGCGAAATTTTAACCGACTAAGTATATTATTTACATAAAAGTTAAAAAGGTGTCACGATCCACATCGAGATATCCGCAAACGAAAGCGATGATCGTCCAGTACTTTCTCTCTTTCGAGAGGTGAGCGAGATAACTCAGCGAGCTCGAGCTTCGTTTTGAAATCAAAAGTAAATCTCTCGGCGGCCACGGTTCGTAAGCCTCTTGGTCCAAAGTGGCGAACGAACGAACGAACGAACGAACGAACGAACGAACGAACGAACGAACGAACGAACGAACGAACGAACGAACGAACGAACGAACGAACGAACGAACGAACGAACGAACGAACGAACGAACGAACGAACGAACGAACGAACGAACGAACGAACGAACGAACGAACGAACGAACGAACGAACGAACGAACGAACGAACGAACGAACGAACGAACGAACGAACGAACGAACGAACGAACGAACGAACGAACGAACGAACGAACGAACGAACGAACGAACGAACGAACGAACGAACGAACGAACGAACGAACGAACGAACGAACGAACGAACGAACGAACGAACGAACGAACGAACGAACGAACGAACGAACGAACGAACGAACGAACGAACGAACGAACGAACGAACGAACGAACGAACGAACGAACGAACGAACGAACGAACGAACGAACGAACGAACGAACGAACGAACGAACGAACGAACGAACGAACGAACGAACGAACGAACGAACGAACGAACGAACGAACGAACGAACGAACGAACGAACGAACGAACGAACGAACGAACGAACGAACGAACGAACGAACGAACGAACGAACGAACGAACGAACGAACGAACGAACGAACGAACGAACGAACGAACGAACGAACGAACGAACGAACGAACGAACGAACGAACGAACGAACGAACGAACGAACGAACGAACGAACGAACGAACGAACGAACGAACGAACGAACGAACGAACGAACGAACGAACGAACGAACGAACGAACGAACGAACGAACGAACGAACGAACGAACGAACGAACGAACGAACGAACGAACGAACGAACGAACGAACGAACGAACGAACGAACGAACGAACGAACGAACGAACGAACGAACGAACGAACGAACGAACGAACGAACGAACGAACGAACGAACGAGAGTGCAAGCTGATGGCTGGGCAAACGGGCAAGCGCTTTCACCTTGGCATCGGGACACGCAAACGAAAGCGAGAGTCCCGTCGGCATGAGGACTGCTATCCAGCGGTGGGCCCGACCGACGGTCCCAAACTCTGACTCGCGCGTTGCCTCGCGTTCCCCGCGTCTACCGACGAAAGTGAATTGGCGGCGGACGATGCCTGCCTCGTTCATCGTGCTCACTCGGCTTCGTATTATTCCAACATCTCGTACTCGCTCACTCACCTTGTGGAATATACTATGCAGCATTGAACTAGTGACCTTCATATGGAAACCGGTCTTTGTTTGAGGCCCTTGGGTACCGAACGCGTATACTATATCCCATCCTCTCCGTAGCGACCCTAAGTCCTAGGGCCGGTCTAGACTCTCCCCGACACTTCCTTTGTTTCTATCACCTTTTCGCACTTTTATCCCTTTTTTTTCGTCTTCTAGCCTTCACATATCGTGAGAGAGTCAAAACGCGTCAAACAATGCTCTATATATCAATCGTTTTCATCTTTGTTGTTTATTATTTATCATAGTATCCTGGTTATCCTTAATTTATCACAAATAATCCTATCTTTTCATAGACAAACGTTCATAGATCGAAAATATTTTGTAAAGCGATAAATTAGATGTACAAGTCGTTGCTTTATTATATTTTTTATGTCTAATCAATGTTTATCAGAGCTTACGTATTTTTTATTAATTGTAGATTTTTTATGTATGCTTATCGTACGAATAATAAATTAAGCTGCTTTATTAAAAGATATCTTTCCATCATGTATATTTAATCTTACGGCAATCTTGGGGTTTGATATAATCGGAAGAGCACTTGTATATGATGTATATATAGCAATTAATAAGCAAACGCATACTACTGTATCGCGTTTTTTACTGTAAACACCGGCAATGACCGATAAACTTGCTGGAAGGTCATTTCTTCATTCAACAAACGACGTTATCGAGTGATTCTTGGGGGCCTTGGAGCTCGAGGTTTCTGGAAATATTGTGCTCTCGGCAATGCGTGCTTTACAAATATTCACAGTACGCAGGATACTGATAGCTGATAGCGTTCGTAGCTGAGAGTGCGTTTGATAAGTACTTGGTTAAACGTAAACTCAGTGCCCAGGTATACAATGGCCGATCTCGTCAACAAGTCGTCGGGGAAGTTAAAAAAAAGAAAAGATCGTCGACGCTCCGAGCCGTAAATTAAACCGAGATTTCGTTGAATCATTAATCAACGCCTTGTTTCAAGCGGATGATAAATCAATGTCGCGTGTTCTCGAGTACCGTCGAATTTGAAATTCTTGCACCTGTTGAATATGTCGCAATGAGTTAAGAGGAGGGGTCAAGCTTGCTTCTTCCTACCGAGGGAACGAAGAAAAATACGGTCCCGTGACCGAGACTTGGGCGTGTTAAGCCATGACCTGTCGCAATTAAGATGTCGCATGCTCCTTATCTAAAGTAGAACCAAATTCTCATGCCGATTAGAACAAGGTAAGGTATGTTGGACTTGAATTAACCGCTTACGATTATATCTTGGACTTGATATTGTTCCCCTCTTTTCGTAATATTATTATTATATCGAATGGATCAAGAGTATATGAAAATTAATATTAAAATAAATACGCGATTATTATCAACATCGTCTTCGTCACTTTTTTAAATAGAAAGGTTTCATCGAAATATCGAAATACAAGGCCTATCGTTCTCAATCCATACGAGGCACCGATTAACTCCATTAAAAAGCAAAGTTGCAGGCATAACTCATTATCGTTAAAAAAATAAAAGCAATTCACTTATTGGCCATGTTAATGCAGTTTTATTTATAAGAATTCGCCATCAATTATCTCGGAAAATCAAAGATTTTCATTAAAACTCGTAAAAACGTGTTTTTTAAAAAGATTTTTCGTTTTGTTATTCACCTGATGCTGATATTCTTATCATGTTCATGTTGTTTCAATTTTCCAAATTGATAAATATGTGTTATCTATTATTATCGTTGGATCAAACAATTTTGGAAAAAAAATATCCAATAATTTCAATTTTTAATAAAAAGATTTTTAATGATTTTTTAATGGATGTTGATATCGGTTTCTTTTTTAGAAAGACGCACGTTACATTCGTAAAGAGCACGTACAAACAGTAAAGCAACGAGATAGTTGACAGCGTTGCTATAATTGACTTCATCAAAAGTTATCGTACTACAGAACGTCCACAGACGTCGTTAAGCCATACCGGAACGGCATATCACCTGTGATAATTTGTGTTAACATTGAGACAGAGTATGCGGTCGACCAGAGGACGGTAGAAGCCGTGAGTCGTTATTGTGCGATTCAGATATCGCGTATCTTCAGACACCAATATATTTTTATTTAACATTTTTGTTGCATTCCTTAACCCTTCGGCCTTCGTCGCTCATTCGCATCGACTGTCGATTTAAACTTTTTCCACAAATCGTGATAATTTATGTGTATCGATAAGCTGAAAGAAAAAAAAAGAAGAAAAAAAATAAATCGACGTCTGCAGTCTGGTATCTTGCGGTTCTAAATAAATTACAAAATTTAAATGAAAACGATTGGCAGTGAGTCACGAGCCACTCGTCGTTGCACTCTAAGATTTACTACAAAGAACCGTAACGTTATACGGATTCTAAATGTCCAATGAAATTTTTATCAGCTGTTGGTTATCGAAGCCTTTCAATGTACGTTATCACACTCTGTACTTGGCATTGAATCTGTCATCGACCGATTATTCCATACATTCGAATAACATACCGCTAAATAACACCACGAGAAGACAACATCGGTATGTGCAAGTGATTACGAGCTTACAAGTTGTGCAGTCGCATTAATAAGACAACACAAGCACCTACTTGCTTATCAGATACGTTGCTCAATTTTTTTTTAATCCTACAAATAGTGTATACAAGCTTTTAAATATTTGAAAAATTAAAACACTTGCGTAGGAAGGATTTAACATAAATCTGTTTATTAAATTAAATATACAACGATAAAACAATATATTAAAGTAGGGTAAATGTACAACTTCTGGCATCTTTACAATTTGTAGCTATCGTTAATATTTTACAAGAATCGTCACTTTTCCAAAATTATTTAACGAGCAATATAAATGTTGTTTGTCAGCACTTTTTATGAATATACAGCATTTGCGCTCACGAATGTTGAAATTCATTAAAAACACCTATAGCCTCGACTACGGTGAAATGATGAACTTCATTATTATTGCCATTAATTGTCATTATTACTTAGAGAAATTTTAACATTGTAATTGTCAGATTATTACGAGTAAGACCATACGTGAACTACGTCGTTTTAATAGTTATTTCTCTAAACGCAAACCTTCAAAGGTTTTATTTATATTTCGCAATTAGATGCATATAGAAAAAACTATGTAATGTAATATGTTAATGTCAGCGATTATTCTCCGAGCGTACAACTCATTATGTTGCGATATAGCAACGCTATGAATACGTAATCACTGATTTATTTGATGTGATAATTCGTTAGATCGGTAGCCTGAAAGCATATTAAAGTACGTGAAATTTGTGCAAGAATTAATTCAAGCGATTCAATTTGCAGAATTATTATCGACCGTGAAATTATAGAATTGACTTGCTATGTTTGAATATATCTTATAAGTCGATTTGCTACACGTCGTATGTTTCTCTTCGATCGATATAAGTGCGAGAGAGAAAGTAGAACTGTACCATCGGAAATTTTTCCGCCACCATTGATCCTTCGAATAAAAGACGAGACCGGTGAAACGTATTTCAATACTGAGACGTAGTTCACCATTTTCTTCTTTTATTCAAAAGATCAATCGTCACAAGGAAATTTGCATTACAGTTTTTATTACTGACCGAAGAGTAGCAGATTCCCTTAAGGTGAGGCCTGACGATACTGACAGTTCACCTCAAAGCTCTCCACATATTTTGCTTGAACCTAGATTTTATTAAGGACGTCGGAAGAGTGGAGCTCAACGCGTAAATGTGGCACGGAATATGAACCTCACAACGCGGAGATTTACCAGAATATCTGGGTCCGAGAAAATAGTGTTGGAACTTGTTGGCTCTGTCTCTCTCTCTCTCTCTGTCTCACACTTGCGGGTCTTCAGACCCTTGGTCACGTGACTTGTGCCTTCCCTTTAAGGAGTTCAACCAGCTCCGTTGTGGTCAAATGACGGTTCGTTCACGAAGGTGTTAAGACGAATTAATACACAAACTTTGCACAATTTCGGTTATTTATTAAAGATAAGCTATTAATGGTTTCTGATTTAATCAGGTTTCGATGAGCTGTCAAGACCGATCGACGATGCGAGTATAACCGTCACACACTGCATTCCGTGTATAGATGAATATACGGTGCTTTTTAGTGTGTAACCAAGTTTGACGAATCTATTGCTACTGAAGTCAACTTAGGTTATATTATGCCTGTCATTTAACTCGACATATCTGTATGAAATATTCGATGAGTCCCTTTTTTCATGATCGTGTGTTTACAAGTCGCGAATTTATTATCTGTGTTATCTAATTGAAAACGGAGTCAATTGTCTGATTGAAGCATTGACAAAGCTGTTTATTCAAGAACGCCTTACCAAATTCTTAATTTTTGCGTTGACATTTCTTTCTGAACTAGATCGGTAAACAGAATTGAGATTCAACAACAGCAAATTTTAGTACTCAATTTAACTCATATTTTTTTAAATTATGACTACATCCAATACTGTAAGTGCAGTTAGTCGATCACCTTAAATTCACTGTCTTGTCTTAATATTATACAGCTCGTAAATAATCGATGTAAGTAATCTCATGCACATCTACAATTATACTTAATCATTTAACCTTTTTTTTCGACAATTGAAATATCGATATTTAAACTTTTCAATTATTTAACTTACATTCGACTAGCTACCGCGATGGTACTACCTTAAGAGGAGCTTAATAATTAATAGAGATATAAAAAATTTACGTTTCACGGTGAAGTGAGAGAGAAACAAGCAATAGGTGTCGATGTTGAGATTTCGTCTCACCTTAAGGTATCTAACTTGGCCATTAAAAATAAAACATGTTTAAATGCACTTGTTCGATCTCTGTTAGAATCTCTTCTTGTCTTAATATTAACTAATATATAAAAAATTAATTCCTTTTACTAATGAAAAAGTCATAAAAATATTCCATATTGCACGATGAGGCTGTTTACGCTTAAGAATAATTTTTATTATTAATATCTCTGTAGGCGTTTCAAGGAGGATATCGGTTATCTGTGACATTGAATTACGAATCGAGCGTCGGACGACTTCGATGTCGTTTTTTGTTGCCAACAAAACATGAACCGTTTACGTTTCTAAAGATTCTATCTTTAATTGCAACTTCTGGAAGTTGTCACCATTTTGGTTCATACACGCACCAGGATTGTGTAATTTTATCAAATAATATTCATTTAAATTTATTTACGTTTTTTTTTTTTTTACATTATACACAAGTATAATGTGTATTAGTATATTATCAAAGTATTTTAGACAATTTTAACAAGATTACGTTCATACGAGGAAGAATATTTTTTGATACAGTTAATTTTAGAGATAGAGCAATGAATATATATTTATATTGTTTAAATATTCGAAAGACCATGTTGAAAAATTTATTTTATAATAATTAATGACAATAACGTAGAATTTATTTCTTTAACCTTACCGTAAAGTCGAGTTAATCGAGTCTCAGAGTGCGAAGTTTGTGACGAAACGTTAATGAAAGAGACAACCATGACCCTGTGGTAGGTCGAGATCCCAAAAATAGAGTTTCGCTGTCAGAGCTGCCGAGCAGTAGCTTCATGAATGACGTCACGATGGTAGCTAGCGGTGACTGTGCATTTTTCTTCCCCCACAACGAAAAAAAAAAAAAAAAAAAAAACATCACGCTTTCACGCTGTGAACGACGAGCCTCACACTATCTGGAATGAGATGTGAATCATCGAGGGGGAACGGATCGAGCCGTTAAAAAAAAATCGATCAAATTACCTGATCAACACACAACGTAGGACTCGACTTAGGGCTTATAACACGAAGCGTTTGCTTCTTTCAAAAAACGATATTTTCGATTTGTTCATGTCATACGCATAACGTAAGAAGCCGTTAATTTTTATGGATTTTCATTAACTATGCGTATGAATGGATTAAATAATCGGCAGAACATTATTACTGATCGTTTATTCGTATCGAGTAGGAGAACATGCGTCTCGAGTGCGTTTTGGGAAATATCATTAGGCAGTTGTGTGATTCAATCAAACGTGATTCATAAATATTTTAGACAATCGGAAAACTTGTTTACCGACGTAACATGGGATACGGGCACGATTTTTGTTTGGGTGCAATTTTAGGAATTTTTAACAACGATCGATGATCGTTACTGTCGTTAAATCGTTAATTGTTTATCGCAATTCATTGAATCGATTAAAAATTTATTTACAATAATGTACATAAGACTTCGAGTGTGTCGCGTTCTCGGTTTATTATCTATGAGCTCTTCAATATTTAATTTAAACAATGGCCATGAAAATATCCTGAAAAAGAGCATTTATTTATTTATTTATTTATTTAATATTAACATATTTTAAGGCGATACGAGATATGTATGGGTACGAGAGAGATAAAACTAAATGGCGCTGTACGATGGAATGAGAGAGAAACAGCTAACGTGCGTGTGAGTGTTTAAGTATCGCCTCCGCTTAATTATAGTAATTTGAAAAAAGGAATGAAAGGGAGGACCCTCCTTCAATGAATCAAATACATCTTTTACTGCAATCGGGAACACTCACCTTAATATATTTGTTTTTCAGAGTAATATATTTTTCTGTGATTTATTATATATGAATCTGTAATTGTAAAATGTATGGCACAACGTCGTGTAAGCTACGTAATTTGTAATTGCGTTTGATTATAAATGGTAAAATATCGTACTTAATTATTCTCATTCATATCTGATCTCTCAATGTTATCACCTGTCGTTCCAATTATTCGCCAGACTGTCAAGCTTATACATATTTTTCCGTCGAGCTATATAGGTATCGTTCGCTATAATAATCACGCGACACATTCTTACCGGATAATGTATTCGATTTATTAACGGTAATAAATTTTTAATGAAGCTTCGACGATAAAAATTAGGGTGTACCGAACTTTGTGCCACCCAAGCTGTGCAATACCATCGTAATTACTTGTAAATATTGAATTGGTCTACGCTATGTTTACCGCAACTACACTTTGTCCCTGCTTGGATATCGCTGCATATCGCTTAAAGTTAGACTGCAGGGGCCACGGAGAATGATGGGGTAGGCTTATCGGTGCACGAACCTATGGTTGCTCTGCATACAGAGTGATAGCAGGTCCTCGGCAAAGAAGTGCGTTCGAGCGACCCTAAAGCCTGAGTTAATGGACGCAGGGAAGATGTCGAGAATAGGTAAGACTCACTAATGTTTCTCGTACGCAAACACACGCAAGTCGGGTAATAAAGTGCACGAATGCACACGTTAAATTATACCTAGTTGCACGAACCTAAGAAAAATGGAATTTCAACGTGACGTATAAATGTTGTACGTCCCGGGAGGGTTGGTTAGACCGCGAGAAGTCGAATGGTCTGTACCCGATATTATCGAAGTTCTCAATTACTCGTCGGAGTCCACGACGTTTTTATAAATGTAGTAAAATTACGGGTCAATACATTGAGATAAAAAAAATTGTATCGATTACTATTATCAAGTGTCAACTATTAATAATTAGTTTACTCAACTATTTTTATCGTAACCATCTTTAATTGATTTACGAATAAAAATAGTCGACGCAATAATGAAAATGATCGTATGGACTAACAATTTGTTACTAAACGGTGACCGGAACTACAACGATTTAACTATATGCACGAGACAAATGGCAAATTATTCAAACTTAAAATTTCAGCGAGTAATTCATTGTTCTAAAGAAATCCTGCCCTAAGGGAAAAGGTATATTCAAGGCATATTATGCAAAATATGTAATAAATATGTTTTGTACATTTTTCACGACAATTTTTGTAGTGAAACTATATATTTTCAATTCTGTAATTTATGTAGAAAACAAAGGATGGTTTTTTTTACCCCCCAATCTTCTATATTCGACATAAATTTATTTTAGGTTTTATATACAAACAATATAATACATTAGCTTAATTGGTGATGCGTCGGGCTAGAATTCTGGGGTTCATGGTTCGATATCGAGCTGTGGCGATACTTTTTCACGGTTTCTTTAGAAATAATAGATCGTCGTATCTGTGGTTGCTTTATTGATTCTTAATGAATCGGTGAAGTAATTATAGTCGACAGAAATGAGAAATCAGAGGTTTTGAAATTTTTCCATAAAGATCGATAACGTAGGAATCTAGACGAACCTGACTCACCCCGAGTTGCGATTAACCAACAGTTCTTTATTAAAAATTGGTCGTCAAAACGCTGTTTAAGCAAATATAGTTAACAAAATACCGATCGCAGGATAACAAATACAATTAAAAATACAAATTTATCCAAGTCAGGGGGTATTCCATCAATTTAGTAGACGAAGAGTTAAATGTTATATAATTACATGAATTTATTCCAGTGGGTGTGTGACCGTTTAGTGCCATGAAATAGAGCATACTATGAGTTTATAATATATGATATTAGATTACACGAAACCCTCGTAGAATTTCGACAAGGGACGTTGTATCTTGTGCCTGACCTAACTCAACAAAATAAGAAAATGCCTCGTCATCGAGATCGAGACACCCTTCACCCTCGGTCGTACAGCATCGATCAGTCAAATTTTCGTGGTTGGCCCTGTCCCCTGACCGAATTAGGGTTGGGGGGGGGGGGGGGGACAACGGAGATATATTTATAGAATATTCGTGCCACGTGCTCGAGATACAGAGAAGAAAACAGTAACACGATCCCGGAAATGTAGGCCCCGACGTCTCAAAATCGGTCTGAGCGAGAATGCAATACCAGTAGCTGATACACTAAATAAAAAAAAATTATTGATTCAATAACATTGTTGCAGAAATATAGGTTTTTTTAAAACTTTACTTACATTCTTATAATTCTATATAAGATAAATATAATAAAGCATTCTCTTGGAAATGAAATCTTTTATTATTATTTAAATCTTTAATGAATTTGCAGGAATTAAAAGTAAAACTTGAATTAGAAAATATAGTTTTGCACCAGGCGATAGAATTCTTATTGAATCGATGACATTTATTTTTCAGTGTACAGTTTTACTCAAAAATCTTGGTGCCATGCATTCTAGACAAAGAAACCATTCTACGAATCGCTATTTTTGCTTCGAGACCGTATGTGCCGCCGCTGCCGCTGCTGCGGCTGCTGCTGCTGCTGCTGCTGCTGAGTGTACGTACAACATAACATGCACGCTGAGAACCGACAGTCTAGCCTTGACTGCGCGTGGGGGTTGCTATGGCGATACATGCCCGTGCGCCCCCGACCCTGCCATCGCCGCCTCCGATAACCCCCCACTCAGCTCGTTCCCAGTCCCAGTCGTTCTCCATCTTTGTCACTCTACGGCTAAGAGCGTGACCCCGACCTTTCAGGTGGATGACCTCCACTGCATCGAGGGTTGCGCGCGCAAACCCTCTGTCGCGCGGCTTCTTCGCTCACCTAAACGAGACTCGACGCCGCATCCACCCCCGCGACGACGACCGGTCACCAGCCCAACGCAGAGGGGACTGCAACCTTTACGCCGGGGGCCGCCGAGCGACAACCGGAATCAATGCCCGGTTAAACAATTTTCTACTTTCTCACATTGATATTTATTTTTAAAACTTTTCTTTCGCTTTTATGTATCAATTTTATTGCTATTTTTTATTTAGCACAAGACCAATTCACAAACCATCAACAATCGATTGGGTCATCTCGTCTTTTGGGCACCGATAAATATTTTATATTTTTAAATCGGTCAATAGAAAAATATATTACTGACGATATTACAAGATAACTTAACAATCCTCCCATGCAACATACATTTATATAGTTGAAGTGCTGTAGCCGATTGTGAAAGAGCCATAAAGGCTGCAATTTCGTGCGTCCTTGCGCAATAAAAATTTCTTTTTACTTTTCGGTCCTGATCAGAGTTTACTTCTGAAAAGTTTATTAATGTTATGTACACGTTGCGTGATTATTTTAGCTGAATTCTCCGAGAATTTATTTTTGAGTTACGATTATGTCATTCGATTGAGCGATTTTGTTTTTTGTATTATAATATGATGGAATGTCAATAATTTAACGCTTTTTACATGTTTGAATAATTTAACGCTTTTTACATGTTTGAATAATGATTTTAACCAGAGAGTCCGGCTATATGATTGCCATTGCATTTCGTCTGCTCAAAATGCCAGAAGATAAAATGTTAAAGCGTGAAATTTCTGTCATTTCATTACATTAAAAAAGAAAAATAACTCAATCAAGTGACATAATGTAAACAAAAAAATTACCGGCAGGAGACATCAGCTAAAATAATTACAGATCATGTAGATAACGTAAATAAACTTTGCTGAACTGTACCTAAATCATGGCCGATACGCAACAAAGAAATAATTATTGAGCAAGTCTAAAGATGTTTTTAAATAAATTATTCGGTATACGCTTAAATATACTTTTAATATATTTTCCAGGATATGTCAGTCAATTGTATCTCAAAATATATTAAATATATATCATTTATCGTAAATAATATATTGAATATAAGTAAAAATATATTTTAATAAATATCTTTTTCCTATGGGAATGCTCAATATATGCAAACGATTTTCAAAATAACTCTAAGACTTATTCCCAAGACTATCGAAGAATTGAATCCGCGTATATCTTTTAAAGACAAAAGTTAAAAATACTCTTGAGTTTCAATTTTCTTTACCAATATATTTATTTAACTTTCAATTATTTCTTTGACATATCGAAAATATCGCTGCGAGTGACAAGGTATATACGATGAAGCTGTGAGGAACTATGTCAAGAACATCGGAACGGTAATGGAAAATAAACTCTGTAAACAAGAATGTTGAATGTACGCATAAAGTACATAAGGCTATGTTATACATATAATAATGGAAAACTCAAAGGAAACTTCCGCCATGACCCGATTACCAGTTCATAGGCGTCCGACTTCCATGCGGCAATGTAGTAACTACGCCAATGCACCGGACGCGGGGTGTTCACCCCTTCCTGTCTGCACCCTCACATAGACGCATTGGCAAAGCCAGTTCGGTTCACACCGACGAGCGATGAGTACTCGTAGCCTATATATATGTATTCCGCTCATGCTCCTGCTGTGCTCGCGATTTTCCTCTACCCTAGTCTGTCCTCCGCGGGGCGTGCACTCAACTTCGCAACTTTCGTGGCCAGTAGCCGAGAGACGAAGCGAACGAAAGCGAGCGAAAGCAAGAGCAACGAGAGACAGAGCTCAAGAGGGATGGAATACTTTGTCGGGCACATTGAAGCGCGGTGGGTGGAAGAGCCACCCTCTCCGTCGTTCGCTTCTTCGCCCGCCACCCTTGCCAGACGCGTCGAGCTCTGCAGTCCGCAGCCACCGATAACCTCTGCCAACGCAACGTATTATTGCGAACACGCGCCCGTGTGGACACGCATACACGCAGGAAGGAAACTAGGGATGGAAGTGAAGGGAAGCGCGACGATGCAGCGGAACCGTCACGCTCGGTTCCCTTGCAAGCTTCTGAGGACGGTGTTACTGGGGTGCGTGCAACGTCGCTGCAGCAACTTCACGGGGTGGCGAATACCGCCGCCGCGGGAAATCGACCCAGGAATTTATTCGCCAGCCTAGCACACAAACCCTTATCGCGTTGCGTTGAATAATATCTCTGTACTTCGAAGTGGCTGTGCAATGATGCGTGCTTCGCTATACACTTCTTTTCTACATCGAACAAAGCAGTTATTATTTACAATTTTAATAGAGGAAAATTAAATATAAATTTATTTCTCATTTTAACGTACAGATACCAATTTGGAAAATAAAATAATATCATCACAACCAAAAATATCCGAGGACCCACCAAAAAATTTTTTTTATATTTATCACGACACAAAGATATTTTATTATTCAATTGAATTTTTTTTATAAAACTTTCAATTGCAATCATAATCAGGGAACACTGATGAGTCCCATAGTCGAATGTGGTGATCCACACAAGGATTAATATTTACTAACCCTGCAAAACTCGTAGCATCAAATACACCGAGACAACACTTTTTAGATGTAGCAAATCAAATTTACTTTCAGCCAAATAAATTCAGTTGAGATAATTTGATGTAGTTCGCTTAACCTCACAGTGAGATTAGATAAAGCGAAACTCACGGTGAACACGGTGAGCCAATCGTATCATGCGATTGAACCAATCTATATTCTGTTGGTTCAACCACATGATATGCTCGGAAGCTTTTTCTCAATGTAAATATTCAATATTCATCGGAAACCCTATCGAAGTCTTTGATTTCATTCGTGCTATTGCTACCATTGTTATAAATAGTGTTTCTTAGATTTATATTGATGCAAATAAACGCGTACAGTAGTCACAAATATTAAAATAGCGCACCCTTGATCGCTTAAGGTTAAACAATCGAAAAGCGAGCAAACATCGTTCTCTCTTTCTCACTGGAAACGTCGAAGAAGTCGGTCGCATATGTTCTTCCACCTTAAGTTCCTGATCGTCAAAGACTACTTCGTGGTCAATGTCTATTAATATCGTGGATGACTATTAATCTCTGTACTCTCTGTGGCATTGACCAGCCGGAGAGAAGATAACGAAGAACCTCGTGCGAGCATACTTGAGACTTAAGATTGACGACGTAGTCAATGAGATATTTCTTTACTCCTGAGAGTAATTGAGCCATCGTATCGAATAATACTTGGAAAAATCAGATGAGTAATTTCTTTGTAATATGTTAGATCAAAGAATTTGTAATAAAATTTTATTGTCAATATTGATAAAGTGATTTTACATGTAAAAGAGTGAATAATTAAATAAAATTGAAATATTAACAATGATAAATTGATTACATGCGCGAGAGCGTGAATAATCAAGTAAAATTGTAATTGGAACGATGATAAATTAATTATATTTGTAAAAGTATGGAATTATTATTTTTTAAATCGAATTTCAAATTTTCACATCGTATCCTCGTAATTCTCGCCAAACCATAGATTCTCCTCTACGTGTAATGGTTATCTCATTTCTGACTTCCTCTTTTTTGTAAAAATTGAAAATTTTGTAAAACTGCAAATTTTATTAAGTTTTAACCCCTCGATCGATTCTTACAAAATTCAGAACCAAGCTTACTTATTCTCTAGCCAATTTGATTGCCAAGTTTCGGTTTAATCGATGAAAATTTACGAAAGTTACACCAAAAATAGATTTTATTTTGATAAATTATAAAAATTCATCGTTTAACAAAACCAGAACGCAAAATTGAATCGTATCAAACTCAATACCAAACAACATTGGCTCCTGGCCTATTTTTGTAGACAGATTTAACTCGATAGCTAAAAATTTACGAAGACTAGAGAGCGTACAATATTTTTTTAAAATAATTCAAACAACTATAAAATGAAGCATCCGTTAGCGATTCGGGCCAAAATTGTAAAAAACTGACGAGGGCGACCCGATCTGTGTGCAAAGTTTTAGGATGATCGAGTAATCCGTTATCGAGATATATCGATAGCAATTTTGCAAGCTCACCACACTCACACACACATACGCGAGCGCGCGCCCAGACATTTTTCCTAAATATGATTTCTCGACGTTTTAGGATTTTTTAAGTACTCTGACATCAAATGTTTCTCCTATAAAGAACCAATAAATTGTGAAATTAATAAATTATTTGTTTAATCGTTAATACTATTGTATGTTGAATGTATGTGACGTTAACTGTATTTGTCAATGTAGCCAATGTAGTCAAAGTAATAAATTACTTTTTAATCTATTAAGTGTCAATATATCGATATTGATGCATATATTTGTCGATATATGGGCCAGTGACACTCAAGCGGTTAACACTAAAACACTTTTCTTAAAATTAAAAAAAATTATACTCTTACTACCGAATATAAATTTGTTATAAAATTTTAGTGGACAAGTTGGGGTCATTTTAAGAAAGTAAAAAAATAAGATTTTCATAAGCTTTCCTTTACAGTACTTGTACTTTTTTCGATGCGAGGCGCATACTCTGAGGGTGCACGCACATGAATTTACGTTTCCGGTAGACCGATTACCGATTTGTCATCGTTGCGTATTATTTACGGGATCGAATCGTCTGTTTCAAACATAGTTTCGTGTATCGGTACCTTAATAGCGTTGAATGAAATAGCAGTGTGACGTTAAAAATAAAAGGATGTGGTCGTAAAAGCCCTAAAGTGTCACAAATACATGGTCTCTGCGTATTCTAGGCCGTTACAGAGGATAAGTCAGAGTGTAGACAGTTGTAAATCTGAGTTTAAGCCAAAATTGTATACGTTATCGTCTTAAAAACTTAGTACACATCAATGCGTGGTATCTCATCGGTCCCTATTTAGAGTACGGTGACGTCTTCTGATTCCAGGCAACCGGGCTATCTTATTCCAGTTCGATAAACGTCGAACCTTCCATACATTTTAAGCATTATAAGCCTCTCGTCGTTTCCTTAAAAGATCGTTTTCTCTCGTCTGGTTGTACAGAATCTCGAGAATACCTGCTTACAAAATAATGTTTATCAGGTCGTGAGTTCTTAACGAATCCAATTAGTATTCGCTAATTAGAATCTCATGGCAGCAAGACGCGCCGCATATTTCTGATTCGACATCGGAATACCAGTGCCACAGATCGTACATCTCGAGTGATAGGATATCACCACGCGTACATCAATATTATTACGTAGTATTGGTAAAGATTGTGGGTAGATAACAGCCCTCCTTCTCTCGGCGAGTCTGAAGTATGCAATTAGTGCGTCCCGCTTTTGTCACTCTTCATTTAACCAGAAAAACTTCATCTGTGCTCGATATCCTGTGCAATAAAAAAAAACTCACTAGTGACAACGTATCGCCAATTTGATTTGAAATAGTTTGCTACATTGTCAATCGAACAAATAATATTTTATACGGAAAGTAAAAAATTGTCTTTATTTTTTATATAAATACAATTTCGTTGTATTGAATTAATTTTAATTAAGTCAATAACATTTTAACCGAATTTGTAGAATATTCGGTGTTCAATCTGTTTATTTTTTTCCACGAATATTTTGTATTTTATGCACGGAGAAAAATAATGAGTTAACAGATTCAACTTGAGCGCGAGAGAACTTATAATAGTTGGATGAACCACAACAGGTTGATGAATGATTCGGTCAATGACTAACTTGGTTATTGGCCCAACTCATATACATTGATTTATCCAACTTATTTTAGTTTTATGTCGCTAACGAGTGATCCGACACTTGATAATTTATCTTCGTGCGATTGAATATTTTAAATGTTTTCTCCATTATACAATTTAGATATTTTTATTCCAATGGAATCTCTACAAATGCAGCCTAAAATACATCGAGATTATACATTTGTCTTCGTTTGAGCGGAAGGCTAAGGGATTATTCAAATGATCTCACGGTATTGTACGTAGTACCAATTTTATCGTGCAGTTAGTCAGTGTTCCAGGGAGTCGTCGATCCTTCGCCTTAATAACCCGGTGACTGGATATCATCCGGCAGCAAACTCGGACCAACCACCTGCGCGTCGCGTGCAACTATTACCCCTCGACAAAGTTTGCACGCGAACCAAATCGTCGTACCCTCACTGCGTACGGTAAACTATACATATGTAGATGCATTTATGTAGATACGGTAGATTGTACGGTCGCGACAGGCGAGCCCCCTCAGTCGCCTAATTGAGCTGCTCGAATCGATCGCGAATATGCACAAAATCCCTCGGGCACGCTTCCCTCTTTCGTCATACAAGCTACGTATACACAGGAGTTTGAATGCTACATCCAACTATTATCGTACTCAAAATTGCGAAAATTTGCTTAGCTATAGATCGAATAATTGACTTAAAGCGAAGATAGAACTAAATAAAGGCCACAAACTGACAATACCGTCTACTATCGCCAGTTGTATCCTACATATTGAGCTGTAATATATAAGCTTTTTACTACGGACTTTTTAATCAAAATTTCATTCTGTAGATTGTATGAATATTTACTAATTTCGCTATCCAATGCCATGTACACTGTTAAAAATTCGTTGTTAAAATGAAACTTGGGCGGGTGTCCATTCGAGTTCATATTGACGACAGATGTCAATGGCCGGTGTTCAATAAATTATGTCAATTTGCATTATAACATCAAAACTTTCAAAAGATTTTACAATAAGTTAATGAAATTCAATGACGTTTTTTGGATCTCATTCGTGCCATAATTCTGCATTTGTTGCTAGCAACTTATTGATTTTCATCTACTCATCACGAACATAAATGTTTAGAAAGTTTCGAGGTGAGTCGAATAATTTTAACGCAGTTACTTGTGTGAATTAAACTGTGTGAAAAGTGTTCAATTCCAATCGGTCATCACTTGTCGATGGTTCACGCCGATCCATCTTAATATGGAACTTCAGATGGAACCAATAGGATAGAAATGAAAGAAAATGTTATTTCCCTCGTTTGGTAGCATTGCGTCTATAACGAACCAGTTATCTCATTTCACTTAACAATAACTATTGTACAGGTGAGGAATTGTTGTAACTTTATTGAAAAGTCATATATTGATTAGAGACAAACATGCTAATCACATGATAAGCCAAAATACCAATTAGGGAGGCCAATTTTTGGCTGCAAGTTTGATTTTAAATCTTAATTTAGATTTTGAAATTGGTCTTAAATTTTATCTTAAGTTCCATCTTAATTTCAATCTTAAGATGAAACTGGAACTTTGACTCTCAGACCATAATCCCCAAGTATTCACGAGAATTCTGTTTACCCTAAACAACGACGTCTAGACGGCTTGGTGGCTTTTGTGCAGACGATCTCGGTTTCGCCACCCCTCTGACTGACCCCCTACTGTCCCCCTCAAAACTTTTACTCCACGATGGTTCTTCGCCTTCCAGGCTCTTCGCACTCTCGACCACTGTGCACTTAGCAACCAACTGCATCGACACAACGTGCTTCTGACAACATATTCTGTTGTGGAAACTATAGTAATGTGAATCTCGGAGTTCTTGACGCCTTCTAATATCGCTCAATCGGTTTGTTCGGTGCTGCACGTTCTTATGAAGTTCTATATCACAGTCCTTCTTCAAAAAATATTACTATTTCGACAGCGAAATTCCAGAATACGTTGCTAACACATCATCGAGTCTTTTTAAACAGCCCGGTGCTCAAAATGTTTTCGTTCTGGATCAACAAATCTTCTATACTTGGTTTGTCTTTGCGATTATACATTTTTTTTTGCTGAGATTTCTACTATTTTGGATAAGTTAATTAATAATTTAATACTCGAAAATGTAATGTAATATATTACTTAAGATTTGAATCATTTTCATAGGGTCGACACATCTGGGGTTAGTTTTTATATCTTCTTCAATGCCAGACTCGAGGTTTTATCGTTCGTCTTTGCATGCAGCATGCAATTTTGTGTACAATTAAAACAACATTTTTAACGCGTGATAAAAATTACGACGTGTCGCTTTTCTTGTTCCTTGTCACGTAGAGTACGCCATCGGAGTTTCCGATCTTAGTATTAATCACCTGCGATCTGAGTTCCGGAGGTGGTGCCCCAGAGATTGCTTAATTCGGGGTAGATGGTCGGTACCACAGAAAACTTTTGCGAAGGCAGCCCGGTAGGTGCATGAAGACACAGAGCAAAGGGACGCTGCGTGTGCACACAGGATGTCGGAGTGGGTTCGCACATAATCGTGATTAATTAAAAACGGCTCTGGTGTGCCGGCGACGACCGTCCAAGCACATAATCCCCTGCTTCGACCTCGTCAGCGATGGCGATGGTATGATGGTGGTGGTGGTGGTGGTGGCGGCGGGCATCGATCGTGGCCACTGCACGGGAGCGGGTCGTCGTCCGCGCTTACTTCATCCCTCTCCTTCGCGCACTCAGGCCGTCGCACCTTTCTCGCAATCCCGAGAAACAACGGGGGTGAGATGACGCAAGTTTCTTTCTGACACCCACTCTTTGCCCACTCGCTCGTTTCCTCGAATCCTACAGACGCGCTCTTCGCGTACTCGACGATGGGGGTGAAACACCTTCGGAGAAAATCCATCGTCTGCGCGTCATCCTTCGTACAGACTCCCGTCACACAGTTAATCGTCTCTTATCTCGCTACTACCGAGTAGGAAGTGGATTCGTTGATACGAGTAGAAAATATTTTATTCATTGTCTCGAGCAGATTTTGAATGAAGGGCTTTTTAAAAGCATGTTAGTTATTTATTATTATTTATCTTATAGTATAATTAATTCGTATACTATAAAATAATAATTTGAAAGAATTAAATGTAATTTAATATTAATTAATATTAAGACAATTATTCATATCGTCATAATATTATAAAAGTAAAATAATATTGTAAAAGTACTGTTTAAACGAGGGTCAAAAATATCAACCTATCGACCAAATTTTATTCGATAAATTGCCGTTCGATGTTATAACTTGTTCTCATTTTATAGTTAATCAAATTTTGAAAGTTCAGAGAATGGCAAGCTCATTCTCATCTTGAAATAAAAATTAATAAAAAAAGGTCATACGACTAATATCGTTCTCGGAATTGCTATTGAAATTTTTACATAAGAAAGAATTAAAAACCGAAATTAGAGGAATGATTTTATTGATATTTCTAGAGAACGTTCAGGGATGATAACGTAGCGTATCCAATGAGATTGAAAGTCGCGACAGTACCAGAAGGGACGAGAAGTTTAAATATCTGTTTGTTTTCGACGTGCGGATCGAGGGAGGATAGAAAACGAGAGAAACTAGTACTATCAGGTAGTAGTGTCGTGGTAGGTTACTCTCTCGTTGCAGCCGCTGCGCGTGGGAGAGAGCGAAAGTTCGCCCCAGTGCCTCCATCCAGTCTGCAGTGTGCTGCTGGTGCACGTTTATTGCTCTCACTCACCATCGTACAAGCCCATCCACGTTCTCCGTCTCGCCTGGCTTGTGTACCAAAGCGGTAGCCACCCCCGTAACCGGATAGAGTCGCGAAACTGCACCGGTACCGTGCGCAAGGGGTTGCCAACGCTACGTAGGTTTACAAGCTCTAGCTTATACGGTAACGGGAACGAGAAAATCGATGCTTATTCTCTACATTCAACGTACAAATATATAGCAAAATGTATAGAATCCGAGTTATCAGGTAAAGATAATCGCGCTAGCTTCGACTTCCTGCTCATAAATCATTCCATTGGAGCGACAAACGCTATCCGCGATGAATAAAAAAAAATTCAACGTATCGCTCAGTTTTTTTCCGGAAAAGCTTATTATTTATTTATACATCGCGTACTGTTATTAGGATACGAGGAACGCTGTAAGTGAAACTACTTTTTATTTATTTAGTCTGCTTCGATAGTACAGGGGTTGTATGATCTGATGAAATTTATCATATTGGGTTAGTCTTTTGCTTTTCCAAAATTTAAATACTTGCAGTTTGGAAAATAATTATTAAAATAGCTGTGTTCTTGCGCGATTCTACTTGTAATAAAATATTATATTCTAACAATTACAATGCTAAGGTTAGTCTGTGAAATTACAGAATAAGAGTATAGTTACAAAGTTCACCGTTTTACCAACGAATTTCTAAACTATCGAGCGCTGTACATTGGTTGCAAGTACTGAAAATTAGATTTATTTACTCGCTGAATAAATTTGGGAAAGTGATTAATGCTATAAAAATACTGTGGGATGGCTAAAAATGATGGATAGATAACAACCGCTACATCTACTCTCTTTGCTATAAACTACCATAAGTTTCTAGTATACGGAGACTGCAGCTCCATTGTGGCAAATGCTCTTGTAAAATTAAACAAATTCTACTACGATATCATAACGTAATACGATATCGTAGTAGATGATAACTTTTGCTGACACAGATGTTGCCACGATCAAAGTTACCATTCAAGCTTTAAAATGTCCCTCGACTTATCAGGTTTAAATTATATTAAAAATATTTTATTGCAGTTTTTTCCTTAGTGCGCATACATTGATAGGCATTTCTACTCAATCCATAACTATAACCATCGTCTTGTCTGAGACGAGTGAGCTGGCTTTTTGCTTTTTTCGTTGCTGCAATCATCTTTCTCCCACGTCTCGTATCTCCGCCCCGTTGTCTCTTGGCTTTCTCTCGTATAAGGGGTAGTGGAAAGTGTGTGCCCCAGTACGTTGCCACCCTTTTCCGCGTCTCGTCGCTGTTCCTTCCTTCCTGCTGTTGTCGGTGGGTGAGCTCCGATATCCCGGTCTACCCTTACTCTTCCGTGCGCTTCGCTATCCCCGTCCGAGCAGTTTGCTGCACCACCGCTATCCACTGGGTTCAGCTGCGTGAGTGCGACGAGCAGCAGCAGCAGCAGCAGTGGCAAGCCACCCTGACGCCGCTGTGCCGACGCTGCCGGCGCTCTCGAGCCCTGAATCAATACCGGCAGACATCCTAACTCACTGGAGGTCAATGCCTCGTTCCCGCGGGCCCGACGACCTCAACCTCCTCTACCTTCTACCCTGCAACCTACTCATACCACGCGGCCCGACCACCCAGATCCACAGAATCCAACGCAGACGCAACGGTGCGCGGGATGCGACGGGTTGGATGAAGCACACTGTGCAGAGGGAGAGTGGATACAGAGAAAGCGAGATGTGGCGCAGTAAGTGAAAATAGAGAGGAAAGTTTGGCGACGCGAAACGTTTCTACGATATTCTCGTATAGCTTTTTCTTTCATCCCTCTCGCTTTCTCTCTCGTATGCACTTGAGCTTTCCAGATATCTTGCTTTTACTTCGTGCCTTAGGGTATATTCACAATGAAAATAATATTCACGAATCAGAAATGCGAAATATTTTTTCTATTGAAAATTCTATTTATACTTTCTTCCGCATCGAACCCAAGATTCTTCGAGTTACATCCGTAGACGATGATACAATTTTTATGTATTCGAGAGTTCATTTCAGGTGGAATACTCGGAATAAACTTCTTAATATTTATTATCAGGACGTTTAAAATGTAAAAATTATTCTTTTAAGAATTGATGTACTATTACTTAGAAAATATTGTGCTAAATACTAGTCATTGACAGTTGTTCTTCTTTAATTTGTCTCGCAAGTCAATCAAGTTCGACTGTCATCGTTCAAATTTTTCAAATACTAAATATACTTCAAAAAAAAATATCAAATGAAACATTCATTCTAATAAATATATAATCCATTCATTTATCTTTCAAATAAATCAACTTAATTGTGGTTAAGTTAAAAAATTGTTAATTTTACATAATTTTTATCTAAATTAAGGGGTATCCTCCTATTTTCTTAAAAACCGTGTTTTCTATTGGTTAAAAAAATCGTACGAAAAATCCCGTACAACAGATTATTCGTAACGATATTCTGATCGTCTAAAAATAATTCCGAGATCAGAATTCAACAAATTGTGGAAGAAATTATATATATTTTTCATTGCAAATAGTATTGAAAAAGCGAAATTCCTTCTACAATTTTTTATATTCGGATCTGAGGATTTTTTCACACGATCAGAAGACCGTAACGAACGATCGATCACACGGAATTTTTTCTTTAATTTTATTGTACCGATAATAAAAAATAAAATACGTTTTTTTCAACTAAAATCCGTAGAGTTCTACTCCCCTTAAAGATTGAATAAAAGTGCATGCGTGTGGTTGTTTGACCAAGTGTACTATTTTAATTTTTGTCTTTTCGTGATCTGAATGAAGCGATAATATTTTATAACGCCACTTTTCTCCCAATATTCTTTTCAACTAGTAATTGCCTCATTTTATGCATTGTGCAGGTTGCCTTATTATCCCTTTCTCTTCCTATTGATGTAACTCTATTCTTTCTTCGCTTTCTTCTGCTTTCGCCTATTCTGCTGTGTTGGCCAGTGCGTTCGTCCTTCAGAATCACAATTTTCTCTCATTCTTTTTTCTTTCCAAAGTGTCTGACGCCCGACGTTTTTGGCAGTCTTTTGCCAGACTTGGCATCACCCCCCGAAACGTAAATCTGAGCTACATTTCCACTTCCACGGTAACCATGCTATATCAATACTTACCAGCAGACGTTTGATCGCTATTTTGTAGTTATTGATTGAAAATAAGTAGTGCGATACCAATATGGCGTCGCATTATTGCTATATTCTTACATTGTCAGTAAAAAAAAAATGTTATAAAACCAGAGCAATCACAGGACGCTACCCTTCTCTCCGTGAGCATGTAACAATAAAATGTTTGAAACAAAAGACGACAGAAAAACAGTAAAAACTCGATGAACTTTTAGTAGAGGATCATCTACACGGGTACAACACAAGGGTAAAATCGTCGTGTCTCAAGGACCTCTCGACACGCTCTTACAAAAAAGAAAAAGAAAGTAAAAAAAGGTAAAGAGAACAAGAACAGAACGGTGGCCGTGTCAAAACATTCGTTGTTTCTCTCTCCGTCGTTGGTGCAGCATCGTAACGACGACTAAGAAGGTAGGCAGTCAGCCAGACAGGCTGGCGGATACATCATCGTGGCAGGGGGATGGCGAGGGGAATGAAAAAGGGTTCGCGATGCGCCCAGTACGAAGAGACCGAGAAATTCGCAATATGCACTCTCACTGTTACCATCGCTGTGCACACACAGAAGACCATGTACAGTATAATCCGTAGTCGGAGTGGTGCGCGAGCGCCAGGGCGATCCAACGAAATAGAACGAAACGACTACCGCGGAGACAAAGACATTGACATTCAAAAGCAGAGACAAGCGATAGTAACATCGCAACCCCCTCTTTTCTCTTCTCGTTGTCTCTCTTCTGTTCTCTCATCCTTCGACTACGAGTATACACCACTCAACCCCGGAGTTACTTCAAGCCAGACGAAACCCCTTTTCCGCGCCTCCCTCGACGAGGCAAAATGCACCTCGTGGGGAGAGTACGTTTCGCGTGCGCGCGCGACCCTACGGTGAGAAGCCCTACAAGAATACATTCACCCCAAGTCGTGAAAGGGTGGTCGTGCGCCACCGATACGCTCTTGCATCGCTCTTTCGAGACGTCTGAAAGACCGTGTTGCCAGATTGGCGGGATAATCCCGCCGCGGGATTTTTTTTCGCTCGCTTCAACGTTCGGCGGGATTCCCTCGTATCGCGGCAACCTGGCAACCTATTGCCAGAAAACTTACCGATGGACGTATCGAAAATTACTTTTGACGGACTTTATTGTTTAATACACGAATTCAAACTAATTCTGGCAATTTTATAGAATAATTCCGCAAACGGTCGGTGAATCGATGACATTGCTGACATAAATCTTATTTGAACGTCGCAGACATCTGGCATTGATAAAAATGGTCAACAAAGACAATGTAATAAGACGCGAAATATTATTTCTGGAATTAGGAATGGGCAACCCCCGATGAAAATCATTAAAAGCCCTGTTCTCTCTAAATTATTATGAATAATTCTTTGTAAAGTATCAAGATTATTATTATTTTTAATATACTTGAAAAACTATTGTTTTAATAATTTTATTACTGTTTTTCTATAAAAATGAGAACACTAATACTATGATCGAATAGTATTTCAGTGGTTTTTCACCCAGTGGTGCTCATATCTGTATGTACTAAGCTCTAAGGAGAAAATACAAAGCACGGCATACGTGAAAATATATTTTTCATGCATTTGCATATGCTCTCGATCAAATATTGTACGGTTTACATCTCGAAAAAATATATCTTGACGTATATTTTCATAAATAAATTGAATATATCTTAGATTTTCTATCCATTGCATATATTTATGTCCGATAGATGAAATTATTTTATTTTTTTCACCGTTTATGTATTTATTTCCATAGGAGAGAACTGCCGAATACTTTTCGTCTGTATTATGTGGCTTGAAATACATAAAAACAGATGTAGAAATGAAGATAGTAGACGAGAGGGTTACGTTGCCATTGAATACATTCGAAAAAAACTCACAATGTCTACGTAATTCTTAAGTTACTATAGATTTGTGTTTTTGGACTAGATCTAGAGAAAAACAGAACGATGAGGTGAGCTTTCGTGTCCTCCCGAGACGAAATCTAAAATTAGAGGGATCATTCAACTCTACGGAACTTGAGTCGAAGCCAAGAGAGCATCTCACACCACATTCTCTATCATCATCATCATTATCATCATCATTATCTTCTTCTTCTTCTATTTCCTCTTTTCCTCCCCATTCCTTCTTTATGCTATATACAATATTTTGCTTTATTACTCAGTGGTACAGCCATACATTCGTCGTATCGTTCCACGTATTAATATATTTTTCAAATATTTCTCATTTGCAATGAAAATCATTAATTTTACATGATGAATTACTTTAAAATTATCGGTTTTTAATGATCTTCGTTGTGTCCGAAGCATCAAGACGCCACGTATTCAGCAGCTTAACGAAGAGGGGTTGCGAACCCAGGGGTTTGCGAGGGTTTGAAGTAGGTGGTGGTGACGGCGACCGACGGGAAACACAGACATTGCACTTTCCTGTCTCGTCCTCCCACACGTTGTTCGCTCAATGTTCCATCCCCATAGACTCTGCAATCCCCCCTGCATAGTCTCGTCTATCGCACGGTATTCTCACTACTATTCCGCACGACGTGGCAGTGGTGGGCAACCTCTGTAACGTTGAGAGAGTCAAGTTCACCCACTCCCACCCTCCTGACGACCGACGTACACCCCCCGTACAGCGTCGCTCAATTCGATTCAACGCCAGTCGACGCTGTATTATAAATTTAACCATCCACGTCAGGCAGATTTATTTATTCGATCTTATTTTTTTACATTTTACCTACTTAAAAATTCGTTTTATTTCGATAGTGAACATTTTTCAGTGATATTCCATTGTTGTCTTTGGTATTTTCATGAAAAAATAATCCGTTCAACCCTTCCACAGCGTTTGAGAAACAAAGCACTTAAATTTAATTCCGTAGAACTCGCAACATTCATGCAATATTGATTTTTTTCTTAATATTATGTAATTTCAGATTCTGACGATGATATTATGCTGAGAAAGGAATTACTTTATTTAGATAAAAGGTACGAGTAACCTTGTTTATATATATTAACAGGTTATTGTGGCTCGGGTGCTTTGCGCCCTCGCGTAACTAGAACGAAAATTTGAAAAGGGCTTCATGTTTCAATAGATTAAACTTACTTCTATTTCTAGTTACTATCAAGGGTATTCCTGCGGAATGGTAGTGACTACGACGCAAGGATGATTTCGTAACCAGTGTAGAATTCTCTACTGCTAAGTTTTTTTTTTCAATAATTGCGGATACATCATACAAAATTTTACCAAAATAATGCAATAAAATAATATCATGGAAATAAAAAAAGTAACCAGAGCATTTTTTGTCTCTTTATTTATAGTTTGTTGAAGCACAATTTTATATTCTTACAGTGTAAATAAACTATATTGTATAAAAACCAGTATCAATGGTAAATCTAATGAATTAAATCGGCCCTTCATTCATAATATATGTTTGACAAATAACGAATTGCTGTAAAAGATGACTATTTTGAGTTTCCACGGATTAAGCGGTACAAGTAAGATTACCAGAATCAAATTAACGAACTTTCACCCGGCACATCCCCCGTATCTGAGGAAAGCTACGGACGACCAAGTTTCACGAAGCTGCGAGAGATTTCGAAATTGGGTCGAGGTGTGATCGTCAGCCGGGTCGGGGGAGATTTTCAAGGGTAGACGACCTTGTTGGGTCACTATACTATATCACTATACCGTTGCATCGACTACCACTACATCTACTACAAATAGTCCTACCGCTGTATCTACTACTTTGTACAACTGTGTGCGATACGCGAGGCGCTTAAGTTTCACGCAGGCGTTCTTTGTTCGCTGAGACCGAAGGGCGGCACCCTCGGATGGCCGATCGAGCGAGCGAGCTCCACGCCATTGGGAGCATTAGCCTTATTATCCAACCCCACTTTCGTTACGGGTGATCGATAAAAGAATGCAGACCATGGTCAGGTCGTCGGACTGCGTGGTGTAGAGTAATCATACGCGCGACAACGATGACATTCGCAACAAGAATACTAGGCGCGGCTGTCTTTTCTCTTTGTCATTTCATCCATTCAACGTTCTATCCGTCTCTTACAGTGCAAACGGAATGACGTTACCAACCGTAGAGAAAAAAATTAAATAAAATTTAACGTCATCAGAATTCTTTCCATATTCACTAGTTCATATCCTGACCATTGTCATGATCGTCGTCGTCGTCGTCGTCGTCGTCGTCGTCGTCGTCGTCGTATCGTCGTCGTCGTATCGTCGTCGTACACCTCAGCGGCCTTGATCCCACAACGAAATGCTTAGCTTTGCTTCGCCAACTCTTTGTCTCTCCTCGACGCTACACCACCACTAGTAGCGCAGTACAATATGGTATGCTATTCCACTCGTCGTCCTCGGTCGTTTAGCGTCATGACAGAATTGTCAGAGAGGAAGGCCCTCTCTCGGCATTTCAATATTCCGTCGAAGCTCTTCGAGGTCAAAGCGATCTAACCGCTATTTTCGATCTTCTTCTTTTGTACGCGATCGGACCGCGCCTTCCCCCCTTCTTCTCCGCCCGACCAATCTACCAAACATCATCCCAGTGAACGTCACAACTTTCGCATCGCATTTTGTGAACTTGTGGAACGAATTAAGAGACACCGGTGACACACTATTTTAGACCGGGTAGAGGCCAACCACAGGATTAGAGGATTAAACACGACGAAGCTATCCTTACGATAGCACGAACATGCGATTTTTTATCAGAAAATAACGATGCATTCTAAATTATAACAAAAGACGACCTATTATTTTTAAAGAAAAAGAGTATACGCGAACACTTGGAAAATTTTTTATTAAATTGATCATTTTAGATGACGAAATATTAATCTAAATTATTTTTAACTTCCTGTGGTATCGGGGTCTTCTGAGACCCCAAGGAGTTATTGTACAAAGGATTTTTATCAATGAAGATACTGTTTTAAGTAGAATATCTTTGTTGAGATATTTAACCGTGCAATCGTTTGAAAATAAAAAATAAATTAGTTTCGTAAAAAAATTAACCAGATACAAGAAAAGAGAGAGGAAATCTGTAAGATATTTTATATTGCTTTCTCGTGATTTTCGCCAACCCACAGTCGTTATCTCAATTCTGATTAACTCGTAGAGGAAGTGGTATTAAAATTTTCAATAAAATTGATGATTGAGTAATATTGCAAATTTCACACACTTTTTAAACTCCCTAATCGATTGTCACCAAATTCAAGACCAAGTATGCTTATCTTTCAGATAATTTGTATATCAAGTTTGGGATTCATTCATGAAAATTTACGAAAGATAAAGCAAGAATAGATTTTGTTCGAAACACGAAAATTCATGATTCGATAAAATCAACTCAATATCGAATGACCTTGTCCCCTGGTCTATTCTTATAGAAAGTTTTAACTCGATAGTTAATAATTTAGAAAAGCTAGAGAGTGTACCACCATTTTTCAAAAAATTTAAATAATCATAAAATGAGACACCCGCTAGCGATTTGAATGAAAATTGCAGCAAACTGACGGGAGTTGCGAACCGACACACACACACGCGCCCGCGAACATTTTTTCGAGGGAAATATAGCTTCTTCTATGAGGAAAAAAGACAAAAAAGCATAATTTTTGAAACGTCAGACGAGTGTCAAGGAATATTTTTGAGGGAATCGTATAAGATTAAAATCATACAGATTGGACTGTTACGTGGGGACTGTACAGTGATTTTATCGGCATTTGATAATAAACTATTTCAATATCAGCAGAGATATTAAATTTTTGATAATGAGAACATTTTCCGGACGTATTTAATTGTTTTTAATGAGGCTCAGCTACGAAGCAACAAATATCAGTATTAAACCGCTGTTTAATTTATATTTGTGACAATCATTACTCATAAATGTAGTCCGATGGACAAACTGGTTCCGATGAACCAAATTCCGTCAGAATTTTTTTAACAATTCCAATTATAATTGTAATTAATCGAATAATTTGCGACTCGTGATTTTCGTTTAATTAATTTAACCAACTCTTTGAACCAATGCCGATAGCTAAATCGACAAAAAGGGCGACCTACACGAGACCTCTGAATTCCGATTGACTATCATGGCCACATTCTTGGAAATGCCGGGAGGGATCCCAACAGTGTCGTTCCGTGAATAAAAAAAACATCATGACACTGAAACTGCGAGGCTCGCAGTCCCCTAACGGATTCTCCATAACTTCAGCCATTGCGGGATTCCCCTATTCAATGTCGCTAGACTGATTCATATCAGGCTCTGAATCACCCTCGGATTCTTCTACGGATTCTGGCATTCCAGAGCTAAATGTATACATTATTGCCTACAGTTAATCGTTTTTAATTAATTATCGCTTCGAAGCCAATTTTCTTCGATTATTATTTTAATTCAAATCTCAATTTATATTGCAAGATAGCGATTTTTATTCTGGAAGTATTGAAGTTGTAACTACTTACAAAGTCTTTAATTGAAATATAAATCGGTAAAATCAAGTTTTTTTATACCTAAAGCGGGAATGTGGGGAAGAAATCTACTCGAAAAGCTCGTTTTCTCAGAACCGTACGACGGGAGAACTCTCAGGAGGTGAGGACGCCAGGAATAGGCTATAGGACGTTGGCGGGTGTCGACTCTCTCTCTCTCTCTCTCGCTCTCTCGCTCTCGCTGTCTCTTTCTCTCTCGGGACGTTCATCAGTTCAAGGTTGAGGGCGCGGAGGCTCGTCGTACCCCGTAGTGCTGTTGCTGCTGCTGTTGCTTCGGATGCTGATGCTTCGTTGATGTTGCATCGGTGCACGCGCCTGACGACCAAAATACATCCCCCGCTCTGATATATATAAATACACGATAGAAAGCCAAGAGAGGGATGGAGTGAGCGAAAGGCGAGACGGGCGGAAGGGTATCGTTGTGTATGCACGAGAAATTCGGTGCATCTCCCAAGTAACCTTGCTCCACCTGCTGCTGCTGCTGCTGTCGTTTTGTCGAACGAGCGTTAAAAATATATAACTTCCTCCCGGAATCTTAAATCGTGCCCTGGTAAACCCATTGATGATGACCGAAAAAGAATCTCTGATAGAGTACAATCATTTATAAAATGATTCGATGGTCGGCGTCTAAAATTTTTCAAATGTTTTTTACGATGCTGAAGTAAAAAACAAAAAAAAAACGTTTGAGCAAAAAACGACTTGGCAGCTGCTTGTTTCTAACTTGGCTTCGTTCAACCTTTTCAATCCTTGAAATGTTGTCAAGGCACGAATGGTCAATTAGACTTTCGATTAAGTTTTTTTGGTCGGAGAAAATTTATCAACCAAAGAAACCATCTCTGTAGAAGATTTTTTTTTCCTGTCCATACGAAGGACCTTGTTGCTATCCGATATTCAAATCGGCTTTCCTCCTGAGATCATATACAATGAGAATTTAAAACGAACTCACCCTACCATTATTCGTATTATATTATATTTACGACGTTTACACGTTCTAAAGTTTAGTCGCGACGATGTTGCTTTCTTTATACTTCATCTAATCCCCTTTATGCGAATTCTCGATCTATTTCAACCATTATTCATTGTCGTTTCTACGACATAGATAAAACCTGAAAGACCTGTATTCGGAAATGCATATCAACATTATCACCTATTTTCGAGCATTAACGAATACCGTCATCCAAGAACCTTGACAGTTACTGACAATGCTGCAGTTGCGCGATAACGGAAATAATTCTGCATTATTTAACACAACAATTAACTACTCTGTATTTTACATTGCATATTGTATATACTGTGGACACGGAAAAAAAGTATTAGTTGTGACAGTTCTTTAGGTTTTGTATTACCTGCAAGCAAACTCTTCAAAAACAGTTGCGCCAATTCTACGTACGCTGAGTAATATTCATTTTATTCAAGGATACGTAACGTACGGATTCTCGTTGTGCATATCGGTTTTAACATTCATTAAATGCGCTCTTTTGCACTACACCTTAATTATCCATTTTACGATTACCCGGAAATAAGATAGCCGGGTCAAACGTGCGTTAAGGAAGTTTTAAAAACCTTCATTTTATGCTAATAAGTTGTTCTTTTGTATTTGAAAACTTGGCGAGAAAAAAATTATTCTCATCAAGACTGTGGATTAATATTTAGCTTTAAAGATTCGTAAAAATTTCTCTATAGAGTTTCGTTAAGGTTAAAACATGTAGGATGGTATTTAGTGTTGTTTAATTCTACTTGAAATTTCATAAATCACAATTTATATTTTTGACAATACCTTATTTATCGGGCACTTTTTTATTTAGAAATGTGTGCAACAGAAGCTGATAACTGTAAAAATTTAAATAAATAAAGGTATACATGATCAATACAAGAAGAATAACTTGATAACGGAACGGACTGATTGCTTCAATAACAGAGAGAGAGAGAGAGTCAAATTGGCAAGATTACAACAAATAATAAAATACTAACAAAATAATTAAAAACATAGAAATTTGTTAAATTTGATAAATATAAGAATTAATTTTTTAATAACGGACTGCATAACGTAAGAACTAATTGTCTCGTTAATGCACGAAGAAAAAAAGTTGTTGCGATAATCATTTCTACTATATGCTGTGTCTCGAATCTGTTACAGAAACCAAATCGAAATAGTATTTCAACTATTCCAACTATTTTCGATTGGTTAGCGAAAAATATTATTTAAGACCAACGACTCGATTCCTGTAATCAATCACAGTGCTGTCGCCACCAGGAGCCGCTAATTGTAAGTGGTGCAACTAACTTTAGCGTTAGTTGCGACAAGCATTTGGATAGTACCGGCAATCTACGAGTTGTTTCCCATTACCAATAGCTTTTCTTCTATAACCAACCGATTGGTACGTGCTACGAGTAAAACTTTTCACAAAGGCGAACGATGTCATTGTTTCAAGTGACAGGTGGTTGTGGATAGACGAGGGTTTGCAAAAAATAAAAGTGAAGTGCATTGAATATATGGTAAATATATAGTGAAATAATGTGAATAAATAAACCTTCGTCTATCGAATCATCGTGCGAAGTACGCTTGCCACTGTAAATAAATAAAAATAACCGTATTGACCTGGTTTTTTTTCCGTATTACGCTGAACCGATGGATTGCATAAACCAACCGGTAAGCTGCGGTTGCCATCTTAGTTGGTTACCGTTACTACCGATATTTAACCAACGAGATTCTAGTTTCTTGAACCAACCGAGTAATTAACGCTATGCTAATTATTCCAGTAGAGTCCCCATAAATAGAGTCTGAATAATGTCGAAGCGTTTTCCGATTGGTTCCGCCATTTTTGCGGAAAACCCGTGTATGAGACAGTACTCGCAACTGAACACACTTTCGCGTGTATGTCGATTAACATTACACACTGCCAGTTTCTTGCACAAAAATTGCGGCCAAGCGTACGGTGTCCATACTATATCTATAGGGACTTTATATTTCGGCTGGTTGTCAGAAATAATATGTCAGTTTTATCAACTACTATTGTATTCTTTCCGTGTAGCGAGAGTAAAAACGGCAAAAATACGAGAAATTATAAAATACTAAGAAAATAATTAACGATATAGAAATTTGTTAAATTCGATAAAAATATGAAATAATTAATTGTGTTTCAGTCTCTGTTTCCCACGTAAACATTTTTTAAAAATATGTTTAAAAATTGTATAAGACAATTATTAATTACTTAGTCAAGTGAGTCTTCGTAGCTCTAATTGTTAGTAAAAGTGCGTATAGCGCAACTTGCGCGATAGGTAGCCAAAGGAAACGTTGGATTCGTTATTGCGTATGCAAATAACGCGCTATGCAAGTTATACATAATGGGAAAGAGAAATTGGTCTGAGAATCGATTTAACCATCGATTTCCCGCTACGGAGGCGCAGTCTAACGACGAAATTACGAACTATATCTACAATTGTTAACCTCAAACTATAACGATGTGGTGTACGTAGTGAGCCGCAATTTTTCACAATGAGACGTATGCAGTCGAGTAAGTTGTTATCTTCTACCTCCGGATAGTTTATCTCATGTGTAGTGGTAATCCTTTGTAAATCACACCGTCCAAAACCGTTCTGGAATTGGACTCTGACGAGCGGAGTGGGGGGGGTAACGCATTCTCATGTCAGAGCCGAAGAGTAGAGATAGTCTTGTGACTTATAAACGGTTAATAAAAAGCAGTGAATAGATATAAAAATTTTATAATTAAATAAATGAAGAAAGATAAAATGTATTTGCGATATAATAAAATAATTCTTAAATAAAACATAACGCGGATAATCGAAAGCTTAGAATATTCCTAAAAATTCACAATCATGTATTCTGCGTAAGATTTTTTAATCGAAAGTAAAGAAAAAATTTGCCAAAATTTTGAAGGTTGGACAGATATCGCGAAATAATTTTTTTTAAAATACGGTTGATACTAAATCTGCACGGGAATGCTCGTTGCATCGCAGGTCGTTGTCGCTTAGTGAAATAAAAAAATTAGAAGATAGTTCCTCGAGCCAACAAACCATCCAACCAACCGAGGCATATTGTCTTAAGTGTCGCACGTGTGTAAGTTGCAAGTGCATTAAATATTTACACGCTGTGACAATGTGATAAGATTATCTTGCAATAGATGCGTTGACCTTTTTGCCAATGGGAACAACCGCAGTCAGGGTTTTACGTATGTACGTGTCGATGACACTACTACTCCATAAAGTTATATCCCTACAGGGGGAGGTATATTACTATTGCTCTACGAGACACTTTCTCAGCCTTTGTCTCTTCTTCTTCTTCTTCGCTCCTCATTCGTCGATATGCCATTGAACTCGTGCTACCATCGAGGACAGCACTCTTTGAACAATATACAATATAAGAGCGATTATATACTTTCATTAAATTCGACAAAACTATTATAAAATATATACGTATCGACGCTTCGGTCATTCGTCGAATGAAGAATAATCGTAGCAACCTAGTGCATTACTTATAATTTAAACAATTAAAGAAATTTCCCAGGAGGCATTGCTTCCCTTAATAATATACACAGTGAGAACTACATAAATCAAGACACCTCGAAGCTGTAGTTTGAATTCCACGAATCGCGGTCCTTGGCTGTCGAGCGACAACCAATCAACTTTAATAGTATCGGACTATCTAGTTTCGCAAGATATTCACCGTTTACTATAATCAATTAATTTAAATAATTAAGCTTGTTGCTTGAATAATCAAATTTAACAAATAAATTTATAAGATACAAGATATTTACATTAATGGAAATTAACGTTGAGTAATGCGGCTTCTTCGCTCCTCGTTCGACGAGGTGCTACTGAACTAATATTAATACTTTTTGAACAAAATATAATATAAGAGCGATTATATACTTTTATGATATTCGATAAAACTAGTATAAAATATTGAGAAATCGACGCTTTGCTCGTTCGTCGAATGAAGAATAATCGTAGCAGTATAGTGCATTCCTTATAATTTAAACAATTAAAGAAATTAGCCAGGAGCCGTGGCTTCCCTTAAGGGCGCAGGATCAGTCATCAGATCGAAAAAAAGCATTTTTTTGAGAATTTTTTTCTCAGTTCTGAATAAATATAATTACTTGAAAGTCTTTACATATAAAAGAGTAATGTTTAAAGTGTCTTCAAGAATTTTGTCACTAAAAAATATTCATTATTCATTAAAAAAAAAAGACTGCGTGCGGTGCGTAGTATGTGGCTTCACAGGATTATCTGAAATTAAAAAATGGAAAAGATTTAGTTAATATATTAGTTTCTTTCGCGGTTGAACGAATTTATTTTGAAAAATATGCGATTTTCAATTTTTTGCATGGTTTTGAACTTAAAGGTACAATTTTCACTTAAAAAATCAGCCTATTATTGTTTGTAAAAAAGATTTTAAAAAAGAAATAAATAAAAACGACCGTTCAACCGCGAGTATTCATCATATAAAAGATGCATGCGAAATTTCATTAAGATCGGTGCATTACTTTTTGAGTTATGTTACGCACGAACTTAAAAAATGTAGTTCTGAGAAAAACGCGATTAAAGTTTTAGGTGTAAATATAAGTATAATAATAATTTGTTTTTCTAACTTACATTTTAAATTTAATTCCACGCGATTGACATCCTTGAAATTTAATTTTTCCATTGCAGCCTTGTTTAGAACACTTCACTAAAGTGGATAAAGTCGAAAAAAACAGTTATAAAGTTTATAAAACGATATGCAGTTTCAGAATTTTTCGGCACTATGATTTCACTACACTTGGAACACGATTACGAAATAACCGGTATCTCTGCGAGTTTTAGTCCGATCGACTTGAAATTTTCACAGGTTATTCCTGAGATTTTAGACTTTCATATGAAACATTTTCAGAAAAATGATTTTTTTCGACCTAATGATTGATTCTGCCCCCTTAATAATATACGCAGTGAGAACTACACAAAACAATACACCTCGAAGCTGTAGTTTGAAATCCATGAATCTTGGTCCTTGGCCATAGAGCGATAACTAATTAACTTTAATAGTATCGGAGTATACTTCTCCGTATACTTCTAATCAATTAATTAAAATAATTAAACTTGTCACTTGAATAATCATATTTAACGAATAAATTTATAAGTTACAAGACATTAAAATGAATGTTGCATATCGTTGAGTAATGCGACAAAACAACTCCATGAATTTCATTACCGTGTACAGACATCGAGAAGAATGATAAAAATCGAGAAATATAAATTTATCCAACCAGACTACCGTCTTCTCTCATCCTCCTGACTCCGCGTAATCGCTGCCCTTTGGATGATTTCCAAAAGATAACTTTGCGATCTAGTTGAGAGCTTACGAGGAGGAGAGGGCGTTGGACCATCCCAGTGAGAGTAAAGCACAGTCATCCCAGTGAGAGATAGAATGGGACATTTTTCTTTTGGGTAATAGTCGATGGTCTAGCCACTTTCCATCTATCTCTCCCCCACTCGTTTCAGCAGCAATGCTCGATATTTCACGATCTTTCTCCTATGATTGTAACTAAAAGCAGCACATAAATCGTCATTGTTTTCATACAATTATCATTTGCAGACTCTTGCCACAGGCAAATGGGATTTAATATCTCGTTTCTCGGACTCATCGTATACGAATATATTGAAATATGTATTTTCTAAAGCCTTGGCGATGTCGCTGATCAGTTTCGACGTCTCTATTGTTCGATATATCAATTGTTATCGCAAAGATTCCAGATTCATTGAATTCTCACAGTTGAATAATTGATTCGTCTTTTCTCCTCGTACCTCGAATACCACGAAGAAATCAAAGTTTCTCTTTGCTTCTTCAAGTAAAACATGACTATGAATGTGCTAACAATATTTTATACGGACTGCAGCGGAGCACGAAAACATTAATCGCACTTAAGACCACAAGCCATAAATATTCGAGGCTTAAACTGAGCCTATCTTATCGCTCGATTAACGCTCTCGGCTTACAAAACAGGTGTTTGCGGCGGGGTTCGAGACCTACATTTTTTATTTCAATGACGTATAATAACGGCATATCATTGTGGGAAAACCTATTCTTCGATTGACTTACGAGGGTTCGTTGAAAAAAAAAATTATAATTACAGTCTTGCATCATGAAATATATGTCAATAGTCGATATAAAAATGTGTCGATATATCGAGTGATCTATCAAATCGATTCTTTCACGTGTCGTCTCACTAAAATATTATTTAATATTATTATTTTATTGCATCGCGAATGAAATTATCATGTTCAATGACTCATTAAATATCTCTTCTCTCATTAAATGCTCTTCATATTTATCATGTTCAATGACTCATTAAATATGTGTGCAACGTCTATAATTATCCTTACGAACTTTAGAAAGATTTCACTCGATAGACGTTTATCATAAACGGAAAATTTTCACGTATTAATAATTATTGCACGTTCGTATAAATATTCATTTACAGTAGAATATATGTAGACACTACTGCATAAATGTTTTAGAATAGAACCGAGAGAGCGGTTAGCAAATTCAAATGGCGAATGTACAATGCACCTCGGTGCAGTCGGGTCAAGGCCGTATCCCTCGTGGCCAGCTCACGCGCATCTCGGCTGAGTCATTCGTGCAGAATCGTGCATGCAGTGGCCGGACCGAGGGCCGAGTGAGCGCAAGAGCCCGCGCCACCGAGTGCATTGAACTCGCGCGATGACCGTTGCAGCTGCAAGCAGGCGGGCCGGATCACGACTGCATCGGGTGCGCGATGCACTGAAAGCTCGGGCCATTCGCCACTCGGCTCTCATCGTTGATGTTCGGACGGCTTCGGTTGCATTCCGCGTACATCAACCCGGGCGACCGCCCTCGACAAAACCCAACCGAGAGTGCAATGCCCAAAGGCCAATGCAGCAGGGAGAAGATGCATCGAGGTCCAAACGATTGCATCGCGACCCTGGACTCTCCCTTCTTTCTCTCTCTCTCTCTCTCACTCACATACATACATACACACACACACACACACACACACACACACACACACACACACACACACTATGTCTTCCTCTCTCAACACCGACTCGAATCTGGTGCACTCCAATTTTTTTTCTACACTTTTCTGTGCAACGCCTCGAGTTTAGCCTTCACAACGATGCCCACTCAATCACATTTCCTATTTCAACCATCGTATTACCGACTCAAATATATTTTGAGATATATTTTATGATTATATTTCAAGCTTTACTACAAAATTAATCTTCGATATTCCAACCGTGCACGAGAGAGGACAATTTTAAGAACGAAAAAGCTATTCGTTGCTTCAACTACAATTATGTTCCGTTATCAAATATTTCGTTGCATCTATCGAATTTTAATTAATTTAATCAATTGCTTTTACCGGTATCAATATTTTATAAGAATTTGGTTTATCGATAATCGATAGCAATATATCGCTGATTAACTAAAATTTTATATTAATTTTTTTTTTGCAGCGTTGAATTGCAATTGTAATTTTATAATTACACGATAACTTGCATAATTAGAAAATAAGGTTAAATCATATCCAAATGCCTCTCACGTATGCTAGTTCGTAATATTGTTCTGTTTATGCTGAACAATCCCTAGATCCCAATATAAAAAATTGTAAGCTTCTATTTTTGTTATTTTTCGAATAATGTTGAGAAAATAAAACTCGCTCTACAATTTTTTATATTCGCATTTGGGAATTTTTTCACATGATCGGAACATCTTTACGAACCAGTGAAGGATTTTTGATACGATTTTTTGACCAATAAAAAAAAGAAACCCTTTTTTTAAATTGAAATCGGTGGACCCCCCTTAATGTATATCAAACTTAATATTAACGTTGCAAGCATAATTATCGTAATTGAGCTACAAGAATTTGGTAAAAATTGGCCGAGGAACTTCGAAAAGATGATGCGTGCTACTTGAACGTCGCCACGGCAGTCTCGTGCACATTTGAGTTGTGTCTTAAGCGCGTGATCGCAGTGTGACGTCGCAAAGGGCATATATACCTTCGCACGCATACTACACATACTTACTTGGTTGGCTCGAATGAGCGAGCGAACAAACGGCATGTACGTCGGGGAACTGTTTGAGAAACGCTGAAGGGCCGACGCACCGAGCAGGGTTAACGCACTTCTCGACGCTCGGAGAGTTTTGCACCGAGAGAGCGTGCAAACAGTGTATGCTGCATGAACGCACGACTATGCGTGTACATAGGACGCGCTGTGCACGCATACACGGGGCGATAATCGGGCGAGAGGTGCGTACACGCAGCTAGCAAATACTTGCCAGTTGCCAATACATTCGTATGGAAGCTCACACGCACGTCGCAACGATTACACGCTTATGGCTTTCGCACTCAGCGGTGAACGAGTGTACGAGAGCCGAGGCCCGACGACGCGGGGCTTTACGTACTCTCGCTTGGAATGGAATAGTGGACTGGAACTTACTGGACGAGAGGGAGTCTACGTGGATGTTGCTGACGAACTGCACATGCACACACGCTTCAAGCGCAGCGGGTGCAGCAGCGCCTTTTGCAGTGCCCGCGTACGCTACGAAAGTGCATCTACAGAGCGATTCATAATTAAAACATTTTTGTGAAAAAAAAAAACGGTACATTAGCACTTGGCGGTAAATTAGATAGACTGAATTGTGTAATGCATGTACGTGGAAAAAATGTTTATTTGCGAACGTTTATCGTCGCCTAATTAAAATCTTTGATAAGACATTTCGTTGAAATTTTTTAATAACATTTTTAGTGGGCGATTAAAGTTTTGGGTAAATTGCGATGAAACACTGATCCGATCGCAGCCTTTTTGTTAAAATTTAGGTGGAATTTTAAGCCTTAACTTCCATCGAGAATCCAGTAAAATATGTTTACAAACTACTTAGAATGCGGTGAATATACTTTCACAGTTACTGGCAATTTTTTCTATCCTGTGCATTTTATTCTAACTTGACCAGAGTTGATACTTGATTTATTCACGAGTAATCGATGGAGAATAAATCAAGAGATAATTAGATTCAAGAAGATACATAAATTTTGAATCAACTTGTACATATAGATATAACAGAGAGTATGGTAGTATAGTATACACCGGAGATCACTGCCCCCGTCCAAGGCCGCGAGGGTACCGCCCCACTGAACCAATTGTGCGACTTTTATGCCCGTCGGCATCATTTTTACTTAGTTTTATTAGTCGTAAAATGCGTTATCCACCGTCACGTCATGCACGTGATGCCTTGTCACGACCGTAACACCTTCCGTGTTAACGGATCATAGATAACATTATTTCACTGTATCGACTGCGTCTGATTTCGTTGGCATGATCGTACGTCATTCTCATCCTCGATGAGTAACGCTATCGTGAATTGCAAATAAAATCTTTGTACTTCGATTCGAGTGAATTTTTAAATAGAACGAGACGATGACATAGTAGAACGGAAGCAGTGCCCCGAATTAAATTGTATGAGGCCCTCGCTATATGGTCCAAAGGAGTTCCACGAGTATCTAAATAAATATCAAAGAATAAATAAATTTTTCAATACCGATGGACTTAATTTGGACTAATTTCGTTGGACCCTTTGTGTAAAAGAGGGCGCTCCAACCTATGGGCCGTACGGTATCCCAGTTGTAATTCAGTTTTTGTGTTATTAGAACTTCTATTTATTTTTTATATCATTTATATTTGTCGGTTGTAACAAATGGTCCTTTTTGTATTTGCAGTGAAAATCTTTGTTCCCTTAGTTCGTATAGGTTATGTAACTGCATTAAAAGTTCATTATATGAATAATAATAATAATAATAATAAATACTACATTGTTATTTATCCTAATAATCGAAATTAGCAATTTCGCTCAACTAAAATACCATGGAGATCATGTAGAATATCTCATAATACTCGTTATCCAATATAAAAACACTTAACGATCCGATTTTTAAATTCATCCGACACAGTATCCATATGAGTTCATACCAACGACAGGTGTCAATGAACAGTGTTCGATACTTGGTGTCAATTTGAATTAGTAACCTCAAAATTTTCAACACATTTTACTCGAAATTAGTTTAATGACATCCATGAAGATTTTTGGATATTATTCGCGCCATTATCATCCATTGATTGCTGACGATTTGTTGAATTTCATCTACTTATCCCGAAAATAAGTGTGTTGACAGAAATTGTTGAGAGGGGGCCGAATAATTTCAATACAATCGCGTGTGTGAATTGAACACTCTAAAAAGAATTCAATTGAAATGTATCAACACTGGTCAAAAGACCATTTCAATCGCTTTCGACACTCTGAATTCTCAAGTTTGCATAACCTTAAAATTATAAATCATATCATACGCCGGTTGGAAGAAAAACAAAATGATAAACATCAAAGTCTCTGTTATCGCCAGATAGAATGACAAAATGTGCTGATACAATCCATTGGAATTTCCGATTGAACGAAAGGTGTATACGAACCACCGAGAATATTTCATCTCGCGTATAGCGTGCGAGAAGAGACATTTGCGAACCCCGGGAAATGCGTTTGGAATTGGGAACCCCCAGACTGGAGGGGATTGACCCAGACACCCCCTCCAACGCAGACAACTCTCCCTCCATCGAGACTCTCCGGCTCAGCTTCTAGAAGCTTACCCTACCGAGGGATGCGGACGTAGGACGAGGAGAGAAAAGGGAGAACTGAGCGCTAACACCGCATCGAGCTTGATAAAGCCATGCACCACCCGCGAGCTACCCCCGTATCTAGTGTCATAGTTTTATTTTCAAATGTATCATAGCTCCAACCGCAAAATCCCGTAGGCGTTGACACGCGCTGCAATTCGAGTAGAAGGTTCTCATCATTTTCGATATATTCTATGGTCTTTGTGCATTTCACGTTGATGAGACTGTGCATACTCGTCGAGAGGGAAACTATATACGCATAGGGTTGAGGGGTTGTGAACCCCGGTATTCCAGTAGCTAGCCAACCAGTCAGCCAGACAGACAGACAGAGAGTATCGTGAAAGAGGGTGACCCAGACGCCCCCTCCACAAGGATGTTTTGAAGCGGCTCCCTGCCCCATAGCATTGTACAACAATTGCAGGGTAAAAAGTACGTTGCGCGTACATCCACATGCAAACGACATAGTTCGTACAGTAATGGCAGTGAAAGCCTTAGTAGTTACGGTTTAATAACGCAGACACAGGGTCATTGTTACGACCAATGCCAATATGTACGCAGCATGCTAGCATGCACTCGATATTTCAATTGCGATTTATCGATCCGTGCCAATCAAAAGAATAGAACTTTTGCCTCATATTCGACACTGAGCGAAAAGTTTTTTCATTGAACATTGATTCGACGAAATTATATTCGACTTGACGTACAAGTTACATTTTTATTTAGATTATAAATTCGTGATTTTATTCTTTTAGTTGGATATCGATATTTGCGTTTGCTTTGCGAGAAAATAAGGTGAATGTTATTCGATGAGTCGACGGGTCTCGTTCGTATCTTCCAGAGAAAGTTAATAGCGATACTTTTAAGAGAGAGAGGGAGAGGGAGAGAGAGAGAGAGAGAGAGAGAGAGAGAGAGAGAGAGAGAGAGAGAGAGAGAGAGAGAGAGAGAGAGAGAGAGAGAGAGAGAGAGAGAGAGAGAGAGAGAGAGAGAGAGAGAGAGAGAGAGAGAGAGAGAGAGAGAGAGAGAAACAAGATTGAGGAAGGGTGGCGTTGCGCGTCCTCAGTCATGGGATGCCAATAGGTCTGTGAAGACCATAAAGACGCGTTTGCGACAAGGGTAAAGAGGGTAGCCCTGGTGTTGCTGACCCGACGACCGCTGTAACCTTCCCTGGCTCTTCTCGCGCGATGCGCACAAGCCAAACATTAAAACGATCTCCACGATGATCTCGAGACTTGCACCCTTCGATAGTATTAAGACACGCACGAACGCACCCCAACACCGTCAACAAGTATCGTAGAATAGAAAAAAAATTAAGAGCTTCGCTCTGCACCAGATTATCTTACAGTTGGTTATCGTGAAAAAATAAATAAATCAGAAATGAGTCTGAAAAAGTCGAATAAAAGAAGCGTCGTAAAAGACGAAGTGATTTCGATCCGAAAGCAACGCTATCCGATGCTAATTATCGAGAAAGCATTTCATCCCTTTTCGTCAAGAAGATTGGAAGATTTCTCTCTCGTTATATCTGTTTCTGTTTGAATGTGCGGTACCTCGAGTCGGCATTTTATCTTTAGTATAATACGTGACCAGACGTATGGGGTCGCTCTTCCCATAGATAGAGTTCTCTGGTAGTCACGTATTTCTTCTAGTACCGCTATTACCAATACCACTTTTGTCGCTGCGACTATGGTAAAGAAGAGACAATGGGACATCATATATCGCGCGGTAGCACTCCAGCTTGCAGCTTCGTAAATTTCTGCAGGTCGTTAAAAATAGGCCTCGTAGCAGCACGCAGCGTCCCCGAAGACAAGGTCACACTAACGCGTCTGGGTCAAGACCCTCCGTTAAACAAAGAGACAATCCGAGAGATGTGTCTTCGAAGCGTATTAAAATCTAAAGACCTCGATATAAAGTATTAAATTTTTCGTTATCACGAATGATTTTTAAAAAATACGAGAATCGTGCTTTTTAATGATACGATAATACGTTTGTATTAATGTTTGCCAAAATGATGGTGAAATACATTTCATTTAGATATTGACAAGTCTCCCTTGGGTCTTGAGGTCGTGGCTATGAGTTAAGAGGTATCAACGTTCGAGATAACGTAAGACGCGTATCATCGGTTACAACAGTTCGACGAACTACGATTCTCGGAGCAATGTTCCTATCTAAATATGTGGTGGAAATAAATCGATATTCAATTTAGATGTTTGCTGCAGCGTGCCGAAACGGCAATATAATTTACCGTTATGTCCTTGAGACCGAGAAACATTTGTCAAAGTGTGCGTGTGTGTTTATTTTTAATTTTTTATATTGAGATTATAAATGGGTGGCTCTCAGAAAGATATAACGCGCTGCCATTCAAAATATATGTAGATTTCGCGGTAGATCAGCGCCATCACGTAGAAAATCATTGAATTGGATGGAAAAATGTTGCAATGCTACTCGATGAGAGTAACAGGGTGGTAACCAATGTTTCGAAGACTCAATCTCTCGAATTGCATTTTGACGAATCGCACCAATCGTTTCTGTCAGTCAAAAGTCATTCCAGAGATTGAGTCTTCGAGATATTCGTTACCACCCCTCGATTTTATCATCCGAAGGTAATACAACATTTTTTTAATGTTACCGACTGTTGGATGTGTGTGCAGGAAGGATGTGATTCGAGATGAGTCATTTGAAATACCAACAGCTGAATTAGATTACCGAAATGTCACTGATGTTAATTTTGCAATTATTTTCTAAATAAAAGAAAATAGCAAGAGTTATCACGAGTGCGATGGAGATAACACTAATTTTCACAACATAATTTTTCATGGAGATGTTTAATAATACTCAAGGCAAACAAAACTTTGAATAATATTTAGACGTTATTTTTCACTAAACTGATGATACTGTTCGGTCGGTAATAAAAATTGTCATTTGAATTTCTTTCTGACGGTTGATCGGCCGGATAAACGCCAAGAATGTTGCCATATGTCTAAAAATTCTGCTTGACGATCTTCTTTTACTTTATCGGACAAATCAACTATGGCAGAGGAATTTAGGATCGCAAAATTAGTTCTATCCCTCTTGCATCCATATTTCATATCATCTTAAGGTAAGGTCAAAACTTTCTCTCTCTTGCTCTTTCGTCTGATCCTCTCAAGCGCCAACTCGGTCGGTAACCAACGTTTCTACACAATTTTTTTTCTAGGATGTTGGAATTTTACAGTTGCCACGATGCGCTACATATCGTCTTTCTCTCTCAGATCGCTATGCGCGTGAGAGAGATAACAAAATTTTCTCATCGCGAATTTATCCGCCACGATTGATTGATTGATTGTAAAAGAGGAGAATGATGAACTGTAGAATTGCGAGAATTTTGAAATGTGTGTCTCGCATGATCAATATAAATTTCTGTTATCTGCCAAAATTACAGGAATAAGGCTGTAATAGCATAAAAGTCTAATATATGTATCATAAGTACTTTACTATCATTAATACCGTGTGTATGTAATTTCAAAATGGTTTCTGAACGTTTATCTTATCGAACATTGTCCTTAACTTATCGACCGTGGAGAAGTCAATTGCCCGGTTAATCGGCGGCCATTTTACGAGGTTACCCATCGAGACTTTACTGTCCGTGCTGTTATCGCATAATCACCGAATTTACTCTTCGTTGCGTTTCACAAAATAACATATCAGATCATTAAGTAATTATCTAACGCTAGTTAAGTACTGGAATATTCTTTTTAACTGAACGCAAAAGTAGCTTTTGTTTCTTTCAGCAATTTTTCCCAAACCGATAAAAAAATATTTACAATATTCCAATATAAAATCTAATTTGAAATATATAATTAACTTTTATTGTCTCGAAACATTTGTATATTTACATGAAAACCATCGTATTGCGGAAAATTCAAATACTTTTCTACATCATTCGTAAGATAGCAGTCACTACAATGCTTATAAATGATACTTTGAAAGCAAATTAAAGTGATTCTCACAGTTATTGGAACCTGCATAATAGTAACTTTCCAGTGAGTACGTCGACAGTCATGACAGCCAATCAGACGCAGCCTACTTCGAGTCCATTTTGAGAGACGCGTCGTAAGCCTCGCTCTCCCATTGGGTTCCTTCGACAAACGCGTCCGCATGCAACTTCCAATGGAAATTCTCTAAATCGCTCTAAAATCGAATAACAACTCCCGATTCTGCTATAAATAAGTTGATCAGGACCCATAAAAATAAAAGCAAAGTAATCTTCAACGATACAAAAATACGTTTCAACATAAACATTTGTTCTATCAAGTAGTTTCCATCGCCAAAGCTAAAAACGTTTAAAACATTTTGTAGTGTTGGCAGTCTGGGAAGTAGCGCTCGTGCTCCTGCCGTGAGACAACGCGTACTTCACAAATAAATCTCTCGCACATGCGGTGCCTAAATCCAAATCCGCCATATTGCTCAGTGAGAAGCCAGGCAAAACATTGAATTCACGTGGAACGCCGCTGGTATTTCAAGACTAATTAAGTAATTCAGTTACTCAGTGTACCGTACTAAAGGGAGCTAAATTCAGCGGATACTTCGTTAGCTGTTCAGCGTGAATTTACGGCCCGTTGGTGAGTAATTACAATGATATTCTATCGTTGATTATTCTAGAGCGGCCCGCGTGCTCGTGTCTCCCTTGTTTCGCGGCGTGGCGGCTTCTTTTTTTTTTTTTTTATACATCCTACTTAAAAAATCTCGACCTCACTTGAATATTTTATTATTATTCGACAAATTAAGATCGACCGAATAGTTTTCAATATACGTTCATACCATTCCGCCACAGTTAACCATAAGAAAACCACGGGCGGTTCCTATCTTCCCGTAGGCCTCGCACAATATGGACGCTGCAGAAAACGGTCTAAAACGCAACACGTTGACCGGTCGTAAATCTATTAATACATCGGAACTTTACAACAATAGCCCTGTACTTTGTGGACATTATCGTTAAAAGTATATTCAACCTTGTTTTTGTCTTGTGAATTGTTGACGGTAGCGGATTATAAAACCCAACTCGGTGAAGTCAGGTATATACAACATCTGGAAATAGCGTGCTCGACGAGCATGCCATGGACGGTTACGCCGAGCCGGAGAGTCGTTGAGCTCGACGACGTTGTAACGTAGAACCGTGTCTCGTGGTATAACGGCCGTATCAACCATACGTCCATATCGTACGATTAACTAGCCAATTTCTTCACATTGATATCTCGCGTTTCAATTTTTTAAAATAATTATTTATATTTAAATAGCTGTTCGACAATTGTTACGCTATGTTTTATTTTTATACATAAATACCATAATAAATAATTAATGATAACACACACCGAATGGTATCGATAAAAATTCAATTCCCGACTCGGATCGCCCACGTTTTTATCGTATTTCCTACGATTGAGGAATCGCATGACTTGCGCAACGTATTACTATTATTATTTCTTAAATAAGATTTAACTAATTTTTATATTCAGCGGTATTCTTTACTCCGAAAATTATGACACCAATGAAATACTGATAACGCGGGGCAGAGGGACATGTCATTGATAATTACTTTATCGATAACACAACTTATTTCAAGTGTCTCTAAGAAGATGAAGCTTTTGAGAAATTTGTCACGCTTTAAACGTTACAGCGTAAAAAGAAATTCACGATCACGACGCTTGCATAAATAATTGCAACTGTTATGGACAGTGATTTACACTCGATACGATTGGCTGTGCTGTATCTTATGATTTATCGTTTCGAGATACTTGCGAGATCGTTCGTAATATCAAGATAATTATTTTTTTTTATTGTAAAGATATTGATGAATCGCAAAGAATTCGCTCTCTGTTTAGCCGAATCATGAAACTTCTGATCTCTTGTTGAACGATCGTAGATCGAAAGATAGATAAAAATCACAAGTTTTTTAATACGACCAACGGAAGAATTTTAAGAGCGATTTGTTTGTGAATATCGGTGAATAGAATTTAACGGAAATTACATTAGATATTCATTGCGTGTCGAATATTAACTTGATAAACTAATTTTCAATCTCGATATCTTTTATTTTTTATATTAAGGACTGTTTCGAAGTGAATTATTCAATTTGTCACAAAGTTCCTTTATTGGTTTGGGACAAATGTTGTACCAAACATCCTTGAACGTTACTTCATTCGTGAAGATTCATTCAGCTCGATAACTGCAGATTTTTTGCGTAAGTTGGACCGTGCATCAGACTTTATTTGAAAAATTTACATTCACATAAAATCTCAATGTCGATGAATATTATGACCGGAATCACAGCGATTAAAGAGGGATTTACTGATTTACTAGGTATCATGGTAAAACCAGTAATTTTTACTGATCCAGTAGTTCTAGTGTTTAAAAAAACGACTGGAAACGCGCGCGCGTGTGTGTGTGTGTGTGTGGCTTCTAAAAACGCCTGTAACTTCAAAATTACCGAATGAACCAAACTAGAATTTGACACACATGCAAATCAGTAAATCCCTTTCTAATGGTTGCGAATTGCCATCATACAATGGTAAAACCAGTCATTTTTATTGGTTCCGTAGTTCTAGGGTTAAACCATTTTTCAGGATATTGATGAAATGGTGTGACTTTTTGAGTATCCTGACGTTAATATCAAGAATATATATTTTTTTATTAATGGAATCAAAGCTTTCGAAAGCAAAGACGAATCTATTGAGCAGAGTGCTGTTTCGCATTTATATTTCACAATTTTTGTGAGGATTGTCTCGACGTTGATTTTATAGGAGAGGTTGGGAATTATTTGTTTATCTCCGTAGCTACACACCAAAGAATTAACTCCTATGGTCAGCATCAATACCGGATACCGGGAATCCGTCATTTTATTTCCGTTCCAAACAACGGTAATCATAGACAACGCGAATAGTATCGCGACGAAACTCTCGCCTACGTCGATGTTGATATATTTATTTGCAGTAAAATGTAACCGGATGACGCATCGCGACACGCGACTCTACAGATCTCGAGATCTTCGCCTCGTGTCTTCAGCTGCGAATACGCAAGCGTGCAAGCTGAATACAGCGTGAACACTGTTTTAGCGAGTAAGTAACCAGAGTAATGACTCTCGGATAATGCGCAACGAGCTTTGGCTCTCGCAATATCGTGACTTACGCATCCCCTGCTCAATCAACCTTTTGGGGAAACATATTGTTACTCTGTAAATTAAAAAAAAAAAGTGCAATTTGGCGATTGAAAGCAATAATTTGTGAAATAATAAAAAAATTTCATTTACATTTTTTAATTATATAATATTTTATTCGTAACAATCTTCACTCTGTACACATTTTTGTTACGTCTTTTTGGCGACAGATAACAAATTTATGGCGCGAATAAGTTCAAGTCAAATTATCGTCGTGTAGAGAATTATTCTTTCTCGTGTTCTCTAATTTAATTTTATTGTCAACCAGAGTTAAATATTAAAAATACATTGAACAACGCCATATGGCAACTTTTATTAAAGGGCCACTAATACTTATTCAACATTCTAGCAAACAGTATACCACAGCTAATGTTATAAGCGTTCCTCGAAAGAATGGTTAAACAAAGAATATATACTTCATTAACACACATCTCTTTCTCCATCTCTCTATCCGACATTTGCTTCAAGTTGCTTTCTCTCTTACTGAACTTACCGAACTGCCTGGCACTCCGTAACACATGCATCTCGCTCGGTTACCTCACCGATCAGTGCCGGACATTCCAAGCGCACGTTGAACCTCCTCAAGAACTTTGCTCTACGCGTGTCTTCGCCTCGTACATAATCCTACCGCGAAAACCATACAAAAAAGGCTTCCTCGGCGCACCTCTGCGATCCGAAGACGCGTTGACTCTTTTAAACTCCCGAGAATTACAACGGTAGAAACCTATTTCGCGTTTTCTTCAAATCTTAGCATTCGAATTGTGCATGTTTTGCAAAACACGTTTGTTAATACTTGTTTTTTTTTTGTTTTTTTTGTTTTTTTTTTTTTTTTACGTTATTTTGGGTGAATACGAATGATCAAAAGGACGAATAGTTACGACACGCTGCTTATTTCGTAGTTGATGATGCTTTCTCTGATGAAATCTTCTTCCCGTGGCAGTGTTGAGTTATTCTTCACATTGAGAACCTCTCGAATACCCACAGTCTGTAACCCAGTTGTACGAGTTGGTCGAACGAGAAGCTACCGGCTCGTTCAACTCGTCGATTTTATCGTCGGCGGTCGCGGTTACCGGTTTTCTTCAATTTTTTTTCTCACCTTTTCCTTTCGGCGCTTGAAACTGATCGCCCGAATGCAACCAAGCGTTATATCGTCAGAGAGCAAACTTAATGTTCCTTCATGAATTTTTGTTGCTTTCATTGTCACGCGTTATTATACTAATCAACGTGAATAAATAGCTACGAATGTTGTACATGCAAATATTTATCTTGAAGACGTGCAATAATTTGTGGATAAAAATATAACATTTAAACGATTATCCTCAATGTTTTATGAATGCACGATAAACGTTCTTAAAACGTATACGATCCGAGATTCTCAGTTATTCAAATATGAAAAATGGGCGACTTGGATTACGGGAAAAAAATTCTCGTGCATACACCGAAGACATTTTATCACGTTTCTTTGCTGCGCTCAGCACACCGCACACAATCGTTGAGTTGGGCGTGGAAGTTTCCGACGTGTGTGACTATCAGTTTTGTACGTATGCTGCACGTGAGGAAAAGAGAGATCTAAAATTGTGACAAAAAGACAAAGAACGATACTGATAGTTGCGATAACAAGTGGCTCTCGATATAAAGGCAGACAAAGATGGGGGTTAGCACAGTCATCACGAATACTGTTAACGAGATTGGTATTCAGCCACAAATTCATTCACATTGTTACAATACTCATACCTATAGTGAAATGTTTGGAGATGATTACTTGGAATAATATCGGTAGATTACAAAATACCAAATGACTGTAACGTTGCTTCCGTTGACGTTTTTTTTTTTTTTTAACGGTGGATAACTTTTGAAAACATGAATTACAAAGTTGTCAATAAAAATTCAAATCTCAATGGTTGTTATAAAAAATAGTTAAAGGGGAAACTATCGAATGACTAAATAAAAATAAATTTAAGTAAATTGTGAGACTAGTGAAATATGAAATTTCTGAATCGGTAGAAATAATTAAGCCGAACTTCCACTGTGTTTTCTATCTTCTCGACTTAAAATTTCAAAATCATTTATTAATTATTTGTTGCGTTACGTAGGTAGAAAGAAAATAATTTCGAATAATTTCTAACACACTGCCAACTTGATTTGCAATTATCAAATCCTTAGGAACAAATCTTTCAAGTTTGTAATATTATGTTGAAAATATTAAATGCGTTATAGTCTAAAATTAAAAAATTAAAATCTGCAGAGGACCCATCAACAATTCTGTAAGTTATTGTCATTTGTTTAACAATTATTAAACCAAGAAAGAAAAATTACAGAACAAAATTTAACTAGAAAGAGTGAAATGACTGATTTTAAAAAATACAAATTAATGTGCAAAATCGAACTTTGCACATTGCTTCCTCGTTATTTTCCATCTTTCACAAAGTCACCTCTACAGGGAAGTAACGTTGATTAATTTGATCTTCCGCATCAAGATATATTAATGAAAGTTTTGAAATAATGAGTAATCGATGTGCAAATTTTGACTTTGCACAACTGTTTAAAATAATAAATTTCAGAACTTTTGAATCCCATTGTCGATCCGAGTCAAACTTATCACCAAAGAACTTTCGTAATGTTCACAAGAATGTTCGTAATGACGCTTGTGCAAAAAAATGCAATTTGGTAGCTTGAAATGTGCACCAGCTAGCAAGTTTATGTCGTTTCGTATTTCAGAAAAAAAAACTACTAAAATTTCAGTAACATCCTCGATTTTAATGAAATTTACCATGATGATCGGATAGTAACTGCATAATTTGCGTATGAAATTTGATTCCGTTATGCTTGACCGATCCCGAATTACAAGGCTTTTAAATCGATTTTAATAATTTTAAAATAATTAATTGACTTTTTTTAATTGACCAACAAATGGAATAACACACAATGTTAGTTGCAACTACCCTAATTTAGGAAATTTCTGTGAAAAGTTATAAAAGGTTTAAGAGTGAAATCTCTGGCACACTTACGCACGCACGCACGCACGCACGCACGCACACACGCACACAATATCGGGTATTTGTCTAAACCGCTCTTCTGAATGTTTAAGTCGATTTTAAGTATCCTGACATTTCTTTTTGCCCGACAGCAAAGTTTCCTTTACAAGGAACTAAAATGGAAATAAGTCTTTCCAACAGTATCAAAAATGTTCTTTTGTCATAAACACATTGTACTTTTCAAACACGTTAATTATTTCCCTTGTTCAGGTAATGCGAAAACTAGAGAAAAATATATTATCCTAGCAGAGCATACACTGGTAGAGCGTGCACTTAAATGTCAATAAATTCGTTCAATAGAATTTTCGCTTCCTTTCATCGTTTCAAAGAAAATTCTGGAAACATTGACTCAAGTATCCTGTATAAGTAGTTGTAATTCGTTTTGTGTCGTATCTCTCATTCCGGGTTTACCCCTGCCCTCGGTTCAATCGTGTCGTTTACCTGTTACAAACGCGCAGGTACCTCGTGAATGAATAGCATAAGGGATCAACTTGAGCTCAGTTTCTACTTTCTTTCCCCTCGCCGCTTCTTCAACACGTATTCGTCTCGGGTTTCGCCTTTGGGTTGTTCCATTCCAACACACCGGCTCGAACCAACCGTTGTGTCGAGTGAGGGCGCTGTTCGGTCGTACACGCTCTTTATTACCTGGATAATATCTAGTTGATCGTACGACCACGTGTTAAAAGCCGGTGAACGTGCGAATTTTCCTCAGTAAGGCACCGACTGCGACCACGTTAGCTCGAGGCTGCTTGTACATTCTAATTTGTTTAATACATAAACCGTACGAGTCGACGCTGTGTCTATTACGATTTTCGTGTTATATTTAACAAATAGTATTGTGAGTTTTCTTCATTTGTTCTGTCATCTACGAGTTTTTTTCTTCTATTTTTTGGTGATTGCCATTTTTTTCGGATGTGTTAGTTCGCGCAACGTAGTTATAGCTACACCGTGTTTCATACTGTGCGGTCATTTTAATTATCGTCTACGTCTTCCGTTTCCATCATGGCTTTAACTCCGGTGAGTCGCAAATTGCGCATCATAGCGCAACTTATTAAATCTAAGCTATCGATGTTCACTAAATTATAAATGTATGTTCTGTAAGTGCAACTGCAGTCCATAATAAAGTGTGCTGTGCATGAAGGTACGATCGTAAGATTGGCATAATTGAGAAGTGCAACGAAGCACACTCGTATGTAAAAGTACAAAAATAGATCTCACAAGAGTTTTGTGAGTTTTCTTAATTTGTTCTGTGATCTACGAGTTTTCTTTTTCTTTTTCATTTTTTGTGATTGCAATTGTTTTTCGGCTATCCATATGTTAGTTAGAGCGACGTACTTGTAGCTACATCGCGCTTTATACTGAGTAGTCATTAAAATTATCGTTCACGTCTCTCTGTTTCCATCGTGGCTCTAACTCCGGTGGGTCGCAAATTGCGCATCGTAGCGCAACGTATTAAATCTAAGCAATTAATGCTCGGTAAACGATAAATGTATGTTCTGTGTGTGCAGTTGCAGTCTGTAATGCAATGCGTTGTACACGAAGGTAAAATGGTAATGTTGGCATGATTGCGAAGTTGAAAGAAGTACACTCGTTGGTAGAAGTACAAGAAAATTATTTTAAAAAAAGCGACGATTCGCATGGTCGGGTATGGATACCGTGAAACCTTACGAATATAAGTTTCCTTAAGATCCGACCGCTGCTATTATATTTCTATTGTTCAGGCAGATGGTTACGCTGCAAGCGTAACACTGAAATCCCTGGATTTTATATTATAATAACAATTGAGTTTAAATTTCGATAAACTTTAATAGTGTGTTCGTATTTGATTCGTAATTTCTGTGAGCAATTACGAGTAATAGCAATGGGTGACGGAAACTACTGTCGCCGGATATTACCGAGTAAACAGCCAGTCAAACAGGCTTAACTCAATTTTAAAAAATCTAATAGAGTGGCTACTACCAGATATCGATAAAACAAATACAGCTGAATAGTTTTTTGCACGAGTTTTATCTTATTTTCGCACTACAATGACTTTTTTTTCGTGCGGATACTATCACAATGCTTTCTTAAGAGCGATACGTAGTTGCGGACATTCGCGAGCCCGATAGTCGGTTAACCCGATCGCAAAGTTCCGGGCAAACCGGTCCCTCGCACGTGATACACAACTTTGCGAAAGTTCAACGAGATATTTGCCCCCTTCCCCTCTCTCTAACATTACAGTCTTTCTCCTTTCCAACTTCCAGTCACGCTCCGCTCTCGTTAGCTCGTACTCTTGCAAATTGGGCGGCGATACAAATACACGATATTGTCCAGTGTTATAATCATGACTGCTGATAATCACGGAGGTTTGCGAATTGCTGACGCCAAGGTCAATTCAATCGTCAGCGGAAACACCGCAGGCGCATCGCTACTTATCTAAGAATAGTGACCTCGTGTAATCGGTTTTTGCAATTTGTTGCGAGGCGTTGATTGTTAATGTTATTTACAATATATGAGCAATTCAATGAATTTAATTACTAATCTGTAGCAAGAATAATTTATGCCAAGTGATTGATTTTTTTGGAAACCTTCTTAAAAGCTTTTACGAGTGTGTTAAACCGGAATAAGTCGCCCTACCGAGAGACTACACGACGGTAATCTAGATTCGTTGCTTCTTCGATAATATTCTTCTCAACTATTCTAGCCGTGCCAGCGTTCGAAATCCCCCTTAAATCGAAGTCAAGAATCATTTATTTTCGTACAACAATTTTTTTCTCATCACGTGTAAAATCTTGTTGCAGTTGTTACGCCCGAATAGCTTCAAAGTTTGGTTCGAGATTGCGTTGGTCTCTGCGCTAATGGTTCTAACGTTTTCGACTTTCAAACTGGTATGAAAGAAAGAAGGAAAATATATGAAAAAACATAGGACACCTGAGACGTACTCACCGAAAATGCTCTTTGTTTTTTTTTTCCCCAAAGCCCTGGAAAGCACGTAGCTGTAGAATTTTTCCCCCGTTTCTCCCAAGTTTCGTTTCGAACGAAAGGTTCCAAGCGACATTACACTTTGTAAGAAAGATGGGGTAAACGTAACGAGATGTTCGAACGTAAATCATTGTAAGGTTATTAATTATTAGTCAATGAATTATCAATCTTTTTTATTTTATACGAATATAATTTTGCAATGAGATAAAAGAAATAAATGCCGACTAATGTATAGGAATAATAACATCAAAGATTTGCAACATCTTGACGATAAAATATATTAAAAAGTCTTCAGAGTGGTTGACATTTTACCGTTCGATCGTCTCTCGTGACGCAACTTGCATCAGCTCTATCCACATTTATTATGTATCGACCACAATGTCGATGACATATCGAGAATGTAGTAAATAATGTTATAATTATGTATAACTAATTATATATAATAATTTTGAAAAATGTACGATAATACATTTCTCATGCTACGTATGTTTTTATTTTTTTTTACAGTTTGTACGAGTTCTGAGTAATACTAGCTACCGTGGACTTGAACCATGTCGGCCGCAAATATGCAACTGGTAAAGTGGTCTTTTCCAGCGTTTGCTCTACTCGTTGGCTTTTTCTGGTACAAACGTCGACGCGTGGACAAAGTTGACCCTGGTGGAGAGAGCAACACGAATTATACTGATAAAAATAAAAAGGTCTGCACGACCGAGACAAAAGAACAAAAGACTAATCTGAACCTTTACGATTCGGGCATTCACATTGACGAATCTTTTACATTGAATTCGTCGCAACAGTCTGCGGAAGACGCAGGCCGCAGCCCAAGACGCGTTAGCGAGAGTCTCGATATTCCTACACGGAGATCGGTGTCTCAGGCAATATCGATGAAGTCAGGAACTTCCTCGAGCAATACGGAATCTTGGTACAAAGAAGTCGACGACGTACTGGAACCGAAAACCGTTGTACTCGGGAGTAATCCAAAATCTGCAAATTTTGACATGATGACGCGAAGCAAACCGGCGACACTCTTCGATGCGGACAGCAATAGTGTCGAGAATAAAATCGCGAAAGTATTTGAAAACGTAACCGAGGAAGAAGAGCCAATGTCCAACGGTCTATCAAAATCGTCCGTTTACGTTGAAAATGACGATTCCTCGCCGACCGAGTGCAAACGCATTGAAAATTGTTCAAAGTCGTTAGACGCAATACCGATGAGTGATGCAAAGAATCAGGGCCAAGTAATCAGCGACAGAGACTCCGCCAATCACAGTCCGGTTTCCGGTGTCTTGGAAGGAAGCGTCACCGACGAAGTCCGGAGCGAAGGCAGCACCGACAGCGGAAAAGGTACTATAAAATAAATTCGAGGTTGAAACTCGAAACTGCCCAAACTGATTCGAGGATTCCTCGGTTTTATTTTTAGGTGGAAGTATCAAGGGTCACGCTAAAAACAAAAATGTGGTTACGAGCTACGAGTTTGCTATATCGCAGACTTTCGTGGGCAAATTGATCGGGAAACGTGGTGCGTTTCTTCAGCAAATTAACACCAAAGCTGGCGTGAACGTTATCATAAAGCGTCATCCAACGTCGCGGGACGACAAGCTTTGCGTTATCGATGGTTCACCCGAAACCATCAGCGCGGCCCTTAAAATGATAAGGCAGAGATTCCCAGAAAAAAAATTTCCTAGTGTCACGCTGGAGCAAATTTCGATCACGAAAAATCCCGAGGAAATTCCATGGGTTTCGGAATTGATGCATCTGTCTTTGGTCGAGGGTGTCAACAACGATGTCATCGTCTGCCACATACTTAAACCGAGTCGTTTATTCGTACAACTTCCCACACATCCCACCTATCCCTCGTTAAGAATTTTAGATCAGAACATGACTCAACTTTACGACACTGTCGAATCACCGCCTGTCCCCGATCAACTTACGAGTAAGTGTCAGCTTTTTTTTTTTTTTTTTTTTTATTATCAATTTCCTGTGCAACCTTATATGCAGAGTATCACATTATTTCTCATTTTTATTCGCAGAGGGAATGCTCGTCGTTGCCAAGTGGTACGATCTATGGGTCAGAGCGTACGTGGAAAATCCAGATCCAAGCGGCCAACAGAATTTAGTACGTTTGGTTGATCACGGTGGTTATTGGACCTTCAGTAACGCAGATATGCGAAAAATACGGTTCGATTATCTCACTCTACCCTTCCAAGCGATCGAAGTTTTTCTCGCCAATATACAACCGGTAGACGGTAAGTTCCTCACAATGAAAATGTCTTCACGTTCTTTATCTACTACACTGGTGCTAATTCGACCACATAAAATACTTTAAATTGTATTCAAGGTTCTCTTGTTCCATTCGCTCTCAAATCTGATATATATGTTTCGTTATGCGTGTAGCTTTGCGCTGAAAAAATGATATGATAGTTTACCGATCATTTCAGCAAAAAAAATTGGCTGAACAAACAATCAAATTAGTACTGACATTCGAGATAATCGCTGAGTCAACAATGTAACACGGAATTTCGTGCATATTTATGCTTAGATAGCGTAAAGATACTACTCGAAGGTCAAGCGATGAGGATTCCGATCCAAGAGAATGACAACAAAAGTTATTTAATATCTATAGTATTTTTATTTAATTTCTATCAAATATTGCAGGAGTTCAATTGGTTTTAATCTAATTTTTTATTTTTGAAAATCTGCAACTCCTACAATTTTTTATATTCGGAGCTGATGTTTTATTTTCTTACATAATCAGAACAATGTCACGAAAAATCAGTCGTGGAATACGTTTTGTGTATTTTTTACCGATAAAAAGTAATTAATAAACTATTTTTTTTTATTGAATTTAGTTTATCTCACACGAATTGTTTATCTTACGATTTTTCATAAATTTTTGTCAACTTGTAGATTGGTGTTCAAAATTCAATTAAAAATTCATCAAATAGATAAAATGATGCACTAAATTAATGACGATCTCTTTTTGCAGGTGAATGGAAGCAGGAAGCGTACGATGTAGTAGCACAGATATGTTCGGGTAGCATCGGTCAAGCACAAATCGAAGGATACATCGATTCCAACGTTTACGTAAGCCTGTACATTAACATCCAAAAACACGGAGTAATATCCCTCGCCGATGAGCTCATAGCGCGCGGTTTTGCCGAACCCGTAACATTAGACGACATAGTACCGGAGGAGCATTTACCAATTGCATAAACCGAAGTAAATGCTATTTCTTTTTTAAGAGTTGAACATCCGTTTGGTATGGATATTACAACGATAAATGTGTGATGAACGCGTCTCATTGTGTGATACATTTGACCGCGTAAGGATTATGAACGAGTGGACCATCATTGACAAATTTTCCACAATCCCTTATTTCAAGATAGTTCCGCAACATTTTTTTTTACCGCCAACAGAATCTCTATATTTGATTTCTCCTAGTCTCTCTCTCTCTCTCTATCTCTCTCACTCTGCTGGAAACAAAAATGCTCTCGAAAATATAAAACCCAGCCCAACGCATTAAACTCATTCCGAACATCGTAATTTCTTATATTTATACTCGCCATCAAATTCACATCAGGACACAAAATCATTTTCTGAACAACGATAGGTTCACGACGTCTTTAATCCGTGTAAATATTGATGACTACGTGATAAAAAGTGGCATTTTTAAATGAATCAATTCATCGGTGCATGGTAAAAGAATTTTATCGATGGCTGCTAATGATTGCTGAAACTATATAACACAAACGAGTGTATTCAGGCTCATCGTTGGTGACCATTGCCACCGAGCGTTTGTCACTTCCAGCCTTTTTGTTTACTTGTTTTCGAAAACTAAAATGAATGCCCCCCTCTCGTACGGGTTATTTTGCAATCAGACGCAAAATACTGATGAGTGTCACTGTGAATGAATGAGTTCGTAGTACGTGTAAATCGAATGATTTTCGAACAGGTTTAGTTAGAACGTCCTAGCTTTTTATATGCCATGAAGATGTTTTTTTTTCACTACGAGGGCCGATATTCAATCATCATTTATATTCGTTTGAGCTGGTTCATTGCTACTAATGAAACGAAAAAAAAAAGAGAGATAAGCCACACGGTTGTGTAAAAGAAAAGCAACTTTGGTAGTGCTTTTTTATAAATGTACTCCAGGCTGACTATGATCATCATACCTCTTCCTGTATATATTGTAAACATTATATCTCCGACTATAAAAAAAAAACAAACTATAATGTATCTAATGCTAGTTGAAAAACGCACGGATGCGAGCTAGCACCGAGCGTCGATGATATGACAACATAAGTGTAGAATATTTATTCAATTTATTTTACCGAAAAAAGAAACATAAATAATAATAATAATTAAGGCTGATTCTGCAGTTTTCAAACGAATCGGGAAATTCGCTTTTTCATTATCATTACGATTAACAAGTTCAGTTCTTTTTTTTTGGTTCAGCTAGTGAGTATGAAATTTGTAATATAACGCGAAGGAAGAACCTTAAGAAGAATCTTTCATTAAACATTCGATAACTCAAACTCCCGTGTATCACATCACAAGGATATATCAATCGCTGCGAAGCTGGGGATCACTGATAAAAGAAAAAAAAAACAAGTGTGTTACTGTCAAGTTTTGAGATACATAATAAGAGAGAATCTTTGAGTATTCGTCAAGCTTTCAGATTCATGTATAATTGTTATTCACACCGTTCATTCGTAACAATTGATGTCTAATTTTGTTGAATATGTCTTAAGGGAAATTTCGAAATTACGAAATATTATTTCTTCTTTTTGTTCGATAAGTGTATCGTTTAAATATTTAAAGTCATTACGTTATTAGAACATTATCATTGTGTAAGAAGATTAACACGTGTGGCACCGTAAATGCTTGTCACTAAACTGATCGCTAGGTTGTCGATGCAAGCAACGGTACTCTGATAAAATTTATCAAACAAACGCTCAAGAAAACTTAACTCCATATTACGTGATTACGCAATATACATTTATCGATGGGTTTATTGCCCTCTCTTGATTTTTTGATAAGGCAGAGCTTACCGTTCAAACGGTACGAGCTCAAAATTACGAGACGGAAGGTGATTACAAGAAAAAAAAGAAGAAAAAAAAATAAACGCAAAATCTGCAAAAAGCAACAAAAAAAAAAGAAATTATATAAACGCAACGTAAAGCACGTACAAGTCTTAATCCCGGCTCGAAAAACTTCCAAAACTGTTACATGTTATATGATATTTGATGCTTAATATTGTTGGTTTCTGAACATGAAAACAAAAAAATATATATATAAATATTTTTCTAGGAATATTCTTAAGTTACGGCCGATTAAGCGACTAAAAGATAACGTATAAGATTCGCGTCATTGTCAACGACATGCTAGTAATTTGTTGCCACGAACGGTACAATAATATGCTATCGCGTTAATTAAAATTCGATATATATATACATTTTTTTTCTTTACTTTTTCATCGTTTGTCATTTAACGAGGAACTTCGAAGCATCAGCGGCTGCGTTGCCCCGATGTGTATTCCTAGTATCATCTTAGCTTCTCGTGAATTATTATTATTCGTGCGTGTATATATAATATCTAGTGTCATACGTAGTCCCCAGCTATATCAGTTTACATATACTTAATTTTTCACTTATCATCGTCGGAGAAACGAAAAAAAAAAAAACAAACAAACTGTTTTGTATATATTTCAGTGTAATATCTTTGGAGTTTTCATTAAATTTGCACCATTTTAATTGAGTGTTTTAAAATTTTATTTGACAGTAACGTGGACACGTCCATTACTGCTGTTCATCCAGCATCCTGCATCATTTTTTTCTTCCTCGCACAAAGTACAAAGATCCAATTACTGGCCAGCTAAAATTTGGATCGTTGGATAAAAAGATCTGATGAGCTGAGTTCGTTCGCGATCGACCCACAGGCTTTTACGTTTAGCAACGAGATCCTTCTCGAGTGCTTGCCGAGCTTTCGTCAAGTCGTCGATTACGCTACTTGCGTTCTCTGTCTCCGCTAGCAGAGCGCTAACGCCTTCGGAAAGAGTTTTCACTTCTTCAATCAATCTGCAAGAAATATCAATTGCTTAAATTTAATGATGTTTAACTTAATGGAAAAAATTGAAAAAATCTACGATCAAAATCTTAATAACGTAGTTTACGTGTACGAGCATTGAAATGCAACACCGGGGTTAGAATGAAAAATTGTAATGCTGCGTTTTTTAAGGGTGACGTTATTAGCAAATAGGATCCTACCGAGTCTACCAATTGTGCAGTGGAATTCTATTTCCTTTGTCTCTGCAATGTTCGGTATCCTTGGAAAAAAACAGCATTGCAGTTTTTGCTGTCGACCGGACACGGTTGGAACGGGAACAAGTCGGTATCGCTTAATCTTGAGGCTAGGTGACTCACCGCAGTCGGTATGTAAAACTGTTGACCTATTTTTTAAATGGCAGCGGGGCTTTCTGAATAAACGCAAGTTAGGTATCTCTTCGTCCATTCGTTACGATCATTAACTTAATTTGCTTTTGTGCAGAAATATTGTGCAACCTTTAAAAAATAGATAAACAGTTTCTAATACCGACTGAGTCTCGGATGGTCGAGGGGGTGGAAGTTGCGTCACATTCCCTCGAGGTGTTTTGTTACCCCTCGATCGATAACAAAAACTGGATTGCAAATTTCTGCGCCACGATTGATCTTTCGGATACAAAAAAGAACAGTGAACAAGGTCTCACGATTCAACAGTTCATCGTTCTCGTGTTTCACTCGAAAGATCAAACGCGTTGGAGATTTTCGCAATGGGAAACTCTGATATCGTACGCATTGCGATACGAGAGCCTGTCAAGTTAAAGTTTAGGTACAAAATCGCACGAACCCGCAGATCTTTTCATATCGAGAGTTACAAACATCCTATGAAACAAATATATATCGATCAACTGAATATTGTTTCCACGTTGATTTATCGAAATTAAATTAATTTTTTTGCTGATTTGAGTGAATCCGATCCCGTTGGTACAGCGATTTCCGCAAGTAAAAATATTCGTGAAGCCACATTTTTCTCGGTTGCATCGAAATCCTCATAATCTATCGTGTTTCAAAATTTATTTTACTCTAATCGAAGAATTCATTGCATCCCGTAATACATTGTTCAATAAGCTATTGTCTCGTATGACACAGTGTTGATTCAACTGTTTACGAGTTAAAATTTCTTTCCGAAATTATTGGTCAATCACCGTACAATTTTGTCAGCACACAGCTACACAAACAATGAAGAACATTTCTCAAATTTAACACTTTTCTTAGAAACTTAATGAAACAAGACGACTATCTTTAATCACTAAATTATTTTATCCCTTAAATTACCCAAATTGTGGAATATCACGACAATTCTCCACATTACTCCTATGTAATCGAAGATCCAAACGTGTTTGAGCGCACTTCATAGCACCGTCCAATCTTTTAGTACCTTCTCGACTCTCTTCTAACAAAGTCTCGGTATCCGCCAGTGCTTTCAAGCACTAGAATTCATTATTATGGAATAAGCTAATAAGTTTATGATTAATTGTTGGACAATTCATTTGTCAAAGATTCACCCGACTCAGTTCATTCTCCATCCGCCTGCAAATCTGAACAATCTCGTCAATTTTTTTGGTAAGCGCGATGTCCACACGATCCGCTTGGGCTCTTAAATCATGAACAGCATTCTCGTAAGTATCCCGTAAGTTAGATCGCAGAACTCTCGATCTCTGCAAGGCTGTCTCGCTCATGGCAATAGCTCCTTTGCAATAATCTTCGTAACTCGTTGGCGTTGATTGACTACGACGTACGAGTATTTACTTTTCTCTAATTAACGTTAAACTTGACAATTTTCTTTTCAGCAGCGACTATACTTTTTACTTTTGTAGAAAAAAGTCTTTGCCAAAAAGCAGCTCATACCGGATCAGTAAATACTCACTCTCCTGGCATTTCAACACTTCCAGATTTCCATTCCAGCGTCGGTGTAATACTGTTCAACGATCTACAAGCTACATCAATGTTCCACGCTTCTCTCTTATCGGTCAAATCCATCTCGACGCGTCGCTTGGCGTCCTTTAATTCTTGCAACTGCATTTTTAGCTGATCCAGGAATCTGGTGTATACATTTTTAATATCAGCGCATAGATCCAATTCCTGGAATAAATTAAGTTAATCGTTTTTTCAATCAATAACTTTTTTTTTTTTTTGTTAATTGAATTGTACATTTTTATTGACTTAATTATATTAAATACATTGCTCAATTCATCCTCGACTTGGTCACGAACAAGCTCGGACTCCATTCTTAAACTTCGCACTTTTTTAACATCTTGGCCAATAGATTCTATCAATGTTATCGCGTGTGAACATCGCAAAAGTCGTTTTTTTTCCTCCTGGATAGCGTTGATTTCATTCGTCAATTCGGCAATCTCCCGTTGCATTTCGATTTTCCATCGTCCAATTAAACTGAGTCTTGCATTTAATTTAATATTGTTGTCTTGTTGATCTCTATCCGTTTGAGCAAAGACGCGTTCCATACAACGATGGGTTTTGAATGATGCCAGCCTGATTAAAGAATATGTTATATTCATTTATTAATTATAATTATCATGATTATTTAAATTATTTAAATGATACATGAGTTTCACTAACAATTCATTGTCAACACTTTCATCGGCATTCTTTAACAGACGATCATTGTGTAAATACCATTCGGCAGGACTGTATCTAGTTACGGAAAGATTTTCTACCGCTGGTCTCGATTTGGTCAAATCGGCCAGAGGGGCCCAATATTCGGAAGACGGAGAATTATCGGACGAGCAAGGAATCGGTCCCAAGGGCCCGGGAATAGAATCGTCGGTTTCCCGAAGATCTTTCGCATTTCCTGTATCTTCCTTTCCAGCAGAATGTTCATTTTTATTGGTCGTGGCGATGGCTTTTACTGCGGAATCTAAATATTTTTTAGTACATGGATTTATCTGATTGGAATCGATCCTTGAATGTTCCGGAGGGTCACACTCTTGTAATTTTGGGTCCACTCGGTTTTCTATCGGTGCTGTACGATCGGAACATTCCACAGGATTTTGCGGTTTTAGTAATTGTAACTCTTGACAGGTCATAGGCTCTGGCATTTTTGTTTAAATAAATCACTTTTCCTTAAATAAATTAATGTTAAAGTTTGTCAAAAACGTCGCAATTCTGACAGTCGTAGAGCTTAAGATTGACACTAACAGCGACAGAAGAAGATCTCGAAAACACCATTTCAATTTTATTTGAGTAAATGTGTTTATTAAATATTAAATAAAAGTTTCAAAAACCAGTGTAAAATAAATAAGAATAGAAAACACAAATGTACAACGTAATGTACAACATAAGAGGCTCAAAAAGGATTAAATTCATAAAGTAGGACTAAGGGCGAGGGTAAAGGGCCGTGTCTTCGGATTTACGCGTAACCGGAAAGTGCCTCGGACGAGGGATAGAAGGAGCGCAACAATTGTCCTCGATCCCTATCCACGTATAACGATTTCCTTTTCACAACTATTTCTTGTTCCAGGTCGCTTCTGGCTTTCACCAAACCCGCTTGAGCATCCTCAGCTTGTCTGAGTTGCGAAGCCATCCTAGACAGGCTTTCACCGAGTTTTTTGACCTCTTCGATTATGCTGTAACAAAATTAATTTCGTTATTCCATCGACTCCACCTGTAGGTGTTCGATAAATCTGAAAAGAACATTTGTCTCACCCGTATTGAGGGACATCGCGACAACTTTCAACGTTACGACGATACAGACGATTATCCAATCGCGTTTGAGCGACTTTCAACGCATCGTTCACTTTTTTCGCAGATCCTCGTAGCTCTTCGATCAGATCTTCCGTGTCGGCTAATTGCGACAAGCACTAAAAACAAAAAAGGAATACGGTTGATTTTATAAATATCGTTAGAGACGTATTAACAGTTTCTGCAACAAATCATTAATTTTAACGTCACATTGATTAATTGAGCCTCGAGCTGCTGGCAAACTTGCTCGGTGATGTTAATCTTCTCTGCCAATGCTGTATCGACGCGGATTGCTTGAGTACGTAGGTTTTCGATTGAATTCAGGAAGACAGCATTCAAAGTGGATCTGAGGTCGACCGATTTCTGTTTGACCGTTGTACCTGCCTCCAGACTCTCCTTCGTAAAGTGATCGTATCCCGCAGAAGTCGATTGCCTTGAGACAGATAAAATCTATTAAAATATGTATTTATTTATTTATTTATTATTAATTAAAGACGTAATTCATTCATTGATATTAGGTTGTCTCGAGATATCGACGAAACACATACTCTGCGGGAACTCTCGTAGCTCCAGCTTTAAACATCACGAGAGGAGAATCATTCGTCAATCCTACGCAAGCAGTCTCAATCTCATAAGCATCCTTTTTGTCAGTGTAATCAAATTCCATCCGTGACTTTGCAGTTTTTAACTCGACAAGCTGAATTTCTATCTGTTCACGACGTTTTATGAGGGTGTCTCGTATTTCGGAACAGAGCGCTACTTCCTGATACGACGATACGATTTTCAAAATAAATTAGAATGATTCAACTGTGCGGTTAATTAAAAATGAATGCGAATAAATTCACCTTGACAAGTTCATCCTCAACCGGATCTCTCACGAGATCTGGCTCGAGACGAACCGATCTCAGCTGCAAAAACTCTCCGGCTATCGACTCGGGAATCGTTAGAACCGAGAGTGACTGCTTCACCCGACGACGCTCGCCCTCCAAAAGCTCAATTTCATCGGTCATTTCGATAAGAGCACGCTCCAATTCGGTTTTCCAGCCATAAACGATTCCGGCACGATCGCTCAAACGATCACGATTATCCAATTGATTTTTGTCCGTCTCTTTGTATATCTGAGCATTTTGGTTCCTCGCAATATTTGCTATCGACCTTAAAATCCAATAATAAACCTGAAATTTACTTGAAGACTTCGCTATAAATGGAATTTATTGTTGAGTTTTTCCAGCGCAACAGTATGAGTATCGATAACTTTTTAAAAATATTGGATATTGCGAATAGCTGAGCGAAACCTGATCAAATTTATTTAGAACGCGAGAAGGGTTCGTAAGGAATTTCAGTCAAATTTAAAAAAAAAACTTTAAATTAACGAATATTTAATGAGAAATTTACGTATTCTTACCGAGCATCGGTCATTTTGGCGTTGGATCGATCGAAGAACGTTCGATTGTGAGCTCGCCACTGAGCTGGGCTGCATCTTGTTACGGAATAACGATCGACTACAGGTCTGAGTCCGGTCATTCCAAACGTGGGATTGTAAGATACTCGACCAGTAGCCCAGGAACCGATGGGTTCCATTGGACCTTCGGGCTTTGCTGGAAGATCATCTTCGGGTTGGGGGAAGTACGGTGGTGCTTTTTCGCCATCACCCAAGTTCGCTTTCAATGAATTGAGCATAGGGCAGGGTTGTTCCTCCGAGGGCTAAAGAGAACAGTAAAAACGAGCATGACCTATTAAAAAAATTACTTCTAATCTTATAAATAAATTAATATGATATAAAAATTAATATTTTTACTCAAAGTTGTAGAGCATACTCACTTTAGAACTTCGAAAGTGACAAGGCTCGGTCTTAGGGAAATCTCCGCTACCCTGGGCCATTGCAGACTCCTCAGGGTGTCCGGCACCCTCGTCGTTTCTAGCTCTCCCAGGATCAGTAATCGTGCATCTCTCGTCAAGATATCTACGTTGCAACATTTTTTTTTTCACTATTTATTCTATCAAGCAATACAATTATCAAAAGGCTTTGAATAAGCTCGACGAACGATAGGAAACTGCCCGAGCACGCAACGATTGTAGTCCACCCTCCGATTCACGCAAACAACCCCTCTGCGTCCGTTGTGCGAGGCTCATCCAGACACGAATACGATGGGGAGGGATGTTACCATGGTGGTGATAACACCTGGTGATGATATACGGCGAGTCTTATCGATCGCCCTTGATATTTAGAAAAAATTATTGAATAATTCTAACATTGAAATTTTTTAACTAATTGACAATTCGCATGACCCGGTTATGCGCATCCGAACCCACGTGCTCTTAGAAATTGACGTTTCTTTGTGACATTCCGCTGACTTCATTGTTTTCTTTTTTATTTTACGAATTAAGATTCAAGATAGTAAGGAGAGCATAATCCGTTTTCTCAATTATTTTCTTATTTTTAATTGGACGAAGATGTAGCGGTCGGTGTAGAATTATTCGTTTACCTCAGTGTCGACTACCAAGTCGACACCCTCTCTTGAATAATTTTCAAGTATGCGTAAAAAAATGTCTTTTTCTTTGATATAACGGTCCGGCTAAAGATCGTGGTACTCTTCGGACCGTTTTATTCCATATTTACTATAATTAAGGAGATATACAAAAGTAATACCGAAGAAATCATATTAGAAATTTATCGATTTATTATTTATTTCATTGTTTTTAAATATTTTTATCTGATGTACGTTGTAACTGGTTGTTAATAAATGTTAAGTCATCGTTCCTACACCTTACAACTACTTGTTAAATAATTTATTGCAATAAACTACGAATTTTAATTACGCGGTAATGTGATAAAAAAAATTCTCGTTGCAGTAATGCATTAAAATGATAAATTTGTTTTTGTTCTTTTATTTATGAAAGTATTATAAATTCGTATAAAAATATTAAACAATTTTAACGTTAACTCAAACAAATAAAAAAGATAATAACAAAAAAATATATATTTAAAAAAATGAAAACATTCAAAAACAAAACATATTTGTTTATTTATCAGTTAATTATTTATTTAATTGTTTTCATTTATATATTTGTGTTTGCTCTTTTATTTATGAAAATATTTTTAATTAATATGAAAGTATTTCATAATTTTTATGTTAAATTTATTTATACATTTTTTATTTCGTTAATTGTATTATTCGATGCATGTCGAGTGCGAGAGATCTTACAATGTTAACTATACGAACGTTATTATGTTTGACACTGATAACGTGTGTCTGTATAGCGTCAACGGGCAATTGCAGGATTTAAACTCGCCCAAACCGAAGAGTAGTCGGGCGAGAAACCTCGAGTATCCAAATCCACGAACGAACCGTCGGTGGTTGAGAGGATTCGAGGCGTGCCTGACAGGGTGGTCAGGAGGCCTCGGAGAGTTTGTTCAAGCGAACAACGAGGCTCAACAGAATACACACACGATGCCGTTGGACGCCTCGAAGCACCCAACGCCTTCGAATCAACCACCCGGTGGTCCGGGTGACCCGTCCTCGTCGTCGTAGTCGGCAAGCGCGGTTCACCGCCCCTCGGCTACACTCTCAAATCGAAGAGTAAACTCGACTCGATCCTGCACGTGCCACTTGGGTTCAAGGGTGTGAGAAGAATTAAAGGATGAACCGAAATGTCGTAAGAATTTATCTGTCGAATTATCAGCGATTTATTTAATATAACCAATTGAATTAAAGTCAAATTGATTTTATTTCGATGTGAAATATAATTTTTTAAAGGTTTTCGCTGTTGACGAGAGCGATAAATTGATTTTAAAATCCAGCGGATGTTCAGTTTCAATATTTTCCGCGGTGCATCCCTACCTGCGGGCTTTGATTCTCGCTTTTGATACAGAGAGAGAGAGAGAGGGTGGTTTGGGTGGAGCAAAAGCGACCGTACGAATTGTCGGTGTTACGAAACGCTCTACCATTTCAGTGCTCTACCACTGCAAGCTCAAAACTTCTTGCGCAGGGTGAGGGTTGAAACGAAACGAAAGAGGATTCGCGTTTCGCGACAGTGCGAGCGGCGTACCGTGTATACCGAACCGTTAGATCGTGTAAACGCAGTTTTATGATGCGTGCCGAGCTTATCTACTTTAGGGGCGCATTTCACCCTCTACAGTTACATCCACTCTGCGATTCCTTTCTCGGAAGTGAATTAATTTGACAGTCAAATGTGTACATTGATAATTCATCGCTGCCTAATAATATATTAAGAACATTTTTTTAAAACTTGACAAGTGTAAATAAATACAGTGGAGTAAGAAATCATTATCGATACTCGTTCTTCTTCCGTCCGAGAGTCACCAAATTTATTAACAAAACTTAACAAAACGTATCGTAATCGAATTTTAAAAAACAGTTAATCCTAACTTCTCTAGTTACGTAAAAAGATTGAAATAAAAATTATTTTATTATAATATGTCCTGACATAAACTTGCTTAATTTCTCTCCAAAAACTGAATGAATTTTTCCATGAAATTTATAATAATGGATCACAATTAATAACAAAAGTATTTTTGATTTTAACTTATCTAATTACCGAAAAAAAATTTCTTTTAAATTATTTTTTAGCGAAATAAGAAATGCGTGCGTATACTTACTTGTCTTGACTTCTAAACGTAAACGAATTTATTAATAAAATGTACAAGAAAAACTTATTACAATTATATAAGAACGAAAATATAAAAATCTTAATTTATCTAATTACCAAATAAAAAGTCGTATTGACAGATTAGAATAAGAAAACAGAAAAAAATGGACTCATTCGTTTTCTTCCCAGATCATTAGCGAAGCTCGTTCGATTCATCCCCCAAAATCACTAGCTTCCCCTCATATTCACCGCTGAAATTATGATTCTAGCTCGGCCCGTGACCGCACGCTTCGCTATCCTTCTTTCAAACGCGAACTCGAAAATAATCCCTGTCACTATTTCCCCCGATTTCCCAACAGTGCCTCCTTTTTCGTCGAGTTACCTCATGCGTATAGAGCAAGTAACGTGTTCAGGATGTACAAGTTGCTCTCGCAACGAAGCTTTTTATGTTCGTACAATCTACAGCTATAGAGTACAGCTCTACTCAGAAAAAATAAGCGCAGCACACAAAAGTTTCAGAGTTTTTATTTGTTTTTTTTTTTGTCGGATGGAATCGCGTCGCGAGGAAATAAGCTCTTGGCTGCGATGGTAACATCGTAAACATCAGCTCCCGCGCATTGCAAAGGGTCGAAAGGCGTGGCAGAGGTTTGCAACCCTCCGAAGAGCCACGCCTACTACCCCCACATTCGAACGTACCGCAAGCGTAGTTCGTTAAAGGGGTGGAGTCAACCAATGACATAGCGGTGGCTGAAGAGCGTTGGGACCCGGCCGAGAGTCAGCTGACAACGTGGCCTCGCGGAGCCGCCCCCGTCGCTGGCTAACTAGCGGTACAGCGGCAACCCCCTGCGTGCCGGTTCTCCGTGACGAGATAGCGGCAGCCACTCAGCCAGCAAGTCCGAAGATAGAGCGGAAAGCGGAACGAGCTTTGAGAGAGAGAGACGGCTATGGAAGATTCGGAGCGTGTTGGTGCACCGGCCGATCTCCCCCACCCTCGAATCATCCCGAGTTGGTACAAAACAGGGTAGAACAAAACATCGCCACGATCGGCCGAGCTACCTTCGCCTGGACCACCACCGCTGGCACGCGGATACCAACCCTCCACCTTCCTCTTCGCGTCTCTCTCTCTCTCTCTCTCGCTCTTTTCTCCGCAACCCCAGCGATCTTCACCGGCACCGCTACCACCCACTACGGTCGCCACACCAATCAGCCAGCCAGCCACGAAGGTGTTACGCCAGCGAGAGAGTTACACGCCCGCGCGCGCCAGCATCGTCTCTCGCGTTACACGCACACGTGCTTCGTTGTAAGCGACGACGTGTACACGGTCGAGCTTGTTTCTCGCTTTCTATCTCGCTCGCCGCGATATCGCCGGCTTCGTACCACCCTTGCCACCCCACGGAGGACTTTGTACATCGGAGGAAAAACTCGACGGAATCATCGTCGTCCTTCGCCTTCTCGCTCATCCGCTTCTTCGTCTTCGACCCCTCGTACACCCTCGCTGGAATACACCTCCTCCACCCTCCCCCTGAATCACCCTCGATTCTCAACCACCCGGTGGACACGAATACACCGCCGAGTCGAACTCGCACTGGAACGCGCCCCCCTCGTGACTCTCGCGCGAGGACTCGCACGCGTGAACAACACGACCAGCCAACGAGCCAACCGGAGGAGGGTTGAGCCTTCAACGTCAAGATTCCCGGAGCCAGGGAGCCAGGGAGAACGAGCCAGGAATCATCGAACCTCGTCATTCGGAGTCAGAAACCGTTGAGTTTCGAGTCGTCCGTGTCGGAGGAAACGTACGACTCTCCCTGCGTAAACGGATATCGACGCGTAAATCCTTACGCACTGGGAATGTTCGACTTTTGAGCCGGTTCGGAGGATGGGCGCAGGTCAGTGGGATTTACATTTTTTTTTATTATTCGGTCGTTCTATACTTATTTTGACTTCGTTCATGGCACCGTGCGTTACTATAATTTCGAATTTTAGTTCAAGTTTAGGACATTTACTCAAAAATAATTCAGTGCGACGCTTCTCGATGGACTTGTGATCGGTGACTGGTTTTTTTTTTAATTTACTAATCATCACAAGAATTACATAGTTTTTGTTTCAAGTGATAAGTTTCGTATCAAATACTCATCGACGATGGTTTTTATTTCAAATTATCATTTTTAAATAATGCAAGTTTCGTGTAACGATTTTTTAATATTTTATAATTTCATTGACAACTTTAAAATCTTCTTATCAGTGACTACTTTGTTTTTTTTTTTTACTAATCGTTGCAAGATATACATAGTTTGTGTTTCAAGTGATAAGTTTCGTATCGACTACTCATCGACGATGGTTTTTAGTTAGAATTGTCGGTTTTAAATAGAGCAACCTTCATTTATTGACTTTTTAAATGTTTTATCAATTTATTGAAAACTTGAAAATGGATTAAAGTTGGTGAATTATCTTCTAGACCGACCAACATTTTTTTAAAAGAAATTTATTAAAGAAAAGATGTTGACACTTTTTTTACCATTTCGTAAAAATAATGAATTTAGAAGAATACATCGATTAAACAATAAAAATGTTATTTTGGACTCTGAGTAGTCAATGTGACTAATTTTTAAAAATGTAATAATGGCGAATGGATTGAATAATCTAAAATGTAGCTAAATAAAAACTTCAAACTAAATATTAGCTTTGTGTTCAAGAATGATAACCGCTGGAATTATGTTTAATCATCTAGTCATTATTACATTTATATTTTTTTTACGAATCATATACAAGACCGTCTGTTTCATGACCATTTTTTTTATCTTATTCACCCACGAACGAACGATAAAATCGTCTCAGTTGGATTATAGAATATCATTTTCCCGGAAGTATATATTAAATCATAAACATTTCTATGAAGTTAACTGGCTTATAGAATTTTTTTAGCGTCGTGTTCAAGAATGGTAACTGCCAGGAGTATGGTTTCTCTTCTGTCTATTATTATAATATTTATATTAATTTTAATGAATTATATACAAGGCTGCTTGCTTCCTGGCCATTTTCTTCAATTTGTTCACCTGCAATCAAATGACAAAATCGTGTCAGCTGGATTGTAGAATACCATTTTCCCGAATAAATATTGAGGCTTAAACATTCTTGTGAAGTCAACTTTTTAGCGTCGTGTTGAAGAATGGTAACTGCTGGAAGCATGGTTTACCTTCTGCCTATTATTATAATATGAATATTAATTTTGACGGATCATCTACAAGACTGCTTGCTTTCTGGCCATTTTTTACAACTTATTCACTTACAATCGAATGATAAAATCGTGTCAGCTGGATCATACAATACCGATATCCCGGATATATTATATATTAAAGCATAAATATCACTATGAAGTCACTGGAAGTTATTCTTCCAATGGTCAAAATAATATTATTTTTTACTATGAAACAATGTTCAACATTTAATGAGAACTGTTCGTGTTATTAAACAAACGGCGATTATACAATAAAATATTATTTTCAAGTGTAGTATTCAATGGTCTTTCCTTATCTTTTTCTCTCTCTATAATTTGTCCAAAGTCAGCCAATTCTTAAAATTTTTATATAAAAATCATAGTTAAATGATATATTGATATTTTTTAAATTACAAGTAACAAACATTTTGTCAAACACTCATAAATGACGAATGAATATAGAAAAGAATTTTTTAAATAACTATTTATTAATATTGTTATCGCTACTGTAGACAAAGTTATGATTCAGTATGAAATTTGACGACTAGCATGATCTTTCCTGACGAGTTAGGCTTAACTCGGTGTATGCGCGATGAAGAAAACGGTGGTGCGAATGTCTTGGCGCGAAAGGGGAAGAAGCCTCGGTGGTTGGCTCAGGCAAGACCATGTTTTTCTTGCCGCGGATCATTAGGACGATTAGGGTAGCCGTGAAAGGGAGAGAACAGATTAGCGGGACGCCTCAGCGATCAGTTTACTTGCTTTTTCTGCACCCTCCAAGTTTTTATTTAAGCCCATCATTTAATTTTGCTGTCTTATTTATTTATTTTTTTATTCGTTCAATCTCATCGTTTACTTACTCGCCTTTCTGATTATTTCGAGGATTCTGATTTATACAAATCGTCGTCTGTCCCTGATAACTCGCGAATTCTCATAAACGATTCTCAACGTTAAGAGAACTTTTATCTATTACGTCCGATCGTTAAAGTTGATTACTGAATAAAGTAACTACTGGATAAATATCGTAGAACATAAATATATTTATGTTTTAGGAGATCGACTGCTTGACATTCCCTGCAAGGTATGCGATGACCGTAGTTCCGGGAAGCACTACGGTATCTACAGTTGCGACGGTAAGTTCACCATCGTTTTATAAGCAACATTACAAATAAATTTAACCCTGCGGATTTCCATCGTCGTATCGTCTTATAAACTTTATCGGATAACGAGTTACGTTGTGCCTATATGTTTCTGTTTAAATGATCTTTGCCCTCTCGACTCAGGTTGTTCGGGTTTCTTCAAGCGGAGTATTCACAGCAAACGCAAATACACCTGCAAGGTTCATGGGTCAATGACCGGACACTGTCCAATCGACAAGATCCACAGAAATCAGTGCCGCGCTTGTCGCCTCAATAAGTGCTTTCAAGTTGGGATGAACAGAGACGGTAAGTACCTCTCGTACCTTATTAAAACTTTAAAAAATATGTGTTGATACAAACGATAAATAAATGAACCAGAAAATTATATAATAGAAAATTTAAAGATAAACATTTCGTGCAAACAAAATTCATCGATATATACAAATAAAATAAATATTTATTAACATTTTATAATATTTTTACTTTTTATTATAAATAAATAATGCAAATTTTTATTTCCTGAGACGCTTGACAATAAAAAAACGTTTAAAAAAAATTTTTTTCCATTATCATTGTTTTCCAAAATTATTTGATTTATTAAAAATTAAGTTACCGCAATGAAAATTTCTTTTCTCGATGTACATTTTCGCTCATTTTTTCACATTTGATACTCGTGTTCATCTTCGATGTATCAATCGTGTGTTTTTTCAATTTTCTGACATCCACCGTAACACTATTTCACGTAATAATTTATATTGTTTTAATTACGTAACTTCCTACAGAATAATAGAATCATTGACAAATTTACGATTCATATCTGCACTCGATTCTCGAAGAAGAGACTCCCCCTATCGCTTTCAAATCCTATTAATTTTGGCCTTTCACGGTTGGCTCACCATTCGCCAGGATTACGCTTCAACCCTTTAGACTCAAGAGGGAGGAGTCCAAATCGAATCGATACTCTTCGGTTAAAAGCATTTGACGGATAGACACCCGAGACTTTCCATTAATTATTTATAACAACTTTCCCAACCTTTTCCTCAGGAAAAAAGTATTTCGGCATAAAATTCTTTTCAACAAGTCTTTCGGAGAAACATTTTTATTTGTGAAATATATGAAAAAAGTTTATAACTTGAAATATAAAATATTATGACGCATTTTATATATCAGATATATTTTTCACATATGTTATATATTTCACGTATAAAATATAATATATGAGAAAAATGTATTATTTTTATCTATGAAATATATTTTTCATGTATGAAAAATAAATGAGACATATATTTGTTGCATATATTTCACATAAATAAATTTTCCTTGGGGGTTTCTCGACACATATATTTCTTATCGTTACAACAAAACGGCGAAGCCTAATAGAAATGATCGTCCAAGGTATCCCCAGGTGGCCAAACCATTACGCAAACGTACGTCTTCATCGGATAATACAGGAAACGCCGTCGTTTTTCATCCGAAAATGATGATCTCATTTTTCGGGAAAATCGTCTCGTCATGCCACCTTGCCGTTTTCGCTCCGTGACGTCTTTGCTCGATGGTGTATCAATTTTCGATTCACCGCTTCGGGCAACAGCTTCGTTGTTGCGCACTGGATGCACGGTACTCGACGGGAGCACCTCTTAGTTTTCTATTCGACTACTTTTTCTTCTCACTGTTTTCTTTTTTCGCGAGGATTCGGTCTCTCGGACTCCTTTCCCCTTGGTCCGGACTTGCATCGAAGAAGCAGACAGGGTGACGTTGGATGCCAAAATAGTTTTCTTGCACCGGTTCGCGGTGCTCGAGTGTAAGGACGGAGGGTCACGATACCAGTGGTGGTGGTGAGACGGTGATGGTTATGGTGATGGTGATGGTGATGGTGGTGGTAGTGGTGGTGGCGGTGGTGGTGGTCGTGGTGACGGTGGCGGTAATGGTGGAGGTGACGATGGTAGTAGTAGAAGCAGCGATAGTGGTCGTTGGAAGGGTGGGAGAGCCGCCAGGGATTGGGGCGGGGCACGACCGCTTGTCGTGGATGAGGGTGCCAGGGTGTCGGGGGTGTTTAATGCAGGACGGGTGCTCCGGTTCCCAGCGGCCCGCGGGGCCTTCAGACGCGAGTAAGAGAGGAGATTCAATTAGTGGCAGAGCTTCCTAACGTTAGGGAGTCTGCACACGGGGCCACGAGGAAAATTTTCCTCCTCTCGGTTCCAGGGCTAGGCATTCACCACCGACAAGAACATCGACGAACAAATGCGGCCATTTACCTGCGCGGAATTAAATACTTTCCGTATAATATATAATTCCAGAGGTGAATCGACGACAACGAAATATAGTCAACGATGTCTTTGCTGCGGGATTATACCGCGAAAGCATGAAAAGCTTTTTCTTCTTTTTATTTTTGCGGAATTATTCATTTGGACAAAGGATTCTGTGGCGAATAAATTCATTCGTCTTTTACTTTCTTTACTGAATTAATGTACCGACGAGTCATTCGTCCCACTGGTTTTGTCATATTTTCAACGAAAAAATACTTTTACAATTAGTAAACATTAAATATTACTTGTAAAATTAATAACAAATGTTGTTGATTCGTTATTAAAACCTGAATATCGTCACTGAGGTTTGCTAGAACCTAAAAAGAGAATCATTCTCTTTGGTAACGGCTTCTAACAAATTAATTTTTTTTACAAGTAAATATTGTTTCTCATTTTCGTATCGTGATTAGACACCAAAGAATTCTCACGGAATAATAGAGATGACAAAAGACTTTCTAGGTCTGGTAAGTCAACAGTTCGATCCGACTTGTGGCGTTTACGTTCAAATCTTCAACATTTCACTAATAATTTATCGATAAACCTTTTTGATTTGAAAAATGTATATTTTCTATCATTTTCAAAGATAAATCTGATGATGATTTTGAAAGATGAACATAAAGGGTGATTTTTTAAGAGCTTGAGAACTTTTTTTTAAAAAAAAACGCATAAAATTTGCAAAATCTCATCGGATCTTTATTTGAAACGTTAGATTGGTCCATGACATTTACTTTTTGAAGATAATTTCATTTAAATGTTGACCGCGGCTGCGTCTTAGGTGGTCCATTCGGAAAGTCCAATTTTGGGCAACTTTTTCGAGCATTTGGGCCGGAATAGCCCGAATTTCTTCGGAAATGTTGTCTTCCAAAACTGGAATAGTTGCTGGCTTATTTCTGTAGACTTTAGACTTGACGTAGCCCCACAAAAAATAGTCTAATGGCGTCAAATCGCATGATCTTGGTGGCCAACTTACCGGGCCATTTCTTGAGATGAATTGTTCTCCGAAGTTTTCGCTCAAAATGGCCATAGAATCGCGAGCTGTGTGGCATGTAGCGCCATCTTGTTGAAACCACATGTCAACTAAGTTCAGTTCTTCCATTTTTGGCAACAAAAAGTTTGTTAGCATCGAACGATAGCGATCGCCATTCACCGTAACGTTGCGTCCAACAGCATCTTTGAAAAAATACGGTCCAATGATTCCACCAGCGTACAAACCACACCAAACAGTGCATTTTTCGGGATGCATGGGCAGTTCTTGAACGGCTTCTGGTTGCTCTTCACTCCAAATGCGGCAATTTTGCTTATTTACGTAGCCATTCAACCAGAAATGAGCCTCATCGCTGAACAAAATTTGTCGATAAAAAAGCGGATTTTCTGCCAACTTTTCTAGGGCCCATTCACTGAAAATTCGACGTTGTGGCAGATCGTTCGGCTTCAGTTGTTGCAGGAGCTGTATTTTATACGGTTTTACACCAAGATCTTTGCGTAAAATCTTCCATGTCGTCGAATAACACAAACCCAATTGCTGCGAACGGCGACGAATCGACATTTCACGGTCTTCAGCAACACTCTCAGAAACAGACGCAATATTCTCTTCTGTACGCACTGTACGCATTCGTGTGGTTGGTTTAATGTCCAATAAAGTAAACTGAGTGCGAAACTTGGTCACAATCGCATTAATTGTTTGCTCACTTGGTCGATTATGTAGACCATAAATCGGACGTAAATCGCGAAACACTTTTCGAACCGAACACTGATTTTTGTAATAAAATTCAATTATTTGCAAGCGTTGCTCGTTAGTAAGTCTATTCATTATGAAATGTCAAAGCATACTGAGCATCTTTCTCTTTGACACCTTGTCTGAAATCCCGCGTGATCTGTCAAATACTAATGCATGAAAATCCTAACCTCAAAAAAATCACCCTTTATGAACATCATCGCTGACATTCGTTAAATATAAAAGAGCAACATTGTTTTTTTTATTAATGGCCCCAACAAATTAAAATTTTCCCCAAGTAAATGTTACTATCCTCATTGTTTATTAATCCAGCATCATATTTAGATTCCAAAGAATCCTCTCGGATTAACAGAGATGGCAAAAAACTTTTTCGGTCGTTTAAGCAAGCGGTTTAACACCATTCTGGTGTTTACGTTACAATTTTCTAGTGAAAGTTCATTAATAATTTACAAATTAATATTGATCATGTTGAAAAATGAAAAAAATTATTCTCAACTTGTTAAACTAATAAGAAATGTTGGCGTTTAATTGTTATCACCTTAACATTATCACTGAGGTTCATTAAAACCTAAAAGAGCAACATTTTTTTTCGTAACCGCTTCAACAAATTCATTTTTTCTGCAAGTAAACATTGCTATCCTCATTGTTTATTATTCTAGCATCGTATTTAGACCCATAAGAATCTAAATGGTTTAACAGAGATGGCAAAAGACTTCCTAAGGTCGGGTAACCAAACGGTATATAACCAATTAGATTTTTCGTTAAAATTTCTTAAGTAAAAGTTCGTTAATTAGTTTACAAACGCGTGTTTTTCATTTTTAATAAAGTACACTTTCTTCCTGCAAAACAAAGAAACAATTATGAAAATTTATAAAATTAATGTAAAAATGAATTTCCTAAATATTATTTACAACTTTTAAAACGGAACGTTGGTGTTCATTGTTTAAAAATATCGGCTTAAAAATTTAACTAACAGTCTATCGATAAACATTCTTATTTAAATAACTTATATTTTCTTCGCGTGAAGCAAAGAAATAAGTATGAAAGATTATTCGTGTGAATTTATTTCTCAGAATATTTATAATTAATCCATTAACGATCGCATTTTTTTTCAATTCCCCAATTTCAATTCTCGACTCGCAGAATATTTTCGACCTTTAACAAATAATAATCGAGACAAAGTCTCTTGGACAATGATATAAATATCAAAATAGATACATGTAAAAAAATCTCTGACGTTCTCTCTTCGATAAACGTAAAATCTAACGGCCGGACAGTAGAATCAGTCGATTATAGTCAGCCAGGACGGTAAAGCGGTTTATAGTAATTTAGTCGAACTGTGTGATGTGCAAGCTGCATAACGCATAGGTGTCCGGCTCATCGGTTCATAGCTAGGTACATTGAGAGTGCCTAGTACCCGATATTCTGGTTGGAGGTGCGATTTGCCAAGCGCTCACGACGCGCAATCATCCTTTGCTCGACAAGCACGGAACCACCCCCGCGACGCAAACGGTTCGTTCCACGAATCCCGAGTCGTCCTCACCGAACGTCCCCCACCAACCTCACCACTGGCCTCTCGATGTACCCCTCTCGCTCTTGTCCAGTTATAGTTACCCCAACGAAACATCCATCACCCCCTTGTGTTTTACCTCCCTCAGCGAGAACTTCCAACGCTGGTATTTCATGAAATATGGTTTTAAACGACAGCGGAAGATTACCAGACGGCTTACTACTCGGATTTGGATGATACGCTTCGGTAACTCGTGAGGTCACCTGATAATGCGCAACAAAAAATCGTTTTAATTATTTCACTTTTTATTTATCGTGTAATACGATAATTATTTTAATAATTTTATTCGTAAACTTATTAGCACTTTATTATTTAATTACGATTGACTTCTCCGAGAGGCAGCGATTGTCTTTCGGATATTATCCAAAGGAACAATATTTTCCATTAGAAAATTCGAGTAGCGTTTTAAAAGTAGCCGAGAAAAGGTCACCATTGGGAAAAGTAAGAATATCGATGACGCGCTGTAAAACTGAAAAAGTATTTTGGTCCATTAAAATATTTTCCAATAGTTTGCATTGACACGCGCAATTGTGTCGTCGCAATCGAAAAATTAATTTTTCGATTCCTCTTTTGTTCAATAATTCCGATTGATTAATTGTTTTATATCGTTGTATCTAAATCGAAGTTGACACTCGCAAGGATTCTACTTAACTTTTGAAGATGAGATTATGCAGCGTTATATCTAGTCCATCGAATCAGGATTTGTCCGAATACCGGTCATGTTAATCTCTGTAAGGCCTTAGCTAATCCTGAACGAAATTGGATGCAACGCTGAAGATTATCTTCTCGGGATAATCGGTTATTCGTCAACCTGTGAAGTGTTGAAAAAAAAGTTTCGATAGGAATATCAAATGGAAAATCAGATTTACAACGACTACGCAGTTTTTATCACCACTCTACGGGTATGATAAATCATAAAAGGTTTGAAGAGGGGTTTTGAAGAGATGGAGTAAAAAGAATAGAAAGAGAGGATGAAACATGCCCGTATCATCCCTCTAATGTATCCAGGGTCGCGTTTTCTCGATGTTGTCCTAGCCTATCGTTCCTTTTACTTTACTCTCAACGGACCAACCTTGGAGGGTCCTTACCCTCAACCTATTCCACCCCATTATGCCACCACCGACCTCTTTCGCCAAAGACCTAGGTATTACCGGCATTAAGCCCAGACATCTACCGCGGGCTGGTTTCGCTCCGTTCCGCGAACCTGTGTAACCGTTCTACTTACCGCGAATTCACCGTCACCGCAGTCAGCCCCATGATCAAGCTTTAGCCTATGTCCTCTGGCGTAAAGCTTCCATAAATTATATTTTCGCGATCGCCTTACATCCCCTCCCCCCCACCGCAACGATAAGTATTTTGCTTACTCATAGAGAAAGCGTTGTTTTCGAAAATATTTTTTTCTTTAGAGACTTTAATGTCATGATATTCAATAATCGTTTGCAACATATGGCTGTGCGCTAAAGATTTAATTTCGAAATCGCTGGGCTAAAATTGGTCGACGTACACTGTTGAAAATCCCGTGTTAAAATGAACCCTGCGCGGTGTTCATATAAGTCCGTACTGACGACTGATGTCAATGATCGGTTTTCGATAGCTGGTGTCAATTTGCATTATAACCTCAAAACTTTTAACACATTTTACTTGAAAATAGGTCAATGAAATTCAATGAGATGGTGAATTCTATTCGTGCCACGATTCTACATTGATTGATGATCAATTAATGATTATCACCCACTCATCCCGAAGATAAATACGTTAAAAGTTTTGAGGTGAGGCTGCAAAATTTTAACACAATCGTTTGTGAGAATTGAACGCTGAAAAGGTGTTACTATTAACACAAAAAGGGTCAACACTGGTCAAAAGTCTTCACCCATCGCCTTTAACACCCTGAATTTTCAACGGAGCATCATCTTATAGGCTTTGCAAATAGTAGAAAATAATAAAGATTTAATGTGCAAGATCTTTTTCTTCTGTATTTATCGTAGTTATAGGAAACATATGAAAATTTGTTTTTTTTTTAATTTTGAAGAGATACTGACAACTAAAATTAAAAAATGCTATATATGAGGACTCATCATACTCAATAGAACATATTCAACAATAACCTGATTTATAAATTGTTTAATATCCGACAAAAAAAACCAAAACATAACAAAAAAATAAGAATTTTGAATGAAAAAGTGTGTACAATCGTTTTGGAAAGCAATTTTTCATGAGAAACCTTGCGACATTGATCGATAGCATTATATGCGTTTATAATAGTATCAGGCACCAATAATTACGAGTTCTTATTTATTATCTTTAGTCCAAGATTCTTTAACACACTCAATGCTTAGGTGTTTACTCTGACTCCTGAATAATTCAATGAGCGTCAATGAAAATGTTTAGCTTCGACTCTGCTGCATTAAATCGTCGCATATCGACAGTGAGAAATTACGATTAATCTGTTTGCAAGTGTATACATTGTTTTTGTCATTATTCTGACTCCGGCCAAAGCGATAAAATGTGTTAACCGATTGAGTAAACTTCGGATTCATCACATTCGTTCCTACACAGATTCAGTCGCACACACTCCTCTTACTACACATTTAAATTGATATCCACTTCGTTGATACCAATCCCGATTGCTCACATCTCATTGGCCTACATTCGTTTGTACACAATTCCGATTGCACAGATACCTTTTGCTGTTAAACTCCATTATTCACTATTCTCCAACTACACATTTCGATCACACGCGTTGCTTCCTCCAGATCCTCGTTACTACACGCTTCGTGCAATACACAAAGAAGTTCTACACAATGATTTTACCACACATTCCGATCCAACACATCCTATCAGCTATATCTTCTTCGTGCACAGCTCGATTGTGCAAAGTAACACGGTCGGTATCGATTCACGCAAGTATCTTACGTCGGTAAGGCAGAACCTTGAGCCGTTTCAATCGTGTGCGGGGAGTCTGTCAAAATCCCGAACGGTCAAAATCCCGAATGTGTATAAACACAACGAACCGCTATGTGCATCCACCTACACCGTCAGGAAATTCTCACGCATGTACTTACGCAATGTCACCCTTCATTATATATAGATACAGCGATAGATGCTCTATTGGCAGGTGTTTTACCAGTCAGAAGAATTAAATTATCGTGCCATAAAGACGCCAACGTTGTTGTGCTCCGCGAGGAAGAACAAGAATAGGTAAACTCGCTAATGGTGATCAGCGGTGGACATCTCTCGTTACTTTAAAATACGAATTTTTAAATGAATCCCATGATTAAATTTTTATTAATTACTTAAAGAGTGATCTGCATGATAGATAAATGCTTGATTAAACTTAACATTGAATCATTGCATTGAAGATCTCTTAGAAAATTTTAAGAAATAAATGAAACGAAGTACAGTAACTTTCGTTACTTTCATTGTTACTCGTTTCTTTTTGTCACGTTTATCGGAAAATTTAATGCAACGATAGCTTAAAGCTAAAAGCTTGCTTTACTAGGAGCGCGTTTACAAACGCAGGTTAGAGTGGGGTACGAGAACGAGAATTAATAAACATTACACACAACATAAGAAAATTTTACAAATACGGGAGTTTATATTTTACTATGATTTTCGGTCTTGGAACTCTCGATGCGGTCTTGCAGTTCTCCATGCGGAAACTGTGCCGATCTGACCAAGAGATTAGATCTCTTATCAATGGCAGCAAACCGATCGGTACTCGAGCAAAACGCATGATTCGCGCGGATGTTATGCCCGACAGTAAAGCTGTGAGGGCAAAGTATACGTTTTTGATTTTGGGAAACTACTAAAACGCTAGGCGCACCTATTTTTGCGTTTTTTTGGGAGTATAAATTAAAAATAAGGAAGATGTTGATTTTATAGAATGCAAACCTTTATTGACAAGAGAATGACGATGAAATAGTTTAGTACGTTCGTCATTATTGAACCAAATCGCTACATGAATAGAACGAAAGGGGAGCGACGTACATAAGCGGTTTATTAATTTAGGATATACGTAATGTAAATGCCTAGTAATGGCCTGAACGTATCGGTTTGAATATAAATTGTTGTAATTGCCAATTTCTCGTACTCGGTTGCGGTAGTTTGGTTCAATTTCGAGTTGTTAATGAACAACGTTCCGAACAGTGTGTGTTATGACTCCCTCGGGAATTACGGATGATGACCCACACTTGTACACTCAATATCAATCGAAAAGTTCGATGTGCCGAAAGGAATTGATTTTTTAAATATTCCCGTTGGGATATAATACAGGAAGAACAACGTGCGCAGATCGAGCTTGCACAAATTGCACAAAAGAAGCTGTGCTTAATCGGGACGGAATCGTTACCGATTTTACGCGTAAATCCGTGCGTGATATGTTTGATCCGCCGATCGAAAATTTTTTTCTGTGCCATGGGGACACGTTTCGTGTTCTCCGTGTAACGAACTGCATTTGGACTTACAGTACGACTTGCCCGATGTGCCGTGTTATGATTGAGCAACGTATCGGAGCATTATTGTAAATATCTCTCTTATCACTGGCTACAAATGTATATTTGTACATAATTAAAAAAAAAAAAAAAAAAAGAACAGCTGTGTTTATTTGTCATCGTTCTTGTACCTCACCTCAACCTGCGTCTGTAAACGCGCTACCAGCAATGCAAGGTTATATTTTTAAGCTATCGTTGCATTACATTTTTCTATAAATATGGCAAAAAGAAACGAGTAACGGTGAACGTTACTTTTGTTTCTTTCATTTATTTTATATTAGTTTTTAAATGAAATTTAGTGCATCGATTTAACGTTAAGTTGAATCACGCATTTACTATCATTCAGGTCAGTCTGTTTGAATAATTAATTTATATTTAATCATGGGGTTAATAGAAAAATGAGTATTAACGAAATGTGTAAACCAACGAAAGGTACCCATCGCTGATCGCTAATGAATTTACCTCGCTTTCTCTCTGGTACACAGAAACGTTGGCGCATTTATAAAACTACAATTTAATTCTTCTAACCGCAAAAGTACCGGCCAATAGAGCATCCATCACTGTGTCCAATATATAATAAGAAGTGAGGTTGTACGGGTATACACGCGTGAGAAACACTGCACGCGAGTAGAACTGCCTAGAGTTCTGTCATTACCTGCGTAATATTCTCGCGTGAGTCGATAACGAAAGTGTTATATGCACAATCTAGCTGTGCATGAAAGAGAAGTCGTTGATCGGGTACGTTGAATCGGCATGTGTAGTAAAGGCGTTGTGTAGAACTCTTTTGAACACTACACAACTTGTAATACATTGCTCTGCGCATTTCACTACTTGCAACACACTACTTGTAATACACAAAGCAGTTGTACACAACGCTTTTACTATACATGTTGATTCAATGCACTCGATCAACCACATCTCTTTCGTGTATTACAAGTAGAAATAGTGTAATACACAAAGCAGTTCTACACAACGCCTTTGCTACATAACCCGATTCAACGCACCCGATCAACCAACATCTCTTTACAGTGTTACTACATTGTAGAGTATGTCGAGAAAGTAACGTGTGCGATAGATTCGTGTACTGACACGAGATGTGTATTTAGAGAATAGAAAATAATCGAGTTATGTAAAAAAGGATATCTATACAATCGAATGTGAGCAAATTAAATGTGGGCAATCTGGATGTATATCAACGAAGCGAATGATAATCGAGACGTGTAGTAAGAGCAGTGTGTACGAATGGATCTGTGTAGGAAGGAATTTGATGAATTCGGAGTGTGCTCGATCGAACTATGTAGGAAAGAGCGGCTGTCTAACCGAACACTCGGATGCGGAACGAGAGATAGAAACTCGTGATCATGTGTAGCAAATGCAGTACGGTCACACACGGCCAATACTTCAATACTATCGTGAGCTTGTTCCTCTCTCTCTCTCTCTCTCTCTCTCTCTCTCTCTCTCTCTCTCTCTCTCTCTCTCTCTCTCTCTCTCTCTCTCTCTCTCTCTCTCTCTCTCTCTCTCTCTCTCTCTCTCACTCACTCTCACTCTATCTCTGTATCACGTCACCTATTTTTTTCCGGTGTACGGTCAACATCATCTCCAATGTACATAGCTTCAAATCCACTGATCCTCGCACCCGTTGTATACCACCGTCACTCGTCTGTTCGTCTATGTATAGTAGGTTCGCAAACTTTGAGTGCTGACACGTTTCACGCTCAATCAGTCGGCTATAACTTTTCTTCCTCTCGCGTGCCTGGCTCTCACGACTGTTCGACCCTGGCTATAGTTCCGATCTCTTTGTTTTCGCTCATAATTCGAGACCGACACCACGACGAACTTTTTACTCTCTCGACAAAAACCCTTCGCCCGTTATCTCGGTCAACCCTTTCACTGATACTCACTCTGTTCGAGGTTTCGTTTTCGCACGTACGAGGATTAAAGCCAGACCGAAAACTCACGGGAATTATTCTGTACACTGTACGTAAAGCGAAATAGCTCAAGGACTTTGTGTATTTTTAATTCCTCTCAATAAAAAGCTTTTCAGTCGTTGAAGAAAAAAAATTGAGATTGATCGACGATCAACCATCCTGGGGTTAACATATATTCTCAAATTTCACGTTCCAGGGTCTCGATTAGAAATCTTTCACTGATTACAAATCTGATAGAAATTTGACGAAAGATTTGATAAATGATACTTTGGATTACGATAAAATCTAATAATTCGAGTTGTTGAATAAAATTGGTAACGAGTTTGTAAGGGCTCAAAAAAAAATACATAAATACAGAGTCGCATCACTTTTTCAATAATATCTGTAATAAAATAATTAATTTCAGTAATAAGATCAGTAATAAAGTGCACAATTTATTGCAATAACAGAAATTCTTTTATAATAAATAAATAAATAAATAAATAAAGATGTTGGTACTTATCACAAATAATTAATAGCATTAATAAATTTATAATCAATTGCAATAAAATAATTATTGTCATTCTTTTATTTTCTCAATGTGCGCGGTTCATCGAAGCACGAAGATTCAACCGATTTTTTCTATTTATCGACAAAGCTACCTTCCACGTTCGTATACGACGACGCCTTAAAGGCTTTCACAAGAAAAAAAAATATATACAGACTTCTATAATATACTTAAGTTTCCTTTCTCGCGCTTAGCATGATTTCACGTCATATAATACTCGAAACCCTATGACGAGAACCGAGCATAAGAGTTTGAGCTTCGGGGCTTGAAAGTTCGTCGAGGTATATGTACGAGAATAGAGGCTGATGCGCGATGCCTCTGGCTCTACAGCCCCAGCTTCAATATGGGGTTGGGTAGTGCGGAGCATAGGGGGTTGTTCGCGTGGGAGTGGACGGCTGGTAACGCAGCGAAGCGAGGCGTGCCCAACACGCGGCGAGCAGCATCAATCCATCCACATAAACGATAAACGGGGCAACGCGAATGGTACGATGGGTAGGGGTGGCAGGGGGGTCGAGGGGGTTGCGACGATCCGTCGTCGTCCGATCCGCGTGCGATGTGCCACGATGCGTTGTGATGTGTGGACAAAACGGGTCGTCTCGCTAAGCTAGGCTTTGATCGTCACCTGTCATTATCCAGAGGAACAGTAATGCTCCGAGTCTTATCGGATCGCAACCATTCCGAGAATCCATAACCAACGTGGCCTTGACATAATTTAAAAAAATGTATTTGTAATCGAAAGCGTCGAGTTCTGACACAAAAATCCGTGAACAAGAATACTTGGGATAAAAAAGTAACTAAAGTGTTGACTTAATTTTATTTTAATACCGCGAGCTTTTCTTACACGGAGAGAAGAATTTAGTAAAAATTAGCAAGTACAATTGCTGATAATAAGTTAATAATATTTTTAGGGTCGCCACCTATCAACAAGTGTGAGATTTTCATTAATCACAGACCCGAGAGAATTTTCAGTGGCCACCAAAGGAATATTTATTAGTTTGGAACTTTTGAAATTCTATTAATCAAGATATCGATCAAATAGAATTCTCCGAATCACAAGTGTAGTCCTAAATAATTGACAGAAAGATTTTTTTTCAACACGCACGTTTGACACAAGTCAAAGTAACAAATAACGATTTATTATCTTCCCAAAAAAAAAAAAAACAAAGTGTATCTTTAAAATAGCGTAAACAATATTTCTACAAGTGTGTTTCCGATGTTAACGGATTAATTATAGTCAGATTCTATCGTACATAACGCGTAAACGATTACTAGTCAATTAGGTAACACGATTGTCAACCTGCTGACCCCCGAAATGTAACCACGAGGTCCCTCGTTCGTGTATACAAGACGCGTGTCGCTCTTGCAGCTCGTATTTCCGGTGACGCGAGTCGGATCACCGTGTATCATGCATGTTGCTTGAATTCCGAAACGCGCATATGAATGGCAATTCGGCGTGAGATAGTCGGACACGATAGCACGTGTGTGATTATGCACCGCGCTTCATGTGGCACGAGTACACGTACAATTCGTAAATATGTAGGGCGTGGATCGCGCCGCTCTCCGCACTGTCGATGTATACGATAGTTACGTATATAGAAACCAAGGATAGAGAAGAGTTCATCGAGGGATGGAAGAGGGACGAATACGGAAAGCGGCAGAGCGAGAGCAAGCTGAATACAGCAGAGCGAGTGATGTATCAACCCCACTCACCCGGGGATTAGCCTTCGAGATCGCTGACTGCTGAAATGTTCACAGATCGGTTTACCGTTTAGGAGGATAGAGAGTGTGAGCCCGTGATCCATGGCCTACACCCTCTGTGCGTTCCCCCGGGGTAAAATGGAGGGAGTTGCTCGAGGCCCTCGAAAGCTCGAAACACGGAGGCTGTTTCGCTCGTGTGGGAACTCACATTGTGGCCCACACGTGCCGCCGTACGTATTACGGATATAGGTTCTGTATTACTCTCGCTGGCTCGATCTCGCTCTGGCGCGTCCGCTCGACCGGGAAACCGGAGGACGGAAAGGGCACAGGGCGCGGTCCATTCCAGCGCATGCGGACCTATAATCCATCGGTCCATGATCGTTTGAACTCTCCTCCGCCCCTGCCGTTCACCGGTGATGCAACCCACGGATATAGTTTGGAAAAAAGCATTTTGCTTGGCTGGAATGAATCGCGTGTCTGACGCTGGAAGGCCGGAAACTCAAGAAAACGCAGATTTTTTTTTACAAAAATGTATCACTTGTTTTTTTTATTTGTTTTTTAATCCATTGGCCAATCTGACTGTATCAGCAAACACGCAATGACACCGAATGCGTCGCGATTCAAGCCCAATTGTTTTACAATCGATATAGTATATATTAAATGTTTTACGAGATATCCTGCAATCGACAAGATCCTTTCCGAAAAGTCGGATAAAAAGTCGTTGCTACATCCGAACGTTCTCCTACTATCAGAAGCAATTCACGCGGACAAACCGCAGATCTGTCGGATCACTGTAACAAAGACGTATCGAAGGATATTTCGACAGACGATTAAATTCTCACGAAAGACTCGTGCACGTTCGGTCATGACAAATCGCGTACGGTAAATACATCTTCCACGCTATATGGATTTACGTTGTAGCTATTGTATGAGTAATAAACATAATAATAAGTTGATTATTATTTATCGAATAGCGCGCGAAGACAAATACAACTCTTACGTAGGATACCCAGACATTGCGAACTCGCCACACTTACTTCTGCTTCGAATGTCAGACGAGGGAAGACCCTCCGAACTTCTGTCTTTGACCATTCGGGCGATAACTTATCCCCCAAGAACGTGCTCATGCTGTTCTGCCTTCAATGATAGATAAACTCGGGCCACCATCCACTAACCGTATACCAGTGGACTTGCTGGTAAATCGTTGTCAGCGACATGAATAATTTCTTTTATATCAACGACAGCGGGATAAAGGAGCAATCAAGCTTAAAAAAACATGAATATTATTGCTAATCACGTTGGGAGACTGTGGCATCCTGTACCATTGAGATAAAGTAAACATGCCCTCGGCTTTCTTTTTACCAGCATCAACAATCCCACTGCCCTCGCCCTCTCGTAAACACTGTATACTGTATTCTACATTCACCCGTATCGCACTATTTAAACTGCGAATATTTTTAATGTTTTGATAAGCTTCGATGTCTATCGAACGATTTTACAATAGAACGTTATAAAAAAAAATCTCGAATAAGATTTCTCCAAATTAATTATTTACACGACAAAACGTATTTTAAAAAACTAAATTGTTATCATTTTTTTTAACTATTTTTTTTTATCTATTCACTTAAGGAAATAATAATTGCGGGCAACCATTTCTACGAAGGATAAAACTTACAATTTTTGATTAAATTGTCAACAACAATTGGATAAAGAGAAACGAACAATTTTTAAAATCACGCTCAAAACGCGCTTGAAAATTGATTAATAATTCATTAAAAATACTCTTTGTTTCCAAAACTATAAGCAACTAATCATTAGCGATAATATTATAAATATTTGTTTATTTTTAAGAAGTATTAACAGTTATTCGATCGAAATATTATTTTAAATACAGTTTCATTCCAATATTGTTTATTGTCATAATTATTTAGAGGATGCACACAGAGCCGTACGTTTCCGATTGGAATATTTGTGTCAAAATACGAGATCGAGTCAAGTTTCCTCAGTCCTGATGCGAATGATAAAACCGTAGTCTCGGAGACTCTCAAGAGCTTAAACAACCCACCCAAGTTTGTATAATTTGCAAAGGATAACAGACGAAGTAAAACTATTGAGACCTATTGGCCGGAGCCACGATAATGATTTGTATTACATACACCAGTGAAGTATCGAAAATCGGTATTCAATTAAAAATCGTATAATCCAGCGGCGCCAATGTGGTCAAGCGGAGGCTTTGTCGGTTTCGGATGAATTCGATATCGCGACGCCAGTGCGCGAACGTGAGAACACACCGGCTGCTATCCGCTCAGCCTCATTAATGATGATGTGCCCACCATCGTGCAATGGTAGGAACACAGCGGCAGCTCTACGCCAGAATCCTGCACGAGAGACCAACCCCCGCAAGCTGAAGCCTGGCCACCACATCCGAAACACCCTCGCACCTTCTATCTCTCATCTTCCTCTTAACGCTTGTTCATTCTCTCTCTCTCTCTCTCTATCTATCTGTCGCATTCTCTCGAATGCGATGTATATACGAGAACCGCAACCCCCGTGCGATCCCCACGGCAGGCTCCTCTCCAGAATTTCCCATAGAACAGCAGCAATCCTATCCCAGCAGCCAGCTCACGCTATGTTCTGTCTACTGCACTCCATCTCTGTCCAAACATCCTACGGTCGATCGTTCGCTCTCATCGTACATCCGATCCATCGATATGATTTGTTGGCTCATTGACCTGTATAGCGTGTAATTCGATGCGAGATACCTCCTGCCGATAACTCACTGTCAACCTTGTCGTATGCACGTGGAGATGGTATTTAAAATTTTATCTAGTACAGATATAACATAAAATAGCGTGAGCTTTAGTTTCCACTTCAATCTCATTAACAGCGAGTCAAGGATAAAATAAAACGACTTTAAGTTTGTTCGACTTTAAGAAAGATAACTAATATTTTGCGGGTAAAAAAATAATCGCAATCTACGGTGTACGATGAACCTAGTCGGTGGTAGAATTGCGTCTAACACAGAATTGCGTCTAACATAATTGCCTGTAGCGTATCGACGTACCAATGCGTTAATACCGCTTAAGGGAGTGTTAAGGAACGAATAATATATTTTAGGAATATTGATACAGAATCGTGCTACCGTATTGTTAATTTCGTAATCGACAATCGTCAATTTAGGAATTACCGAATTGACAATTTTCCAAGATATTAAAAATATTTCGTTTTCATAAAAAGCGTTATTTTTTTTACTTAACATTGATTCGATCCATTTTCTATAAGAATTATATTTCAAGACATAGTATTGCGATGAAACATTTGTTTCATCTTTTATCGCGCGTGACTCGTGAGAGCCCAGAAATAATGGAGCGGCGTTGTGTAATTGATGTTTAGCAGTACAACACGAACGGGGCCCCAGAAAACCAAAACCTCATCCCGGAATGTCGGATAAACTTCATCATCAGCAGCAACAACCGATAGTGACGCAACTTTCACCTCTTTCGGGTACACCGGTTCATCCTGATACCTCACGAGTTGATTTTAACGCAAACTTACTGTCTCATCACAGATCAGTAGTGAACCAATTGTCACCGCTCTCCGGTACACCCGTTCATCACGACGGCACCCGAGTGGACATCAGCCCTGTGCACTTAGTGTCTCATCACAGGTGAACCCTTCGGATTCTTGCAATCTAGTTTCGCATTATAGAATTTATTCGATTAACTTTGGAAAAGTATTAAACATTAATTCGTATTCCAGACGAATGAGGTGCGGTCAGAGGCCAGGACCCTATCCCCAACGGGTTTCAATGATGCAAAAACCAACGGACGATTCGACGTCACCGGTATCACTTCCCCTGCAATTTCCACCGCCAAACGCGAGTCTCTATCATTCAGCGTCTTTTGCATTTGGTCAACAACCACCCCTTCTGCAAATACTCATGACCGCTGAGAAGTATCAGGTAATGTATTTTACATAGGATCGCGCCATTACGCTGCAATAACTTGCTGGCCGGTTTCTCCGGTCGAATTACATCGAGTATTACAAATTAAGAACAACAATAACAGAATCAACGATAGAAACATAAGATTGGAGAAACCGGTCGCCCATAAATTAGATTACCGCTAGCCTGAACAGAGTGTCGGAACACTGTAAGCTCAACTACGTGACGATGGAATATTAATAAAATATTTCTGAAGAGGTCCACCCGAGTAAAGGGCCGTAACGTAAAGAAATTTACAAAATCCAAGATTGTTAATTGGCGAAGCTTCTTTTAACTTATAATTCACGTGACCAACGAACGCGCACATCAATATACTTTAATTACCATCGAGTGCGTAAGTCGATTGTCTCTAAATAATAAAATTGCCATTCCTATTCAATTAGTGGTAGTATCAATGAATTACAGTCATAAAATATAATTCATTCTTAATTAATAGAGATACGATGAATTACTAAAAATTTGATACAGATTACTTTTTGTAAATCATTATCTTAAATGTTATTCATTAATTTCCGATTGACTTCAATGTGTATTTTTTTATTAATTCATCGAAGGAATTTATTTGGAAATCGCCACCCGATGGCGAAGGTTCTCTCGATCAAACGGAAACCGAGGCCAGTCACAGTCCGACGGGAACTTTACACAGTTTTATTCCCACGTGGGAAGTTTTGCAAGAGACCACGGCGCAATTACTTTTCATGGCAGTTCGATGGGTTCGATGTTTAATCCACTTTCAAACACTCTCCAAGGACGATCAACTTCTGTTGCTTCAACAAACGTGGACACAACTATTTCTTCTTCATCTAGCACAATGGTCTATCACTCGAGATATTTCTGGGTTACTCGAATACGATCAGGTTCGCAGAAGATTACCCCCTGATCAAACTTATCGTGAAGAGATAACGACCATTCAGGTAAAATAAAAGAATCAATTGAACAAGTTAATTTTATTTATAAATAATATTATGAAATAAATAAAAAAAAGAGTTTTACCTAATTTTATAGGAAATAATGGGCAGATTCCGGCAGCTTTCACCCGACGGAGGCGAGTGCGGATCCATGAAAGCGGTCGTTCTATTTACGCCAGGTAACAATTAATTATTCCGAGTTTACCGACAGTTAAGGAGATGACGATATTTAAATAAATATAAATTAGAATTAACAATCGAATTATAATTATTAAGACGAATGTTCTGCTTCTACTACCAAATGATAAATAATGTTAACAGAGACACGAGGGTTGTCGAATCCAAAACCCGTCGAGATGCTTCAAGATCAAGCTCAATGCATTCTCGGCGATTACATACGAACGCATTATCCTCGGCAACCAGCTCGATTCGGACGATTTCTTCTATTGTTACCGAGTCTACAGGCGGTTAAACCGTCAACGGTTGAACTTTTATTTTTTCGAGAAACCATTGGCGAAATACCTATAGCTCGCTTGCTGGGCGATATGTATCAGATGGAACATCATAACGCTGATGCTGCGTTAAATTTTCGCACTGGGTAAGAAACCTTTCGTATTTTAGTAATTTTGTATTAGAATTCTGTGTACAGTTTAAGCAAAATTAAATCGGTTAAGGGTTGATTTCTTCATCCACGATTAAGAAGCCGATAAAGTTCTCCGGGAAATAGTCAACGTCAAAGGTATAAGATTATCCGTCGGTGAAGAAATCGGTTCTGGGTTAATAAGTTTATTAATAATTTTTAACGGTTAAATCGACAAAGTCTACGTATTTCTGGTTACAAAGCTCGAAAGAGTACGATAAAAAAAAAGGCACCAAAAAACCGATAGAGTATCGCGATTTTCCTTCATTTTCTAACAAAGACAATAATTTTCTGTTTAATTTTTAATCCACGAATGTGTATAACATTGTTGAGATAAGATTGACCCGTTCGGGCTTTCATGCCCTGGCTACCTTCCTCCTCTCCGAGATAAGATTTGCCCTCGTGAGCATGAATATCGCGCGACGATCGGTCTTTTGTCATGAAACTGCTGACCCAGTTCAAGATAAGGGCATCGATAATAGCTCAATGTATATTAAATGTACTTTTACTTAACGGTCATTAAACTTGAAAATAAAAATGTTATTTAAAAAATTAAATGACAATATTTGTTCTTTAGATTTCAAGAAGCAACGGAACACGAGCGTGACTCGCCATCTGAAAAAATGTGCGGCTAATGATCTACCGGATGTTTGAATAGCAATTTTATAAGTGCAATAGAGAATCGATGGAGTACAACGATATCTCAGAGATGTCAGGGTTAGTCTGATATGTTTTATAACAATGCAACGCGTGATGATAACTTATCGTTCTGACGGTCAGCGCGAAAATTGCATCGTAATTTTCATTCGGAAAAGCGGATAACGGTTGTGTCAACGAAACATAAACGAAACACGATTTCAAGTGGCATGACAGCTGCGATAAAAGAGCCAACAACTAATATCCCATTCTCAATAAGTACGGTACAAGCAATTTATTGAATTATCGATTTATTTCATTACTCGAATCACGAAAGAGTCTTAGTCTTATCATTACGAAATCCAAACTGTGATACTTAATAAAAATAAAAATAAATCTTTTTCTTTTGAATCTCCGCTCAATTGTGACGTATTTATTGATAAGAAAAAAATAAAGAAAAAAGGATTATAGTAAGGTGAATATCGATTCTTGTCTGAGGGGAGAAAATGACATGACGTAGGATAGAATGTATGAAAAAATAAATTGAAAAATTAGTAGTTTCCTCTAAAAAAAAAAAAAAAATAAAAAGAATTAAAAAATCGCATCGCGTCATCTCGTCATTAAAATTAATGTTATTACTGTACGTACATATCTTGATATGTAAGGTAGTTGTACATGTTTTTGCTGTAAATGAAAATTAATGTATAAATGTAATAATTATATAAACGATGTATGAAACCTGAGCCAATAAAGATGGTGGTAATGACTGAGAATTTCGTTGATAAGAAAGAACAATATTATAATTTACCTTAATATTAAGGTAAAAGGTAAGTTGATTCAAGTACGATGTAATTTAGAATTAAAAAACGATATTTTATTATTTATTTTACGTATCGTAAGTTAGCTAATTAAAATTACGTTATAGTGAGTTTTTTTTTAAATTTCGATACAGTACACTCCCTCTAACTGAACGCAGTCGGGACCGGATTTCCGTGCTACTAAAGAGAGCGTCGTAATAGAGAGAGTCCCCCACTACCGCTATTTGATGCGCGGGAAACGGTTAGGTTAGACGAAGTCCGGTAGGGTACCCGAATGAGCGTGCGATTTGTAAATAGAAGCGAGTGGGGGAAACACAACTACCCCGTTTGCGATTTTCTTACAGAAAGAATCGAGGGGAAATGTCCTACTACTGGAGAGCGTTCCGTTAGAGAGAGTGTACTGTATCCCCGATGAATAAAAACATATCTGGAATCGCCGTTTAGATTTTCAATCCTCTAGCTTCTGATATACTGGACATAAACTCAATTTTAAGTATATTTGGAATAATATCGTGCAACGATAACATTAAGAATCGAATTTTTTCCAAACTTTAAACGAAGCTGCCATGTCCGAAAGAAGAATTTCTTTTTTCTTAAACTCTATCACTGGATAAGATGTACGCCCGGTAATCAGACGTGAACCATTCTTCGCTTCTTCTTCTTCTTTTTCTTCTTCTTCTTCTTCTTCGCCATTCTTTCACTTTTTTTTCTATCATAGTCTGTACAAGATTCTTACATATTTTAATTCACAAAAACATGTGCGGAATCATATTATAAATCGAAGGTTCGGAAGATGGCCCTGGAACTTGAGGTTCTTCCATATTTCTCGATGGATGATTTTGCGGACCACCGAATACCGCTTCGACGTAAGCCGAAGACGTCGATAGCCTCATTTCATTTACAGCTGCGTAGGAATACGAAAACGTGAGAAAAAAAAAAAGTAATAATAATAAAAGAAAAGAAATTATTTAACCGTTGGAATAAAAGTACCAAGACGTGTACGTACAATTCATCGTGGACTTCCAAGGGGATCCGGGCATTGCAGGTTCCATGTTGTTTATTTGATAATTCAACTGTCCAGCCGGCAACACCGAAGCAACGGTATGTTGTGTTCGTTTTCTATGCTGATTACTTTGATGTTCCATTACAGCTTCGAGAGCTGACGATGTTCTCATATCGTTCACGCCTGTAAAGTACAAATTGATGATACATTTTTTTTTCTTTCCAATTAATATAAAGTTTACGATTTTCTATTAGCTCTATGAGCATGATAAATTCAAGATAAAAGTTTCCATTTTTTATATGACGCAAAGAAAGATATAATTCATTACTGTGTGCAACACGAATGAAATTTGGTCAACAGTTTACGAAATATTAAATTATAAATCTGCGAGATTTTACACGTAACGCTATAAGCAAGATAGATTTATAAACAAAACGTATGTGATATGCAAACAATATTTATGTTTGTGTTGGCCAAAATATACTGAATGTCACTAGAGTTAAATATTTAAAAGTTACCGCAAGTTTGTGAGAGAAATTAACAATGTTTTGAGCGAATGCATCAATAATTGCTTATTTATCGCGGTCCGCGAATCCCCTCAATGGTACATTGATACCCCTCCCCCTCAACCGCACCGAACGATAGGACCCCTTCCCTCATTCTTCACGACACCTAATCACCTTACGTCTTTAACAAAGTTTTAATTGAAATAAAAATTTAGATACAAAAATAAAAACTATTCCGTAATACGTACAATTGACCATAGATTTCCAAGGGGGTCCCGGAACTGCGGGTTCTTTCGGATTATTCGACAAACAACTTTGTTGTATTACCGGCACGGCGTATTGGTGTGGCCGCTTTCTCGATTGATGATTCTGTTGTTCTCCTAGAACAGCTTCGACGAACGACGTAGATGTAGCTGCTCTCATTTCGTCTGGGCCTAAAAATAAAATGTTTATTCCAGAAGATTGATAATGACCTACAAGAAAGCTACAATCGCGTGATAATACATACAATTATTATGGGGGAGCTTCCAAGAGGGTTCCGGAATCACAGGCTCCTTGTTATTGTTCATCAGACAATTTTGTATCGGCTCAACCGTTGGAGTACTTTGTTGTGTAAGAGGATTCGTCGGTGCTCCGATATAGTCTTGATCGGTAAAATTATTCGGGTTGAATGGCCATACGCCAGTTTTTCTAAATGCGATCAACGCTGTAACCATTGTGGCGGATTGAATAAAAGCTTGCTCGAAGAGCATCGGAATTTGGTAAATCGTCACAGACTGTCCAGGATGCGTCGCTATCCAGTTTGCTACCGCGGTTGTGTAGTGTTTACTCAAAGGGCCAAAAAATTCAGCCTCCAGAGGTTGCAGTTTGTGCGTACAATTTTGTGGTAAACAGAGCATTATCACTCCGTTCTCTCGTGCCAATTCTAGAAGCGGTATGGTCATCGTGTGACTCGCGTCACCGTCCAACAGCAATAGAACTGGATTTTTTGGTGTCGCTCGGGAGAATTTAACGAAATGATTGAGCCAGCACAAGAACGAGTCGCTCAACATCCACCCGGATTCGTGGCATCGTGTGTAGCAAGGCAGTATAAGGTGACTGGTGAATTGAGGATCGAGCGACGATCGAGGAAAGACGAAGAGCAGCGGCATGAACACGCCGGTTGCGCTCATGCAGATTTCTACGGTAATCGTCTTGCCTGGTTCGACCGGCGCTGAACCCGGCGCCCCTGGTGTATGTCCTTTGAGCGATATAACTTTTCCCTGCGATTTTGCGTCGCAGGTGATGGAAACTTCGTCGCAATTATATATTCGATCGGATGTCAATTGATGTTTGTTGTACAGATCGCCCAGGACTTCGTAAAATTTTGTGACTGCCGGTTTATTGAAACCCACCACTTTTGGTGCGGGTGTTGCTCCAGGCGGACGCGGTTTCACAGCTACTTCTTCGTTTCTTCTCATGAAATCTCGCAACCATTCTCTCCCGGCGATATTGTCCTTCCATTTATTCGCTTTGCCGATTTTAGTCGCTAGCTGGTACGCCAATTTGCGTCGAGCAACGTTTGTCATGCTAAATAAATTCTTTTCGATCGTAAGTAGATGAGACGCCAACTGCTTTTCCTCACTCGCTGTGAATATTGACGATTTTGAACCTAAAGGTGATCGAATGTTCACCTCACCGTCAGCTGCCAGTCTCTTCATTATCCGTCTGAGCGTGGATCTTGGAACACCGTGTTTCTTAGCGGATTGCAAGTAACCCATTTTTTTCGATTGGATCGCATCCATCGCTGATACCATAGCTCGCTCGTCCCAACAACCTCGAGTAGTTTTACGCACATATCGACGAACCATGGTCCGCGAGTAGCCAACCAGTCTAAAGAACAAAGACACTTAAGCTGGGATACGTTAATTTTAAAAATATCATTTTTTACTTATTGAGTTAGTTCAGATAAATCGACAATCTTTTCTTGACTCACGAATCTTTCAAATCCGACCATTATTTTGCAGCATACAAAAGTACTTTATCAACCTTTAATCACTTTTATTATACGATTGTGGATTATACTGAAATTAAACAAGAAACTTTTTATTTTACAATAACAATTGATTAATTCCTTGTCTTTGCTATCGATGTTTTTCAGAAATGTTTCGTTTGTTGGATCTTTTATCTTAGCCTAAAGTACTTCAAGATGAAAATAAAGAAAAAACGTTCAAAGTGATCGCGACATACACGCCAAGGATTAAAGCGGAGACACCCAAGTTATGTTTATCATGCAACAAAATATTCAAGTTAGTTGAATGGATGTATAAAATGCCTAAAGATTCGTAAACTTTTAATTATTGCACAAGATAACCGATAAAGTTCTCGCGAACGTTTTAATTTTCCTAATAAATTCAAAAACATTCTTCTTTTTTTGTACATAATTCCGCATTAAAAAAAAAAAAAATTATCAATGAATCGCTATTCATTTTTAATGCTTTAAAAATAATAAAAATTCAAAAGTATGCATCGGAAAAAATAGTTACACATTCACCGTAAACTTAATTGTCTTGTTGATATGTTAGATACATTTTTTGACATTTTTTCTTTTTGATTTGGCTTTAACAATGTTTGTTATAGACGATAAAGTATACAAATCGATTGTAAAACTTAAATTTTTATATAAAAAAAACAGTCCCTGAAAGAGTTAAAAAGATGTTTTATATATTTTTTCGAAAAATCGTATCAACAGCAATTGAATAACGAGTTTATGTTACAGCGATTTTGTAATTTGTAAAAATTTACTTAGTAAAGAACATTTATTAACTTGCTCGAAACGATATCCTGTAATTTTGAAATATGAAAAAAAATTGAAGCAAAAAGAACGTGGCGCTGTGTTGAAAAATTGTCGAAAAGCCACAAAGGATCAAAAACTGGATCTCCGAACTGCAACTTGTAAGAAAAGACTGACAATTCCAATCTTTTAAATTCCATTGAACCAGTACTGTCAGAAGGCCTTAATCTCTACAGTATTTGTCTTTATGGCGTTAGACCATTGATATAAATAAATCTACATTTCTCACATTTTTTCTTATTTATTTATCTTTATCTTCGCTACACCATAAAAATAATATTAAAATATGGAATGAGACATTTTTTTAACAACCAACATTTACCTCAACAAATAACACGGAACGCGTGAAATAAATGGCAAAAAAAATCCTCACGACATACAAAAAAAATGTAATCAATTCTTTCGAATGGTGTATATCTATATATCGCTTTTGCTTTCTAACGTTCGCAATGCCGCGGGTGATAAAAATATTAACTAACCATCTCGACACGGATTATCCAACATAATTCGTACCGACAGTTCAGTTTCATTCTCTTTAGGTTCCTTGCGCTGTAATTCAACAAAGCTGAACGCACCGATTCCTTACATTTAGATCGTGAAATTGGCGCCTTCGACACATTGACCGACAGGCGTAAGTTAAGCCGACAATGAGTAATAAAAATATCTGTGTCGTAGGCAGAATAATTATTTTTATCGCTTTATTGGTAACTCAATAATTCAAAGATCAAACTAATTGTTTATATAGAAGCAACAAAGATTTTTAATTGAAGGATAAAAATCTATCGGTGTCAGCGTCGTTGCTTAACGTTCGATCATTCGGTTCGGATAATTTCCGTCATTCTATCTCGTACTAACAAAACATTAAAACCGGACCGTCTTGCCCCATAGGTTATGTTTGTACAAACATCGCGATAAAAATATTGTACATACGGTTTTATCTCGTTGAATTGTACACCAAAAGTATTATCAGATGTTGCGGAAGAATAGAATTGTTCCAAATAATGACATTGAACCAATCGTTTATCAACAACTAAACTGTTCGTAACATTTCCACTTTAACAAAAGACTGTCAACGACGAGACGGCACTGTAGCTAGTGTGCGCGTAGCCAGGCTGCGACCGTGGCTTCTGTCCCGTCTTGCCCCACTCTTCCCGGTGCGTACACTACGCCTATAGTTTTAAATTGTTTTACGTTTTTTTTTTTTATTATTCATTATCGACAGGAAAATTACATTGGTCGTTACAATATTACGGCGACACCGAACATCACGAATATTTCAAATAACACGAAGTTGTACCGTAAACTTAAGTTTGTTCAATACTCGTATACACTCGCACGCAATACGCAACTGAAATCATTGTTCCGCACATGCATTTGCGCACAAGTTTATACAAATGTTAGAAATAAAATAGTGGCAAAATCAATAGACGATGTATATATTTAATTTTTCTTTTTTTTTCTTTTCTTTTAATGACTATAATCGATGACTACATAATCATCCAACTTTCCAACGTCGATGTAAATATATTTGTGACTGAAAGATATAGCGATCGCAATAGTTTTGTTTAAAAAATTCTGAAAAAATCGCTACGATATGATTGACTCCCGTTAGTATGAATTTTTTTTAAATATAAATTGTTAAATCATTATCCGGAGAATTGATTCCTTCGTTGTGCGATGGAAGCCAGATTTTTCTACGGAAGTTGCTCGAAGGAAATACTCAACCCGGGACGGTATTTCGCAGCGATGCGGAGATTCGAAGAATAATAATTACTTATAAATACCTCTTAATATCTAAATTGTTGTTTTGTTTGTTTGTTTTTATACAATACGAGTTAAAAATAATGGGAGTAAGTACATGAAAATCACAGCTCGTCGTGGGCTTTGATGTGGTTACTGACGAATTCGTAGAGATCGTCAAGAGTACGGGAACCGTTGTACTCGGAAATTTTGCTACCGTCGCGGTATAGGAAGAGCGTGGGGAAACCGTCGACTTCTTGCTCGTCGCACAGCTTCTTGCTTGTTGCAAGCGTGCAGTCGACTTTCACGATGTGAACATCATCGTTTCCAATGAATTTTTTACCGAGTTCCTCCCACGTTGGAGCAAGACGTTTGCAATGACCGCACCAAGGTGCGAAGAATTCGATGAATGTAACGCCATTCTCGATACCGTGCTTAAAATTATCGCCTGTCAACGAGTGAACCGATTGGACGCTGTCGTCCGTCTCCTCGTCGGTTTCCGCTTTTTTTTCGTTCTTGTGAAGCATCTTCTCCGCATAGGCCTTCAGTTCTTCGTGACTACGCTTACCGGTGTACTTTTCGATCTAAATTAGACAAACGACTAATTATGGAATATTGATTGATTAATTATTATTGCGTTACAGTGACGAGAATTTTAATTGTATACGAACGATTAAATATACCATAGTTTCCTACAATTTCTCTTCGACATTTTGTACTTCTTTACATCGCATTCTGTATTCACTTTCACAATGAGCGTGTCAATTTTTGAATGTATATTATCGCGGAATTAGATAAGGATGCAAGGTAAAACCTTCCGCATTGCTTTATAATTATTGAAGATTAATTACAAAGTCACCTCTATCAGGAAATATATTGATGGCCATTCGCTTCCTCATAGATGAAGAAGCATGAAAAGTGGAAAATAATGAGGAAGAAATGTAAAAGATTCTAATTTGTACTCTTCTGTAAAGAAAAAAAAAAAAATTCGTAAAAGCTTTTTAACGAAATTTGAGTTGACAAATTAGAAAGAAATCAGTCTTCTTAAATATTATTGGTTCAATATGTTTTAACGAAAATTTTACCAAACGATTTCAGGAAGTTGTAGTTGCAAATGAAAAAAAAAAATTGTTATTTACATAGAATACGAACAACTTTACCGATAGGACGAAACTCTGTACCAATCACCATTAAATGTTCCTTCATGTATACAATTTTGCTCAAATTGCTCAAAATTTGCAGCAGTTGAATCGATAACATTTTTTTGAAAAATTATAGATTCAATACAAAAATAACCTCTTCGTAAATTCTACCGAAATGCAATACCAAACATCCGTAGACTTTACTTCATTTATGAAAATCGATTTAGCGCAATTGTTGAATATTCACGCAAGTTAAGAACATGCAGGAATTTTTTTTTTCGTAAAATTTAAAACGTAATCATATATAAACGTCTGTATACATTATAAGAATCAAAATGGCTAAAGAGAAAGCTACTCTGCTTTGCACGTTTATCGAACGTTAGCTGGATTGCTCCAGTCATTCTCGAGTTGCAGATTTTCAAGTTTTGAAAGACCAGACCCACAAACACACATACGCGCGCGCACACACACACACACACACGTGCGCGTGCACGCATGGGGTTTCAACCTTGGTAATGTTAGCAAAAAATCAGCTGACATTTAGAGAGTTTAAGAATGTTTAAACTGACCTTCTTTCCATCTTCAATCCATAACAAGGTAGGATATCCTTTTATGTCAAATTGCTCGCAAACAGAACGATGTTGCGTGCAGTCGACCTTGGCGACGCTCAAAGAATTATCATGACCATAGCTTTGAGCAAGGTCATCCCAAGTTGGAGCTAATTTTTGACAATGGCCGCACCAGGGTGCATAGAATTTGATGAAATGATTTCCCAAAGCAATGTGTTTATCGAACGATTCTTCCGTGAGTTCCAACAATCCGTTGATAGGCTCGGGTACAGTAGGATCGTCGCTTTGCTAAAATAAAAAAATTAAATAATCACCTCTTCTATACAAAACCAAACCAAATGGAACTAGAATTTCAATTGAATAGAATTTGCGTTAACCGTAGGAGTGCTTCCTAATTGCTCGTTAATAAATGCAGTCAACGACGGTAAGTCACGTGTTCCTCTAAACTTTATTGCTTCCTTTTCTCCAACTTTGAAAAACTTGAGCCTGCAATGAAAAAAATATAAAATTAAAGGGCTGATGAAAATGTTAATCGACAAAAGATTTAAACATATTAAACATACGTCGGATATCCAGTGACATCATGCTCGGAGCATATAGAGCTGTCCGTGGTACAATCTACAGTTGCAATTTTTACATGACTGTCCTCATCTTGGTTTAGCATTTCCGCTAAATTTTCCCACGTGGGTGCCAGTCTTTCGCAGTGGCCGCACCTAAATTATTTTTAAATTACATAGGTCCTGTACAAGTTTCTAGTAAATGCATAGAGCATTTCGGAGCTGTCGTTATCATTATCAATATTATAGATAGCTTATCGTATTAAATTTCGGGGTTCTGTGTACGACATGCATAGATAATGAGCAACATGTGCGGTAATTATCAGTAATTATTATTAAGAGAACGTAAGACAGTAACGTCGAACAAGAAAACATCGACTTACCAGGGTGCGTAAAACATAATAAAATGATTTTTCTTCGCAACTTCGATCGGGAATGTTTCTTCGGTGTATTTAACTGTGTGTTGTGGATCCACGTGAATGTTATTCGTATCAACGTCATCCGCGTGAACAGCGAGCGAAAAGGCACATAAGACGAAAATAGCAGCAGACAGCATGGTCGAGTATTTCAAAATCAACAAGTACAAAAAAAAAGAAGCACCCGGTGTCCTGCGAAAAAGGAAGTTTCTTTGTTATTGAGATTCGCGTTGAAGAGTAGTAAAAGTGACGAATCATTCGCCGGGTAGGAACGTTACTAAAAATCTTGACTGACAAACACCTTGCACGGTATTGTACGTCGAGTTCTCGCGAAAAAGCCGGTACTCGCGGTTTTCCGTGTCTCGCTGGTAACCGGTAGTAGACGTCAACGACTCGAAGATCCCGAACGGAGAATGAGTTACGCTTCTCCCTCAACGAAATGTGTAATTGTGGTGTATACAGTGAACCGTGGATAGTGTGGATGCCCCTGATACCACCCCCTACATGCGCCGAATGACACTCGCTCGACTCGCTTGTGCGCTGATGATTTTATAGCCAGTGCCGCCAGTGTCCAGTGGCGACACTTTCGAATGGCGACGTAAAACGCGGCAATTCATGAAATTATCAAAATTTTGTTGCTAGATTTTAATGGATATTTTGTTAAAAGAAAATCTGTTTGTTCGACCTCGTTAATGAGTAATTCGCATCATCCGATGGACTACAACTTTCCAGACAACTTTAGTTTGACACTGTTTTTCCTCGAAATTTATTTAGTTTATGCATAAAATCGATCGGACACTCGAGCAGCAGCTGCCAGGACGCATGACGTAACGCGTCTCATCGTCTCTCGGTTGTAAAAATGGCAGGCACCTGGGCAGAAGACGAAATCGGAAGAAAATGGGACCGGTGCTTCACAGATGCGGTATTAAAAATGGGTAATTAACGATAAAACACTTTTTACCGTTTCGTTTATACCCGTGTATCGTTATTTTTCGTTAACCTTAATTCATGTTTTGACGTCTTTCAGGAGGCGGTATTTTTCTCGGATCCGTGTTTTCCCTGCTCTTCTTTAAACGTGAGTACCAAATTTACAAGCTATCGAAAATTCCACATGGTTTAACAAATATTTTCTGTAATAATAATCAATGTATTTGCGACTATTAACGTTGCTGCGAATGACGATGAAGCACATAACCTATCTCGTACAAAACGTGTAAATTAAGAGCTCTGAGTGTAGATAAAAAATCAGTGTGACCCCTAAAAAACGTTCTATTTTCTTTGCTGAAAAATTGAGATAATTATGCTTTGCTTTGATAAATATCAGCCTAAGTATACGCGAGGGTCGAAATTTTTAAAAACATTTCATCGCCGGTGTCTGAACGTAGATGTTGAATTTTCTCTTTTTCATGAAATTCAGATATCTTTTAAACGTGAAAAAAGAAATTGAAATATTTATTCTTTGTTCCAATGAATAGCGGCGTCGGTATTTGCGAGGATCTGATTTTTTATAAATGTTTCATCATTCATTTTTTTCTTCATGATATTCAATTATTCTTCAATCGTGCAAAAGTAATTGAGAAACATACTTTGCTTCAATGAATCGCGGCATAAGTATACATGAATACGTTTTTATAGACATTGAATCACCAGTGTCCGAGCATGAATTCGATGCTTCTGCAATTCTCAATATTGCAGTTGATCAGTAATACGACACAATCTACATTTGGACCTCCCTTATTTACCCTTGAAACTAAGAAAAAAGTGCGACATTAACCAATGCTCTTCTGCTACCTTTCAGGGAGGTGGCCTGTGGTGATCGGAGCAGGATTCGGATTAGGGATGGCATATTCTAATTGCGAAAAGGACATCAACGCATCGCTGAATCCCTGTAAAACAAAAGCCCGAAAGTGCGACGATGAGAAAAAGTAGTAGTCATGCAGTGAATGATAATTCTACCGCAGAGAATGGAGGAAACAACGTTCGCGCAGCAGGCTGTAGAACCGAGACTCATGGCGCTGCTGATCTAGTTGAATTTGTAAGATTATAGCAAAAGATCGTTGCTGTAATAATAAAATTCGTACAGTGTACATATATATTTATTATTACGATACTGTAAAGTTAAGCTGTCGGAGAATAAAGCCGGTTATGTAATGTTATTTATCAAATTATAAAATCCACAAATATCTGAATTAAAACACTAAGAAATATGAACATTTTATTCAATCGAGTGATCTTGAATTGAATGGAAAAGAAAATCATTCGGAGTACAGTTACGAGTAATAAAGAAGTATTTTATTAAATTACGTATCTTTTAATTCGTCGCAAAACAAACTCAATATAGCTTCGTCAGCGGAATTATCCTCCAAACCTTGTTGAACGTGTTGTATGGGCTCATCGATTTTTGCATCTCGGATAGCGTCTCCGTTAGCGATAGGAGAATTCGTTGTATTTTCGTTATCGTTCGCCTGCTTTATGTTTGCAGCTTCGGTGCCATCGCGGGAGTCATCGTTTCCTTCGATTTCCCTCGGTGTCAAATACGAAGCTTCGCCTTCTTTACTGTGAGATAAATGGCCCTTCGCGTCGGAGTCACTTTCAGTTTGTTCCAATCGAGCGCGATCTGTCTTATTCGGTGATTCGTAAGTGGGCGATCTATCTTTTTGATTCGGCAATGATCCATTCTTCTTTGGAGTCGTCACCAATTCGTCCTCGCTGGTGTCCATTCGCTCGCCGAGTTCAAGATCGCCGAGTTTTTGCTGTTTGCTCGGAGTTGGGCCGTCGATAGAATCCGAAATTCCATTGGTCGGAGACGGCTTAGTCTTATTTGGCTGCACCGGTTTGGTATTAGCCTCCTGACCCTGATCTGCAATATCGCTTTCATTTCGCGCCTCTCTGAATCTATCCCAAACGATACTTTCCGCTTGAGCGTCGTCTTTCTCGCGAGATATTTGAGTTTCTTGCTCCGGACGATTCCAATGGATTCCTAACTCCTTTTCGCTTTCCTCGTCGATATTTCTCATGGGCAATTGCAGAGTCGGAGCACTGGGATGAGTTATTTTTTCGATTTCGGATATAGCCAGTCTGGCTTCTTGAATAACGTTCAAGCTGCTGTCTTTCAGAGCCATTCCAAATATCTCGATCGAATATTGCGTCGGGGGTGGTGTCGATGGATGTGGATTCAATTGAATAGCTTTCAATACCCTCAGGAGATGCAGACGGCACTCGTTGTTTTCCTCGTAATAGTTTTCCTCGTGCTTGCCGAGATAGTACTTGTACAACAATGGAACGATAACATTTTGTACGCGCTGAAAAAAAATCCGTTAATTATTGTAAATTCCATGTTAATTCGCAATAAACATGTTTCATGGTTATTAACCTTGTAAAAGGACTGTTTGAGCGGAGAGCTCGCGTTGAAGAAAATTTTTTCCACAGTTGTCAGTGCCACTTTGCACAATTCAGCGTTTATGCAAGGGTTTTTGGTAGCGACATTGGCGCTTCCCAAACTCGAGCTGTTCTCATATTGATTGTCCTTGAATCGTTTCAGTGCCCTTTTCGATAAATGTTGAGTTTTCTGGACCTGAGAGAATTCGTTTATCAATTCTTTCAAATCCAAAGTTGCGATTTATTTATCAATAAGTATACTCACTGTTAGGAGTACACGTTCTTTCTCCGGCGTGACATCTTTCAGGAGATGCGGAAGAATGTCTTCGGAAACGATTTCGATACCCGAGAGTGTACCGAGGCACGACAACCACATCGTAAGACTTTTGTACACAGCAATCCTAACGTTTTTAAACGGTTTACTACCACTTATTGTCGTTTTACTCTCACAGGTCTTATCAGTCCACTTGAGTGTTTGCTGGTAGAGCTGCAATATCGTGATCCCGAAAGGTACCAGCTCTTGTTGAAATCTTTAATAATTATGCAAAAAATAAATTACTATTGTTACAATTTTTTGTTTATCATAATGAAGAATCCTCTTTCTAAGTTTATCGTTATTGTTCTACATACCCATCGATGAAAGCATTTAAGACGATAAACAAGCTGATGTGCAACTTTGGCAGGATAAAGGAAAGCATTTGCTTCTTGAAAGAATCCTCGTTTCTCAAGTTTGCTGGTGTTACAGCTAAACCTCTACACAAAACTTGTAGAATATCGTTAGGAGAAACAGCATTTTTTCCGGCACACCCTCTGCATTTAGAAAAAATTTTATAAATTATTGATGAAAAATCCGAATCGTCGCGCAAATTTGGAATAATTCATTACCGCAACATAGTTGACAAATAAATGCAGAGATTTCCAAATCTTCTCTCGAGACCACAATAATATTCTATCACATTATCTTCGGAGATGTTGGGAAGCTCTAGTTTATCCCAAATGTCCATATTGTCCAACTCGACCAAGCCAGCGAATAAATCATCCATTATAGCGTGAAGACTGTTGCACAGGAGTGCTTGACTGTAAACCCAACCAGTGTACGTGGGTTTTGTGGGAGGAGGTTTGAAAGATCGTTCTGTAGCTCTAGCTAGCAGCGTGTAGCAATTAGCTCCTGCGTGTACCAAGGTCTTTTGATTTGAATCGATGAGAGGCAGAATCATCTTTCTGATTGAGGTCTACAATATAAATTTGTTGTAACAGATATTTAAAAAGAAAATCATTAAAAACATTAAAAATCACGTACACTCATCATAGACATTATTTTTCTTGCAAATTAGTAAATACCGCAGTAATTGTAAATTGATTGTGAGAATAGGTTCAGCACTGATCACGTAAAAACAATCCATAGATTCAAATATACATTCCAAATTAACTATTTAGTACTTTTTTTATACAAATATTTATTCCGATTAAAAAACACGTTTTTTTACTGTTATCATTGGGCTCTCATCTTATATTATGGTACTAGATATAAAAGAGCAAAGTAATAGCGAATAAAGTACATAACTTTCCAGGTGTATTACACAAATAAAAAAAAAGCATAATTTCTAACCTGTAAACGCTCGCTCGGTTCTTTATAATGATACAGTAATGTAGCAATCAAGTAAAAAGTGGCACCGCATTTTCTGTCCATCTCCAGATTGACAATAGCGATAACCAGCTGTTTAACGGATTGCATCGACACGTGTTTCTGTAGTTCCGGAAGTTCTTTGCACAGGACGACCAAGCTTCCGAGAATTTTGCAGGCCAAGCTAATTTCCTTTTGGCCGCTTTGACCATTCTCCAAAGTTTGGCTGGCTTTTGTAATCCAGAGGATGGCGTATTTGGATAAAATGTCCTTGGAGCACCTCGGCAGTACATACGACAGGATTTTAAATCCATCATGACGAGTGGACGATTGATTTAAACGAGAATTTACATGCGCTACCACCGCATTTTGCAAATTATTCACCTAGAAAATCAATTAGTTACGTTGAGATATAGTTATGTATGGTAAAAGTGCTACCTGCGAAACGAGGTTATAAAACAATTCGATTCTTACTTCGTCAACGTCCGAAGGCAAGTCGTCGTTCACGGACAGTAAATCCTCAAGGAAGATGTCGTACTCTTTCGCGTTAGCGTCTATAGCGCTTATTAAATCCATTACTTTAGCCATTTTTAACTGAACGATGACCGGCTTGTATACATTATTTCAAATAAAACTGACAAGCACATGCAAAGAGGTACTTATCTTCTCTGAGCGCATGTAAATCCAACAAGTACGATAGAACACGTGTGCTACCAGTTTCGCGTTACTACTGCAGTCAACTTTGTCATTAGCAAATTGAAGGGCAGAAGTTAGTCAACCATTTCAAATTATTGATATTCAATTCAATCAATCGATTTAATAAACAAATAAGGATAAAAATGATAATTTTATGAATTTAAATCAATTTTACAATGCTGGTCAGTATAGTTGTAGAATATTTGTAGACATCTGGCTTATCTTCTGTCACTAAATACAGGACGCGCAAATTCTTTTCCGTTGCCTTTCGTGTTTATCAATGAAACACCGCTGAATATAGATGGCTTTGCTTTGTTCGTAAACTGACATTCTGTGAACATCCACCGATCTTAACTAAACACACCACCCACGCACTTATAAAGAAATCAAAGCCGGGCACAAGTTACAACTTTTTATGCGAGCTTCGTGTACGCAATACAATTATGACCCCAATTGTAAAAATAAATTATGTAATTCTATGAAGCGTGTATGTACGATAAATGCAGCAATAAAATGATATCCTGACCATTCTCGACAAATATTTCAAGCCAAACGACCACGCGAATCATTAATGTTGCTTTATAACTGTGTTGCTCCTACACTTGTGTGATACATGAAAATTACCATGAAGTACCTTAAGGTACTCACCTTCACCTCACCTTAAGGTGAGGTAAAAGACTCGCTTCGCTCTACCGATGTGTAAGAGAGAGAGAGAGAGACAGCATCATAAAGATCGCACGAGTGCAAGAGAGAACACACCAGTGTCACGTGTCACTTACGGAGATTTTAGCATCGGAATAACAATAATAATCTGTTTCGATTAACGCATATAATACAGAAAAATGTTAAATATAATCAATATTCCGAAAAAAATGAAATTTTGCTGATTTTAAACGCTGAGAATTTGTCTACTTCGTCAAAATTGTAAGTGTTTTTGTAGAATAATTTTTTTTCGAACTATTACACAGCGATGTTATCTATAATATTATATTTGTCATGTTTAAAATGCTAATCAATATTGGCATTTTAAGCTGGTGTTGCTGATACTCCGACACCTTTGTACAATACATTAGAATACCTTGAAAAGAGTTTGAAGGAAATTTTAACACCAAAAAATAATTGTAATCCATCTAGATTAACATAAATTTAAAAAAATGATAATATATTTCATAGTCCCAAAACTATTGAATGCTTCTATATTTTAAACACCGAGCATTTGCTTAAAGCGTATAAATATCGCAAATATTTTCGTAAAATGATTTATTTTTTAATCAATGACACAGCGATTTTATCTACACTAATATATTTGTCATGTTTCAAGCAGAATATATATATAAAGGTTTATAAAATACTGCAGCAACATTTACAATAGATTACAATATGTCTCTTCAGAATTGCAACGATTAAAGAGAATATTTTGTGATATATATAGATCCAGATTCACTTCATCGGTTTTAATCAACTGTTCTGTGAATCTTTTGAGAATTTGATGAGCTGATTAATCGATTTTTTGAGCGTAATAAAGAAATTTAGCTTTTAATATTATTCCACTTGAACGTTGAAGTGGCTTTATGATCGCGTGAGATCACCGGACGAGTATCTCGCGTATTGGTTGCATGTTGACTTCTGTGCAGACGTGCAGCAAAGCGGCAATTGACAACCAAGATGACGACTATTCATACTTTTTCGTTCTCTTACCCTGTGAATTCGCACGATCTTCAAAACGATGTCGTGACTGAATATCGGCCGAGGAGACCCGTGCAGTCCTATAATGTTTTATTCTTTATCAGCCACTACGAGTATGTATCATTATTGGCATTTGGCCGAGGATTCTGGAGGAACATTATCATTACTATACACGTCAAGAGTGTCGTGTGTTCTCTCTCTCTCTCTCTCTCTCTCTCTCTCTCTCTCTCTCTCTCCTCCCTCTCTCTTTTTTGTCTCTTTCTCACACGATATATGCTCTTTCGTGACCGAGAAACACATCTATAGAATTTCAATCTTATTAGTCATGCAAATTGGTAGAAAACTCGGCAAAGCTTAAAACACTCAGAACCGAGTAGCAGACAACCGTGAAAACGAGTCGCTGATCCTGTAGAGCGGATTTTTGTTAACAAATTAACTATATGTATCTAGCTATATCTACAATGGTCCTCGACGCCAGTTCGAAGTACAGGTATTTTTATTGTATTATAAATCGAATGATACAACAGCCAGATAGTTTACATAAAAAAATAGCTATTCCACCGGTGATTCATAAATTCCTCAGGGTAATATCTGCCGGAAAAATCTCTTCTCTAGCCATTTAAATGACTTCATTCTCGCGTCTTCTAATTACTGTTACGTATAATTATATTATTTCCGAGCGCAGTTGAAATCCGTTGATGCAGCATGCATCGCGTGAATTGAAAATAAAAAAAATATTCCAATTACGCTGAGCATGAAATTGCCGGATGTACTTTTCTCGACTTGCGACGATGTTACGATTGAGTTCTGTGACTTTTTTTCTCTGCATTCATCATTCCGCGTGCGATGCATACAACCCTGGCAACCGATGGACTCTTACCACGAGTGGTTATCACATTACCTCATGGTCAGAAAAAAATAAACCGTAATTATGCACCAGCAGAGCGATCGGTACAATGCAGGTTCGAACTAGAATCCTCTCCAAGCAAATTGGGAAATTGGTACTCGACGAACGATGCAACCAGATATACCTGTTGTTCGCATGTGTCCACAATTACTCGAGAGTAATTGTCCTCGTTCTTTACAGACAGCGCGTTGCGCGACGAATTGTAATTATACAATTTTCTGTGTATACATATGTATTAACATCGACGAACCAAGGTGTATACATACCGATGATGAATTAATATTCCCCGTTTACATTGGCCGACCAGCTCATTCGTTCTCCAAGTTTACCGAGCAAGATGTTCATTCTCGAAGATCTCATCTCTCTCATTCGATATATCCCATTGGCAACGCCGCCGTTTTCTCATTAATACAAATTGACAAGTAAATTATTTTTTTTTTATTTTGCGCTCGAGGTTTGTCGGCGCGTGGTAAAAAAGTCCGCTGACGATATGTGTCACGTGACGATAATAGACACGTGTTGCTGTTAAAAGAGAATTCGGGTTTTTGAGAAAACCTGTGTATATCGATACTAATACCAGAAAGACGTGTTTATTATGTTGAAGTATAAAAGATAAGTCTTCTCTGACTTCAGTCACAGGATATTATATTAGTAAGCCAGTAATAATACAAGCGGAGTCTACAAATGACGACTCTATATATCTCTTGGTATACACAGACGGGTCCAGGAGTACGGTAGACCCAAAACCCACGCATATGAGTTGTAGTATTGTTTCGCCTAGTTTTACCTACCTAAAACAACAAGAAGATTCCAGTTATGGTCACTCTCGAATACTCGTGAGAATAGTATAAGGACAGAAGCCCCAGCTATTCTGACCTTACAAAAAAATCTCTCACTATATAACCGTATAAATTCTTAGTGATAAGCAAGGATGACCAGGTAATGATCAAGCTATAACTATTGCGGCTGTTCGCCGAATGGTGGAAACAAGTGAACGATGTTAAAACCAAGAAAACCGTGTAAGAATGATGAAATACCTTTTACTCTAATCGTGTAAATTCATAATGATAAGCAAGGATGATCAGGTAATAATCAAGAAGGATCAATTAATGATCAAGCTAGCGATTGACTATTCGTCGAATGGTTGTAACAAGTTAACAATGTTAAAACCAAGAAAACCATGTAAGAACCAAGAAATACCTCTCACTCTAATCGTGTAAATTCATAATGATAAGCAAGGATGCCCAGGTAATGATCAAGATGGACCAATTAATGATCAAGCTAGCAATTGGCTATTCGTCGAATGCTGGTAACAAGTTAACAATGTTAAAAATATACATGTACGTAGCAGTCACTAATCGGTACACAGCCACTAACTAGGCTGTTTACCTCCACCTATCGGCATTTGGATTACCGCGCAGAGTGCATCGAGGGTTTTATTTATCATAGAAGTAATTTTATATTCATTCATTCATTCTGAAACTACAGTTTCGCTCTGTGTGCTTTCAACGAACATTACGTTCTACGATCGTGAAACACTTCCGCCCGAGTATACTCATCGCCTCACCCTCTTTTGCTTGTATGTACCGATATACGTATTTTAATCGAAGATCGTATCGTGTATCACGTATTCCCCGTAGACCGCGGGATTCCAAACGCCAGGGCTCGTGCGGTACAACCGCTGGCAAACAACGTTCCTAGGATATTCGCCCACAAGCGATATCCTCGCCACTTCCTAGACTTCCAAGTTTATCCGATCTACGATAATAGCCGCTTTCCATTATCTATTCTCTCTCTCCACAAAGCTTCCAACACGCTACTCGATGCTTTTTGTCTTTACAGTCGATTGTGTGTTTGCTCTTCGTGTTGCTTATATTATTTTTTATATTTGGGAAACATCTGTTTACCTCTTATGAAGTTTGATTACCAGGTTTTAAGAAACTTTCCTTAAAACATCTTTCATCTTTGGTCAATACGCTGATAATTTAAAACAAATTTTGTATACGTGGGACCGATATATCGTAACAATCGTTGTCCTTTTCAGTTCTTATTTAAATCATAGCCCTACTGAACGGAACACTGGGTGGCGCGTTAACAGATTTTTTTTCCTCGCCTGATGACATTATCAGCACGTAGGGCCTATAGCAGTTTTCTCCATTCACGAAAATTCAAGAAGTAGATGATAGCTGGTCCGGAATCATCAAAATATAAAATTTCTTTAATGCTGCTTATACCGATCTCTTCACAGAGTTGGCCTCGATAGCTTCAATCCTTTGTAGCCGGCATAAGAGAACAAACATTTCTGAGCGATTCCTCCAAGACATTCTTGGAAAAACGATATTCACCAACAATTAGTTCTTCTTCGTACCAAATTTTTATTTGACTATGGAATATCGTGACTGCAGGATGCTGCGACGTGTTCAAGCTTTAGTCGAATAAAAAAATAACGATCAAACAGGTTAGCAAAAAAATAGCTGCAACTGAAATCAGGTTTCGCAGCTTGAGATACTTGAAAAATAAAATTCCTTCAACGCTCTCAAACGCGTCACAGAATCTGCTCGATAGCTCGAAGCTATTGCGACAGAGGTATCTAAAGATGGGAACGAAATATCTGGTGCGATTCGAGAATATCAACGAATCAATTGTTTATGAACAAACGACCATACGTATCATATCGAATTAATATTCTATGGAAGATTTTAGTAAGTCACGAGGAACGCAAGACAATAAAAATAAACCGCTGAAAATTATAATAAAAAAATTACAACTTTAGTCATAAGATAATTAACAATTAATGTTGAATAGCGGGGTTCCATAAATAATTTTCCGATCACAATAATAATTGACTGACTACATGGATGGATTTGTATTACGAGCAGTGTGATATGATACGGGTCAAAACATCTACGAATACATTAAACGTTAAATCAATATCAGAATATTGTTAAATATCGTGGCAAGGCAATGATGTTGGAGTAGTGTGCGTGTGTGTAGGATAGCGAGGGAAATGGGAGGGGCGAACTTTTCTACATGGCAATGATGCGTCATCGTTTAACTTGGATTTTGAGGTTAAGTGCTTCGTTTTAGGCGCTCGCTGACGTTTCCTATGCTCTTTTTCTGCCCCTATAGCTTTGGACGATTCTTTTTAAGTATGGTACCTGCATATATGAATGCACCGGTCCAGGAAAACCGTTATTTTTATGCGAAATGTATTATATCCATTTGACAGGTTGTTCGATTCAATACAAACAAGCGTACACGTTCGTGTCTACCGGTGCATGGGTATCAACTGTCAACTTACGTCGCACACAGCCTTTATCCTGCAGTGTTGTTAATTCAAACATATTATTTAAATTATTTGTACATATTATGAAAGCTTCTTATACATTTAAGTCGATAAAACATCGAACATCTCGTTACTTTAATCCAGTAGCAAATGTCCATTGGGCTTTTTATTCGAAGTGAAAGCTTTTACTCGTTGAAAAATTAGGTTGACAATTGCTCGGGCTCCTGTACACGCTTAGGAATAAAGGTCCGTTCACCCCATGCGACTCTCATTTTATATGAACAACCTCCTTAAATGGCAAAAGAAATTTTTTTAAATATTGAAAATGACAGAACTTACGAGTTTCTAACAAAAAATTGGAATAATCGACTTTTTTAAACACGATTATATTTCTTAACCTTCAAAGACAAAAATTCTTCGTTGTAGTTCAAACGAAAATCTCATTTGTGGGTGTCATGATATCTTGTTAAAGTCGCGCGGGTGTCATATACGCTCAGAGTGTACGTTTAGTAATCGAATTCCGACGATTACCGTTCTAAGGTTAATATATTTTACTTTACCGAATGTATCAAGGTTGAATTTTAACTTGCACGTATGAAACATTTCTTAACTGATAATTTTATTCAAGGGATTCCAATGTTAACACCTTGAATATTGAAACAAAATTTAAGCAATGAGCAAAGTACCATTGGTGACGAAAAATTATGCTCGATCTTTAGTGAACCATAAAGTTGACATATGCGTATTGCTACATACCTGATGACTATACACAGGCTTTGAAGAATCGTATTTCGTTATTTTCTTTTTAACTTCTATTTTTTTTTAAATTAATCATTAGTTCGTCGTAGGTTAAAAATGACTGAACGTCTATCGACTAATATTTAGGGACAAGTAGAAAGGTATAGGAATGAAGAAATTCTTTCTCATGACAGGACCACAAAGCTGATGGGTTTGAAGAATCGTAATTCATTATTGTCTATTTGACTTCTATTTTTTTTAAATTAATCATTAGTCCGTGGGAGGTTAAAAATGGCTGAAGGTGTATCGAGTAACATTTACAGTCAAGTGGAAAGGTATATGAATGAATAAATTTTTCTTTACGGAAAGACAACTCCGATGGAAAATAAATACATCCGAAATATATAACTTTTATTCATTTATAAATTATAAATACATTCAATATATCTAAAATAACATCGATGTATGATAAAAATAATATTTTCGTTGAAACCAAAGTTCGATTCAAGTGCGCAATATAAAAAAAAGAAGATAAACAAATTAATGAAGTATATAATAAAATGACAAATTTGCTACTATTTACATCGTGGTAACCAAGAAAATACAACGACATACGTAACGATTGTAAAGTTCTATAAAGCTGTTATTATCAATACCGATCTCTGATATAGTAATGTTTACGCAAATTGTCAACCTCAACATATAATTCCTTCGTAACTCGTACAACGATTTACGAGATTCCTCGTAAAATCAGGTAATTACATTCGAATAATGAATGAATAAATGAATAATTAATGTCGAAGCAACGGCAAGGAATCAAATAAAATCGTGGGGCGTCAGGTGAGTGGTCAGGGCCGTACGCCGAGAGATTTTCCACGGGGGAACCTCGGGCCACCTACGCCCGGTTGACGCGCTACCTACCTGCTTGCCTGCCTACGTACCATGCAGAGAACCTCTCGCTATCCGAGTCAGTCCACCAGGCCCTCTCCAACTCCCTTCTCGGCATTCGTTCTTCGCGGTTCAGTCGTTCCCCTACCAATCGGTGTCCAGTTATGTTGCTGTGGCGAACGTCGCTGGCTAGGCCGTCGTCCGACGTTGCTTTTGCTGTTACTCTTGCTGCCTCATCATCACATCCACCAGCAAGAGATTCTTATCGTATTTCTATAGTTAATTCACGTTTAAATTTCTAAATAACCCTCGATAAGACGGTACTCGAAAGTATCGCGATATCTTCTCCACGCGTAAAAGTGCGAGCGAAACACGAGAGTATCGGCGAAGAAAATTCAAAGGATTCGTGACGTCATCTCCCGGTGTGCTACGAAAAGTGATTGTGCATTAGGCTAAAAATTTTCAGTTGGGTTGTTAACGTACGTAAGCACGCATCGACGAAACTAATAAATATTCCAATATTATCAAGAACTGAGTTATTTAATAGCGACTAATTTCTCAATCGTTTTACAAACGAAATAAATAAAGGACTGTGCCATTCGTTTGAGGTGTCGGAAGACGACGAGTGACATTTCCAAGATAATTTACGCATAGTGAAACAAACAGTCGTCGAAGATATTTATTTGATTCGAAGAAGATAAATTAAGCGGATCGTGTCTGTGTCATTCCCCGTTGTTCCGTCTCCAACCCCTTGGGCATGGATCTACGACGAGTATCTTCGTAATGGACTTGAACCTTACGGTGAGTCGAAGCGTTGTAGAATTTAAACGAGACAATAAGGCCCTGAACCGCTTTAGAATTTATTATTTTTCGCGCGTGCACGCAATATCTGCTTTTGTGGGAGATAATAAAGCTCAGTCGTCGTACAGCGATTTCAGAACCGCACCTGCCATGTTGAATCAGTTCGGTGTATTCGTTTTTACGGGTCACTACTACCACCCATCGAATATAAACCTCGAGCAAAGTTATTGAGGTTCGACCCTGCTTCTACACAGACACATGTACAGGTACTCGTCGTGAAACACAACGTAACGAATGCCAGCGATACCCGACAGTGACGACTTCCCTCTGGACCGGTCCCCAAGCAGGACGGTGCGCTCGCCAAACCGATCTCGACTCTGCGCTCGATCCCTTTTATTCCCCCATCCCTGTCCCTGTAGCTCGCGGGCAGGGACGGCTCGGTCGTTTACGTACAGAGAGTGAAGAAGCAAGATGGAAAAACAAGCTACGTGCCTTACGGACGCGCTTTCCAACAGGTGGAAGGTGCACCATCGAGCTCTATCGTAATACATACCGATGTGCGGTGTGTATTACTCGTTTCTCTCTCTTTCTCTCTCTCTCTCTCTCTCTCTCTCTCTCTGCCTCTCTCTTTCTCTCTGAATCGCGGTTTTCTTCGTGCTCAGCACGATCACAGCGACGCCCGGAGTCAGTCAGGAATGCGAGAGTATACACACGCTATACATGCTACATAGGTAGTAACTGCTATACTATAATGCGGAGAGCTCCTCGACAACCTGTGCGCGTACGGATGCTCTCCCTCTCTCACACATACACACGCTCTCTCTGTCTGTCTGTCTCTCTCTCTCTCTTTCTGTGTGTGCTGGATGCTGTTCAACCTCTTACTGCACTCGATGAGCCTATTTCGCCCTCCCGAGAAAGGACTCTCTTGCATTCGTTCGTTTTCTGGAACGCGGTAGAAGAACCACACTCGAGAAGAACGAGAAGTTGGGATGTAGTTATTGCAGCACATATTTTCACTGCAATTTCTGTCTCTGTAGTATCGCGCGGACGAGTGAAGAATGGAAAATAGTTTGTAGCATTGTTGGGCATTGTTCCGAGAAACGTTCATTCACTATTCGCGGTATTCGTTTTAAGGTCTGTGAGTTAATCGTATCATTGATGGTTATACGTATACTAATATTTCGTTGATCAAGTTACTTTTTCTTTTGTTGTTGGTTAATTAATAAAATTATAAACTAGTTTATATTTCATTGAGGAAATGTCTATAATGTATAATTCTTGGAACAAAAGTATAACGAGTACACTTTTGACGTATTTGCCGCTATTTTCCGTATATTCACTAGAATTATCAAATATGGCGGAGTCCTGAAAGTAATTACTCTGTACAGACGGAGCTTACTGTTACTCACTTGCTTACTGTATCTTACTATATCATCGTTGTATCTTCAACTGATACCGATCACACGTGTGGTAAATTTAATAAATTAACATTTTTAAATAGAATTTTCATTATTGTCATATTTTATTTGATATTTAGTCATTGGTTTCGACCAATGACTAGGTTTTTTATGATGTTATAATCGTGCGTCACACGTCATCCTAGGCTTTGCATATTTAACGTATAAATAACGATTCATGCAAATTACCTAAGATCGTTAGATTATTCCAATAACAATCGTTGATATTACGATTCCTACACGAGTCGTATTTTAATGACGACTTCGCAATTATAATTATTCGTAAATTAATTATAAAATGTTGGATTAAGCAAACAAGAAATAGGGACGTGTGTCAAAAAAAACAAATAATTTTGACACTAATCCACAATTTTCAAAGAGAAAATATGATCTCACAATTGATACGACGAGTTATGTCTAATTTACGAGCACCCAGACTTAAAATGCTCTGCGTTTCCATCGTTAAAGAACCCAGAGCGAGCCTTAGTCATCCCCAAGCGCAATTATATTTTTACGCGATTGTATGACGCTGCTTGAATCGGCGCTCGCATAAAGTCGCGCCTCGTTACGATTACTCAGAAATTGCTATTGCACACAGTAGACGGAGTGTTTAGATTCACTCGGTACGCGATTGCACGATTCATGTGAATTTGAACGAGGAAGTAACGAATACAAGGGATAAAGCGAGTTTTCCCTTTTCTTAACTTCGGACTCGACTTAACAGACCTTTGCAAGGGAAATCCGTTTTTCGTTGATTCACTTATGATATGATCGCTGATTGTAAATATTAGAAGAGACATAATGAGGGGAAGTTGAAATTGTATCAGAGAAAGTTGCTGCATCATGAAACCGTGAGATAGTCGTGACGTGGTAACAGGCGAGAAACTCTTCACGCGTAGTGCGAGTACTGTATATCAGCAGTTCAGTAGTTGTTAGCAATCGACTAATATTTAAGCTAATTATATAGTTAAAAGTGTTTGATTGTCTTCGCCAAATTTCCTAATTCTATCAATTTTAAGTCAAAGAGTTTCTGACCTTTACTTACTTTTTATTTCAAATCCGATGAACGGGAGAAAAAAAAAGAAACTAAGCTTCCACGCAAGAAAGTTTAAATATTTGTTTGAAAATTTCAAATATACATTCTCGGTGAAAAATTTATTTTTATTTTTAAAACATTTGTAACTTCGTTATTAATTTACCAAAAAAGCAACTGTAACATGGTATTTCAGAGAACATTTTTACCGGATTAACTCTTCTATACTTAATTTTCCGTTTTTTTTTGTTATCAAGAGTCGTACCATTTTACAATTTTTACATAGTAAATGTTTTATACGAAATTAAATCGTGGTACTACGGTTTTTTTGACAGAGAAATTAATAACTGTGGGTAATCAATGGTAGAATCTGTCTTTTTTTTTGTTCCTCAAACGTACATTGTTATTACAACGCGTACTTAAAAAATTCTTGAAATAAATAAAAAGTACATTTTGAAGTAGATAAAATAAAATTCAAATGTATTTTGTAGAATGAATGCATTTCCACACATTTCTTTTTCACGTCAGGATCTATCATAAGTCTGACTTCCTGGCAAATAATTATAATTACTAGTTATACTAATTAGGTGAAAATTTCAAAATGATTCATCAGATTAACGGATTAAATTCTTATTGAAAAGAAACCAATGTGTACAGTGGACAACCAGTTAAGTACAAATAAGTTGAAGGAACCAGTAAAGTGAAGAAACGATTATCTTTAATGAAATTAAGGTTATCCTCTTCTTTATATGATACCATGTGAAACATGTATAGGAGTGAGAGAGATAGAATTAATGTTATTATCCTAAACTTCTCCGCCACGGTTTGTCCGTCGGATAAAAAGCGAGAACGGTGTCTGATAGAATTGTTACACACAGGGCACTATTTTTTAATGCTAACCAAAGGATCAACCGTACCAGATAAATTTAAATGGCAGTTTATCATACCGATTGAGTAGTCTCAAGACGATGTGCTACGAGTTGTTTGTTTCTTTCTGCTAAATGATCTCATCTCGAATCAAAGACGAAAGCGATGAACTGTAGAATTGTAACACACAGTTCAAGGTTCTCCTCGGGGTAATCCTCCTTTGTCCGTAAAATCAAGCAGGACAAAGCAATTTGGATTACAGTTTTTCTCAAAGGTGTTCAAAAACGTTTAGCGGCAAATATGTTTCTTCCAAAATGTTTAACACTTTTGAAAAAAATTTATTACAGTTTTTGCTACCGACCAGGTATTAGGCGAACGGGGTGAGAGGAGGGGTTCTATATAATATCTCCTTAAGGTATTTTTACCTGCTTAGTGATTAGACCATCGATTTCTTCCGTTTTACTACCTGCGGTCGAAATCGTCGTCTCTACGACTCTGACAAAGAGATAACGACACGACAATACGATTGGTGCGAGACTGATTTTGCCTTTAAGCGCTGTGGAAGCCTATTATTATCCATTTATTTTCCAGATATTGTGTATTTGATACGGTTTGCTGTTTGAAAACACATTAAGCTATTTTGTTTCGCTTCTTGTAGCCAAGAGTAATGTTTGTTGTCAGAATGATAGAATAAAAACACTGTAATCCTTGACAAAAGTAATAATAGTCATAACTTCCATGGTCGTGTTTCAACGCTAGGTTCAATTAAGTCATCAACGATCAATGGATCCAGATATCGTTGCGGCTTTTCACCGAATATTCTCAAATTGACCATAAAATGAATTTCATTTTGAAATACAGAAATCAGCTAAAAATTTATGGCTGAAGCTGGAAAATATATTTACGGTAAATATTTGCATTCTGAAATTGCGATCATTTTTACCACCGAACATATTCTCACGGGTAACATGTATCTACACCAAGAAAATGGTAATTTTTTAAACGAAAATAAGAGTAAGGTAGGATTTTTAACTCTTGAGGTCGCACCTGATTGGATTGTCTTACAAGATCATAACTTTCCTGGTCATTCACTGTATATACCGTTGTACCCTATAATAAAAATTTAAGCCTGTTCGGCTGTAAAATCATGACCATCACAGATGCTCATGAATTTAATTCAACTTCACGCAGGACTCGATATCTCCGACAAGTTGAGAGATCCTTTAAAAATTACAGTACTCCAGAGTTCATCGAACCTTGAAGGACAATCAAGAGTGTAATATATTAAGAAATTCTTGACCAGCTATCAAAGCACACACCAGTCGCACTCTCAGCTTTGACTTGATCGTTATTTCAGCTCTCAAGGAGTCCTGATCACTCACACCAATTCGGGTATCATAATATTGAAATCAGAAGGCCATTACGACAATAAATTCATGAGAGCTGAACTCTGATGGTCCTAGGGTTAATAATCTTAAAATGACTGTTAAAAACAAGATGTCGTATGTTAAATTTCAAAATGAATTCTCCCTGGATCAAGGAACTTTTAAAACGGATAATATCTCATTATACAATCACTCGCTAATATTTATCTTATTTATTGAATTGTTCATCTCGTCTATCTACATCAATACGTGTTTCTATTTCTGTTTCTTCATGATACATACATCTGTATACAATATATATATATATCAGTACGTTACTAGGTGGTGTAATACTTTTCCCGGTTCGCTAGTTTATCTGACTCCGCGTTTGTTTTATTTATTAGCGTTGGCTCTATCGGACAGCGAAACTGTAGGTGGCACACGCGATAACGAAAGATGCGAGAGTGAGAGAGATCCACAGATTCTTCTTGGGTTGTATTACACGCAGACTCGGATATAGCTCTCGTGGTCTTGCGAGGATACGCGTTATCCGAGCAAAGACCCTGATTTCTTTTTTTATTAGTCCGAGAGCCGCGACCACTGCACGTAGATCGCTTTTATGTTCTTATTCGGTTTATATGTAGGACGTGGCCGGCTTATCTCGAGAAGTGCATCGAAAAATAATAAAAAGGTGTGTACGTTGAGATCGAGACGATGCTATATGTAATGAAAAAAAAAATTGCTTTAATCTACTCAATTAGAGGTTACGGATGGAAAAGAAAATATTGGGTCGATTGAAAGAGATATTCAGTTGATCGAACGAACGGTTAGTTGAATGAAATATTTCGTTATTAACTACTACACTTATTTAGTTCAATCAACAAAATATTTTATTTATCATCCGTAATCGCTAATTCAGTAGATTCAAGTCATTTTTTTTCTCAGTATATATGCCTCGATCTCGAGAAGAAAATAGTTGACTAGCAAAGTGAACGCCCATTATTAGCTTCTGGCTAACAATACGCTGTACAAACAGTATTCGGTTAAAGTTAAATTTACTTTGAGTCAACCTCAATTGGCTAAATCATAATAAATCAGCTCAACGTAAAAATTTACGTTAATTAAATAATTGGGCTAACGTAATATAGTTGGCTTAACCTCACGGTGAGGTTTGACGTGGCCTGACTCACGGTAAATTTACCAACTGAATATAACTTTGTTCAACTGCAGTGGCTCCAGTTCACCGTCAATTTCACTATATTCAATCTCGCGTGAGGTTAAGCCAACTATATTTAGTCAATTCAATTAAATTTACTTTGAACCAACTCAGTTGAGTCGGCTCAATTTAAATTCAGTTAGCTCCAATTGAATAATTCAACGTATAGTCATATCGCTCGGAATATCAAGATCGATTGTCTAATTTGATTGAATTCTCATAATTCCCGATGGTGTAATAACCAGGAAAAAATCAGCAGCGAATAATTAAGCGATCATCGATGATAAATCGTAAGAAAATAATCAAAATTTATTTGTCCTTCGATAATACTGTCGGATTAAGATGATTTCGTCAGGTTTCCAGTGATAATTCCGCCAAAATCAATAATTTGAGTATCACAAACCTCGGATAGGTTGATCTCGAGGTTTGATCCTTCGCGAATTGGTCACGCTACAGCGATAAAATATCAGAACTTCGAAACTGGAGAGCAACATCTTGGTCTTTTATACATCAGGCTACTCAAGTGTAGGTCAGAATCTGTTGTACTTCCCAGCATCTTCGAACTTCACTCCTTTTTGCATCTTTCCGCAATATCGCTCGAAGAGAAGACTTCGTAAAGATGGAATTGATGAATCTATGATCGTAAATACATTGCCGTTATCTCGCCTCCCTGTGGCTTGGTTGTATACCGTTATTTCAAAACTAACAGTAGGCCATAAGGCCTGGGGCAGGGAGAGTCACATTCTCGATATCACAAATGTATGCTTTTTATATAGAATATTGGAGAGCGATGAAAGCTCGGAAAATCTATTTAAAGCCTTTTTCAATAATTTATACAGTTGATCATGCATCGCCAGTAAGTAGCGATCTAATCTAGTCAATGATTAAGTCAATGACGAGAAAAATGTAACTCTGATTCATTTTTTTTTAGCACATCAGCAGTGTACTGTCAATATATTAAGAATTATATCAATTAAATTTAATTAATAGGAAAATTGGGGTTGGAATATAATCAGTTGGGACCATACTACTGCTAAACAAGTTAATAAACTCTGACAACTGTGTATTCTAAATAGAAATTGCGTACACTGAGAAAAAGATTAATAAAATGAATTAAATCTGACGTTTCAGGTGGCAGAGTAAATATGTAGTTAAGGGGAGGCAAAACACTCCGTCGCATCGAATTTTCGGTGCACCCTTTCCCGTTCTACACTCAATAGAATTGAATAAAATTCGGTCAGTAGATTTCAAGAACGTGAATCTTTCGGGTGACGATGGTTGAATTGTTAAAATTGAAAACAAAAAAATTACAGATTAATTATTCGCAGTTACCTGTAATGGAAAAATCACTTTTTGAAATGATTTAGGACACGTAATGAAAAAAACGCCGTTTGTCACCCGAAAACCAGCACAAAAACACACACGTTACATCTATTCCGATTGCGATTTAGAAACGAAAATATACCTAAATCGTACAGCGCGAACTATCGTTTGATAATCTCGAAAAATAAATTTGCGAGCCACGGCCGATTGCTCAGCTGTATGAAGGGAAGGCGAAATTTTTACGAGTGCGAATGACATAGAACTAATATAGTTTCGCCTCACCTGAATTCCGCAAGAGGCGCAGGCAGTAATTCATATAGGTGTCTTTCTCACACACCGGTAGAGTGAAATGCTATTATGTACAGTTTTAGTTACCCACTGAGTAGGTTTTGCCTAACCTTAAGGCGAGGCGAAACCTTCATACTTACACAGATGTGGTGCTTCTCTTTCACTCTGCCGTGTCCGCCATACTAGCTCCACCTCTTTCGCACTCTTGGCTGGAGTTATAGGTTTCGCTTCGCCTTAAGGTAAAGGAGTCAAATAAAAATCACTGATACTGAAAATCACTGATTTAGATTTGTTTCAGGTGCGATCTTTTAATGATTTTTCATGAACTCTTCCATAGTTTTGTCGTTTTTTATCTAAAGAGCATAGTTTTTAAGGTAGAAAAAGTCTTATTCTGGAAGAATTACGGAATAATTTTTTAACTACAAATTCGTAATTATTTAAAAATACCGAAACAAATATAAATTAGTCCACACAACGAATAAGAAGGGAGTGGCCACCCCATAATTGTCACCTTGTATGATGTTTCCCCTGAAACAAAGAATGTTTTGTCATGTGGCAAGAACATCTAGCTTTTGTACCTAACTTAAAATAAAATAATGTCTTTTAACATTCTGTACACTTCAGGAAGAGCAGTGTCTCAATGAATCCACACTGATGAATTTATTTTTCAAGTGTTGTTGTGTTATCCCGGTCGTGCGTACCCTACCTTTGATTAACCCATGCCCAACACTTCTCAGTGATGAGGGGGTAGTCGGTGTTCGGCTTACGAGTGTCACTCGCGCTGGTTCTCATTATCGCATGTATTAAAACCTTCTGGGCGCGCACTGACTAACGCACTCAAGAATTGAGAAAAGGAATGCTGCCCTAATCGCCTCTGACGGTCGTGCTAGAGTTTTATCACATTTTCATCAAGGACTAAAGCACCTGCTATAGCGGCCACAGGTTTTCTGAAAACCTTGAACGGTGGGATACAAATCGAACTACATTCTACTGACTTTCACAAGAGAACCGATAGTCTAAATATTTTTAAAAAATGTTCACCTGCGCGTAAAGTGTATCTTTCAAAAATGAATTAAGTATTTTTTTTTTTAATTTGTAAAGTTATCATTAATATTTTTAATTAATTTTTTAAAGTTTTATCTTACGCACGACTGAGCAATTTTTTGAAAATATTTGGACAACCAGTTCTTTTGTAAAAGTGTGCGGAATTTAAAAAACATAGCATGTTATTTTAGGATACTCACAAAAAGTGGATTCTCGTTTGGCTTTTGTCAAAAAATTCTTTGTTCAAGTGTCCGACAGAATACATTTTTTTTTTTTATAATCGTAAAAGCAGTCAAACGAGTAAGATATTCTTCTGTGAATATCAGTGATTTTGACCTGATTCTCTCTCTTCGATGTACCAAAATCGTTTTTTAATTCAAAAATATTTCTTTTAAAAAATGTTCAGTTCGTTCGATCGATTAAATATTGATTTAATCAATCAGATATTTAGTTCGCTATCCGCAACCGCAGATTTAGTCGATCCAGCGAATTTTTTCTCTCAGTGCGTGTGCAAACATTCATCCTGAACAGGTTTAAGTTTTTTTTTAGATAACCCAACAGATGGAATACGTGAGTTCTGCCAGTTCGCAATGCTGTAAATGCAAATTCAAGATAGAAGCTATAAAAGAGCTTGAAGACAGGGTAATGTTGTTTTGACTGTTGATGAAAAGAAGCCTGAAGAAGTTACGTGTCTGTGCCACGAGTAATGCGTTGAGTAATGCAACGCGGATGTACGCGTACCTCGTTGTCAAAACCCTAGTTCTGCTATATACGAGCGCGCGTATCACTATTAGTCATGGCAAAAATAAATCAGCGGATTCAGCGAGAAGCTGGGAAGAGAGAGAGAGAGAGAGAGAGAGAGAGAGAGAGAGAGAGAGAGAGAGAGAGAGAGAGAGAGAGAGAGAGAGAGAGAGAGAGAGAGAGAGAGAGAGAGAGAGAGAGAGAGAGAGAGAGAGAGAGAGAGAGAGAGTAACTTATACGATCCCAAGCTACGAGTTGGAACAACGGAGAAAAGAGAACTGGATCTCCGCGTAGTAAAAACTGGTTTTCCGAATATTTTATTATTTAATTGGATGCCAGACACGTGATAAATAGGACGCGATAACGCTTCAATGCTAGCGCAGAGCGGTACACTGAGAAAAAAACTTATTATTTAGAGTGGATTACAAATGTATCAACTAGTTTTTTATCAGTTTTTTTATGAGGGCGAAAGATATTTTAGTGAAATATCTTTGCAAACTTAACTGAGGAGAAACAAAAACCTAAAAGAATTTTGAGCCAGTACAGGACTTCTGCGCAATATTGATTGATTTATTAAAATAAAAATTGTTCCATTGGTTCTGGAGGAATAAGAATTTTTTCTTTGTATATACTAATCTAAAAACAGCATGATTTCTATGATGTAGATTGGTTTATCTTGAACAGAGAATAACTTTCGAATGAGGGGATAATTCAATCATGAGAAAGTCCTTACCTAATTCTTTTAAATTTCTTTTTAACATGTCATCGAGACGCTACCGCGTTGATATTTTTATATCGACCGTGAACGTAGAAACGAACTGTGTGTTGTCAAATCGTTCGTTGTGTCTCGCGACGATAAGCTTCATAATCACGGCCAGTCGTTGTAGTTGTTGACCACTTAAATGCCTAAAACACAGTCAAATGATAAATAAAAAATAAAGGTTTTCACAATAATTATTTAATTTATTTCTGTTTAAAAATAAAAAATGTGTTATGAAACATTCCCTGCCAAACAACTTGAATAGCTTGAAATGAAAACTTGCCTGAAGTACATGAATAATCTTTCTTTTAATTTGTGTAAAAATACTTAACGCAATGATTAAATAATAATTATGTTAAAAGTTTTATCATTATATCACCAGCCAATATTTTTTATTCTGAACCTTAGGTGCACATATTTTTATTACAGGATGTCAAAACATTAGTAGACTTATCCTAATAATTATATATTTATCCGTAAAGTATTCTTTACTGAATCTACCAAAATCGTTGTAGACCTAGTAATTATTAAGTCACAACTTTCGATTATTTTAATATTTTCATTAATAGTCACAAGAACTAATGGTCAACAACCGGATCTCTTGCTGTCCTAGCTATAGTTCTATAGCATAATATCAAAATCGATTTGTCTTTCGATAAAGGTCGAGACTTATCAGGACAACCATAGAACTCGCGTGATCGGTAGCCTTCAACGAGAGTATTTACCGCTTTTGCGTAATCACTTTACCGAGGTACCCGACACATACATACGTAGTACGTACCTCGATGTGGTTCGTTTTATGCTGTAATATGTTAGCGCTAGAATACAGAATCATTTCTTGAATCATTCGTGCTGTTTCTGTTGATGCATTTAGGGTCGGTGATAACACTGAACCGAGGCTATTCGCACGTATAGGAACGGAAGTTAAAGGAAGTAATACGCCTCATCGTTATGACAAAACGTTAACACTCGTCTGCAGTATTGCAACTCGACCAAGTCCCCTGTTGCATCGCTATGCATCGTGACATCGTGACGTTTTAATAGCTTCGGCGACATATGCGGAAGCAGATATATAATAGTGGCTGTATATAATAGTTGACGAAAACGTCGAGAAAGAGAGGTGCGCGTTATCGGGTGAACTCGAAGTACAGTTCGTTCTCTTATCTAAACGCGTTTGTAACGATATTCTGTAATAATATTCGAGCAATTGAAAATGTCTATTAAATTGATCGTGGGATAATGTAAAAAGAAAATGTCATTAAGTAAAAAAAATCGTTTTGTAATACGACTGTTGTGATACTAATTATCTATTATTTTCTATAAGCATTCTTTGAGTAATTCGAATTTCAATTGGCTACACAATTGCCTGTTTTGCCAGGAAATTGCTCAGCAAATCGCTCTAGGAGCGCTTTTTTCTTATCGATGCGTTCCAATGATCTTTGATTGTAACGTTGGCTAATGGTAATGAAACGAATTTGCGACAAAAAACGGTATCGACTTGACCTTTTATCTAATTTGAGAAAAAATGTATCATAAACATTTGAATGTATTTTAATTTTTTTTTTAATACTCGGCCTCGAGACTGTACAGCGTCTCTTGTTAGTCGGCTTCACTATATATTATTAACATGAGTTAACATGTTTATAGTTTTCACAAGAATATTATAATGATCCGAGTAACGGTTTGTACAGCAGAAACATTTGAAAACCATTCAATTTTTATTCCTATATCCGGCTGCGTATTATCGTAGTAAAAATGTTGTTTTTTTTTTTTTAAATATCGAATATAAACTTAATGATTAGCTTTAAAGCCAACTCGAGAACAGCTTTTCTGAGGTAAAGCGTGGAATGGCCGGAATTGAGTTAACATGCAAATTCCTTTTGCTCTCTGAACTCTTTTCTTCCCTCGATATTATTTCCACCTCTCGATAATCGCACGCGGTGCTAAATGCACTTTGACGTAATAACCGAGCCAATTGTCGATGTATAAGCATAAGCAATTCTGTTTGCGCAGCAAGCCCGCGAGCATCGATGTATATACTTCACGAGAAGTTGTGGTTTCTTTTTTTTCTTTGAACCCTGTCCCTCGCTTCCTTATCCTCGCGGGCGCGTTGGAGAACCGTGAGTCCGATAAACTCGAGTTTGCATTTTGCGCTTTGGAAAATGTCTATGCTCTAGCTAGCGCAACAACGAGAAAGAAGGCTTGGTCACGCAGGATCGCGGTAAACGCAATGAAACAGCCACTGGAACTCCCACAATATCCCAAGAGAATAAAGTCTGGCAAACGTGACCGTAGAAGAAACGTTGAGGGAGGCAGTGTTACGTGACGATAATAAATAAGTTTGCACACGCATGACGAGTAGCTCGGTTATCGAATATTTATTGCGCACTCTTCCAGCGATGAGACCCTTTTTACATCCTTTTCTTACGCTAGGATTTCTCTATGTACGGGGGGTAGTGGGGCTCCCTCATATCTTCTTTCTACATTGATTACGCTACAATATACATGCGCTAAATCTCGAAATGACGCTAAATTATCGCAAATACGATTATCTAAACGATATGTCTTAATCACGTTATCGTTGACTTTTTTTCCCTCATAACACGACATTATGTTGAGTAAAAAATGTGTTTCTACGTATATCGAAATATTTTGACATATTTTGATTTATTTCGAAATATTTTTTAATTTCTCGATATATATTTGAGATATTTCAATAGATTTCGATATATTATAAGATATCTTGAGATATTTCGATACATTTTGGAAGACTTTGAGATATTTCAATGTATTTTGCGGTTCAAAGTTCATGTGTCATTGAGAAAAGGATGAAAAGTATGTGCATGCTGCATGTCGAGCGATAAATAATCAGACATCGCACGATTGTTTGCATAGAGTAGTTCGTAAATAAACAACAGATGTGTCTCGTTGCATCGCTTTTTAAGAGCGGAATTTCTTGGGAGTTACAGTCTGAATATAATAAAGCGTACTGAGATAGCTCATCTTCTATCTCGATCTCCTCCGGTCATATTAATTACCGTGATTCCCTCAGCTAGTACTTCGAATCGTTTATTATCGTAATAAAACATTGTTACGATTATCATTATATTCCACTTGTATGTGTATATTCAAACGCGGATAGAGCCAAGTCAGTGCACCGAAGGTGAGAAAATTGATCGTGATATTAATCAACTAGGAAACCAGATCAGAAAATAGAACTGGTGTGCGAGGAACGATCTAATTTGTATTCATAAATACAGCAGTGAAGTTCGCCAAAGTTAAAACTACAGATGGAGACAAGAAGAAAAAAAATTCAGTGAACTTCCGTTGCACGTGTTGCGTTGCTAGCTGTGAGTCAGATTGTTAAGCCAATCGACTTCTCGAAATTCTTTTCGCTTGAAATTAGTTTTGCTAAAGTCGAAACACTGCTTCAACTGTGATTCATTCGCATCTGCATAGATATATCGCATTGAAGACGTACGTGATGCGACAATTTTTACTAAACGCTACATTCAATATTTTTTTGCAAAATCATCGTTACAGACGTACGACAATAAAAAAAAGAAAAATACAGAAAAAATCGACTGAACTTTCAACGTCTTTAGCTTCCGAATGGAACGTATTCTGCAATCAAGTCGAACGTTTCTCAAAATAATTGGCGAGAGCTCGTTCGAGAGCTATCTTTGCTCGTGCAACGTGCTACAAGTGCGAGAGACCGCCAATTCAATCGCTCCTCACTGCGGACTATGAGAAGGGGAACATTCGCCGCGAGATCTTCCAATTTATTTCATTGTCGTCTAGGGTCAATTTGATTAGACGAGGTTGCGAGTAGTAAGGATTACTCAGCAGTCATGTTGGGCACGGCAGAGGCAACAAAGTTTCTCGGTCGCTGTCTTTGTTTTTCTCACTTCTAAATATCTCGCATAATTAATTATTAATTTTGACACGAGCCTATCATTCCTGACAAATATGTCGTTACGATTCTGGCACAATTGTGAGGACAATGTAAATTATAATTGCAGAATAATGTGATGACTGAATTAACGAAACAAAAAAGAAATTAAAGATAAATTGAAGCTAACGTCGACCCACTTTGGGATATGGTTTAACATTTTTTTAATCTGACACAGGATTTTTGGGTCAATGGTCAGAATATTTACAAATTGGACATAGATGTCAATACTATTAATTGACATCAATTCTCTGGGTCTAATGACTACTATGAAATGTATACCTTTGCGACGTAATGTTGGAAGTAACATTTTTAATGATGTACTTTGAAAGGTAAGGCGAAGATTTTATGGTTTCATTTGATACCGGCAACACGTTTGAATGGTTTGCTTGATAAACGAAAGCATACACCGAGAGAATGATTGAACAAAATCTGCTAAATCTTCCGTTGCGAATGACGATCAAAATATCTGATCAACCGAACGAAATCCTTTCTTGATCAACTGAATATTTTATTGTAAAAATTTACAGTTTGTTCGATCCATTGAATATTGGTTCAATCACCTGAATATTTAGTTTGTCATTCGCAACTTCAGATTTAGTCGAAGTTTCCTAAGTTTTTTCTCTCAGTGTATGCTCGTAGAAAGTCTTGGTCCTACTTACCACCAATCATAAGTGCCAATACTATTAATTGACATCAAGTCTCTGGGTCCAATTACTACTGTGGGATATATTCCTTTGCGACATAATGTTGGAAGTTAAATTTTTAATGATGTACTTCGGGAGTTAAGTACCGGCAACACATTAGAATGGTTTGCTTGTAGAAAATATCTGATCAACCGAACGACATCCTTTCTTGATCAACTGAATATTTTATTGTAAAAATGTACAGTTCGTTCGATCCATTGAATATTGATTCAATCACCTTAATATACAGTTCGCCATCGGCAACATCAGATTTAGTCGATGTTTCCTAAGTTTTTTCTCTTAGTGTATGCTTGTAGAAAGTCTTTGTCCTACTTACCACAAGCATAAGTTATTGAGAATACAATATTCTTGTCTTAATGCACCCAATATTTAAACTAACCGCTTATTACAAGTATATATAAACTTAAGTTAATTATAATATGAGCTAAGCTTATATTTATGCTCGTTCGAAGCATTCTGTTTTTCCGTTTTTTTTTTTTGTTGTTTTTTTTTTTCGTGTACACAGCGGTAAATTTTACTGCAGCAAGAAAACACATTAAAAGTTGTATAGTGAGTCGCTTGAATGCGAGTGCACCTGGTTCCCGGTTGAATGGAATAATTAGAGTAAAAAAACTGAGGTGAGGAAGGGAAAAAAATAAAATCACAAGGCTTCGAGGCTAGTGCGAAAGGTATTTTTAGAAGAGCGTGCAACACTATTATAATTATCGTTCCCTTAACCCGTTATCTCTTATCGTCTTCGGATCGTATGCCGTCTTCCAACAAAACGAGACTATTATATTTTCTTATTTGCTCCTTTTTCCGAGCTATTGTGTGTCTACGATGTACTCGAGAGTGTTGTACAAAGTGCACGATATATAGAACAGTGTCGTGTTCCTCCACCTCCGCTAATGCTTGTTTTTCTTCGATACAACAATATCGGCGATATAGATAGAGCGTAAAGGGCTTCCTATGAAATTTAATTGAGGCATGATGCACACTCGAGCTTCTTTCTACGTCTATCGGAGCTTACAGTCACGTGTATGTATCTCTTGTTTATTTATATATATTTTTTTTCACTCAACAACAAACTCGCAAATATCATCTTCGATTCATTTTTTTCGTTGCTCTCTGATTCTCGCGGAGCTCTCTCACGGAATGCCTTAACGAAAGGCAACAATCATTGGCGTGTAATCGGGTGGGGATCTCGATCACGATCCACCGCCACCTGCCCTCGCACTGCCGTTGATACTCTTCGAGGCAGCGAGACCGATTCGGAGCACGCTCGTACCGAGTGCAAGGAACTCGATAGACGCGGCATCGGAATACAGAGCCAGAGATACCGATACGGAAGACGTAACTCGTAAAATTCAATCGGAAATCACTGGTTCACCGGTCCGAGTCACGCTGGTATTTCGACCTGGAGGATACTGTTTGTCTACAGACATTTTATACTGTCGATACCCACGAGGGGTTAACGTTCTTTCGTTGTATAATACTAGCGGTGCTTCTTTAATATCCACATTGTTCCTTATTCTTTGCAGTAAAGGGGTGAGATCTGCACTCGTGATTTTATCGTAAAAGGAATTGAACGAATTGCTAAACTTTGTTTCTCTACAGTTTATGGATAGACATAAAAAAAACTTGGTAAATACTGGGTAAATAGAATGTCGATAACAGTGCCGAAGCTACGATTGTATCGCTGTTCAATTGATTAAAAGCTTAATACGATATTCACGAATGTTTTTGTCAAAAAGTAAAATCAGTGTTTGATGCCGAAAGAAAGGTTTAGAATGTAGCTAAAAGTCAAATCAGGGAATTTTCGGTGCCTTAAATTGGAAAAAGAATATCAAGGGAAATCAGTATAGAAGCATTATAAAAAAAAACATTTTTTTAAACAAAGGTTCTGGAAAATATTTGCATAGTGGAACGGTTTAAACATTTTTCACTGTGTACATTTTAATTAAACGGATAGAAGCTCGATGAATTGATCAAAGAAACTTGTAAGCATCAAGTAAAATAAAGAATTCCACCCAACAAGTATTTTAGTGCAGTTCTGTTTGCAATTCTATGTTCAGAAATTGTTTAAGAGATTTTTTATTCTATTAATAACGTAACAAACTGTACTTTGGTGATACTTTACACGCTGGTTCGATACGACAACTACTTCGACGTGTTGGTTAATCTGTACATGTACCAAGCGTATGCTCGCGTGATTTCAATCCGCACGTTTTGTGGCTTTTGCAATAACCGTAATTTGCACGATCGTTCTCACGTATTTGTACGCATCCACAAAACTCGTGTACATTCCGTAATATTTGCTACTGTTGCTCCTACTAATATCGTCTCTACATACTGAAACACCCGTGTGATCGCCTCTCGCGTATGCGTTTTACTGCAAAACCAGAGTCACTTGTTATCTTTCTTGAGCTCGTCGCTCGCGGTCTGAGCTCTTTGCAACGACAGTCAAACGACGAGTAACATGAAAGAGAGCAACGTATGTCGCAACGTTACAAGGATACATGTAGAGTACGTGTTGTCGACGATACGTGACCGAATCGTCCTGGTTATATCGAAGGTGCGTGACGATAGCGAGTTCTAATCATCATCATCATCATCTCTGTACTTCTTCTTCATTTCGATATTTCCCCTTTCCCTATATACGTGCGTCAAGCTCAAACTATATATTTACGCGTTGCACCGATGAATGATTACTTCACTGCGTCGTTCAACCGTCGATAAATTATTGAGTCACTTGGCTTTTCAAGCTAATTACGAACTTAACGACGTAATGTGTCTTCGATAAAGTCATCGTTAATTTTTTTTTTATAATACGAAGGTAAAGAATGAAGATCTCGGAAAAAATCAAATTTGATATGACGCCTTTTCTAAATAAAAAAAATTTTTTGTATAAACTTAACGAAATTTGCAATTTTGCCAAATTTTCAATTTCATTGAAAAATTTTAATACCACTTCCTGTATGAGGAAGCCAGAATTGAGAAAACCATTCCCCGTTAATGAGAATCTGTGGGTTGAATCGTATCACGAGTAAGCAATGTGAAAATTTCAAATTTACACGCTTTGTTTGTTTGTTTTTTTCAATTAATCGAGTCTTTAACAATGTCGATAGACTTTTTATTGATAATTCAATAGTCGACAAACCATCCGACAATTTCGTTGCCCTGGATCGGAATAAAAATTTTACGATTTAAGGCACTGCGCTCGAACGAGCGTGCGACGCGTGATTGCACGTAGAAACCTCCACGCGGATTTTCCTGGTCAACCGAGCGTGTGTGCACAAAGAGTATTCACAATACAGTCAATAGGCTTGGCAATTGCGAAAGTCCAAAGCTGAAAAGAAAGACGTCGCTGGTGTAGCTGGCGTTCGTCCGGTTCGCACGATTCGCCGTGACACCGAGAGGCTTTCTTCTCCGATTATGCTGTCCCTAGTTCCCTGATCGCGAGCGAAGTGGATTCGCCGTCGCCCCTCGCCGCGACTGGGAACTGGGAACGACGAAGTGAATGGAATCCTGCGCTAACGTTTATTCCGCGAGCGGCGCTCGCGGTAGATTGCCGCAGCAGCAATTCCACTGCGCTCTACCTGAGCGCGGGCATTTTACTAGGAACGGAAGTGCGGCGTTACGCCTTTCTACTTCAACCATAATTTCCAGTGCTGCTGGTCTGTGTCGCACGGGAAAAGCTTTCGACAGTCGTCTCTCCTCCTCCCATGGTGTACTTCGTCGACTGAGACCCTCATAAAATGCACGGAGTGAACGCGAAGCTTCGTAAATTTCTTTACGTAAACGGGAATAATTATTGTAATTTATTTAGCGAAGCCACACATTATCAAACATTTCACAATAATGACAATGTTAGCCAATCGAAGAATGTCACTTTCAATTACGTTGAAATGTTCTCTCGAACATAATCGATGTATCGAACTGTTTTATGTAACGAAGAATGCCTGTTTATAATTCAGGTAAATCTCTGGTTATAACCTTGCACTTCATCTTCTTGCGAGTCATGTCTACTTGCATAAGTACAAAAAACGTCGTATACAGATATTCACACCACCAGACTGATAAACTATTTGAACAATTATTCTGATAAAATAATAAATGATAATAAAAGTAAGAATTATTATTAATTATTTGCACTAATCATTGAAAATATTTATATCATTGTAAAAATTATCATTTCTTTCTATCAATTGGGAGTAGCTTTGGATTATTATTGTTTTAGGATTATTATTAACTTCGTTTACAGAATTTGAATGACTACAGCTGTTCAGAAAAGTGCTTTAACTTTAGTCCCATAAATAGCCAATCATTCGATAAATTGTTCACAGATTTTTTCTAATTTCAATATTTCCATATCTTGATACTCGAAATGGTCTAAACCGTCGAGAAAAGTTGATTAAAAGTAAATCTCTGGGTGGATGTATGTGTGAGTGGGTGTTAATCGTCGTTGTTAAGTCCCTAGTTCTCGCAATTTGTGAGATGTCAGGTTAAAATTTTCCACTCGAATGGAATAACATTGAGCAATGAACGAATAGTTCAAATTTATTTAAAAATGTTCAAATTTTAATAAAAACTACCTATCAAGACCACAAATCGCTGTAACGTTTTCAAATTTTGAAAAAATAAAATGCAAATGTCATTAATTTACAACGTTAACGAAGCTTCCTTTATGCGAAAGTCAAAATCGATCAACACAAATCCTCGTAGAGGTTGCTTCGTGAATTGTATAAAATAATGAGGAAGCAACGTTCCACTTTGTAACCTTTAAGAAGAAAAAACACTTACAATTTGTCAAAACAATAATTTACTTCCTTTTTTTTTGCCTTCCATCTTTGGTCATAGACGCGGTCGTGCAAAAAAGAAATTGCTATGACATTCTCCGTGAAACATTTGCGTGACAGCGATGCAACAGTTACAAAGGCGTCGAGGGGTAAGAGGAATTAGGCAAAACGTGCATAACACAGTAGAGCAAGGAGACAGTGTTTTCAAGCGAGAGACATTTTTTATATTCATTTGCTTAATAAGTATTCGCGACGGTTGTGTTTCCGCGACTCACCGTTGCCCGTATACTACCAGCATAAATTGTACAAATCCATACACGTACACACATAGCTCAACGTACCTACACTGAAAGTTCGGTGACAGTCTCTTCCTCTGTTTTATGTAACGAAAAACTGTTGATACTCGTGTACAGACTTTGCACCATCCCATAGAAAGTTCTTGGACACGAGTGCCATGTAAAATATTACTTACCGTCGGAGATCATACATACTTGTGTAGCAAGTAGTTATAGACTTCGATCGAATACAATTTTAGCTGCATAAACCTCCTCGAACTATCGACAGTTATATACACAACAGGTACAGGCTATTCAGCTATAGATAATAAACTTCGGTATCCTCTTCACACTATCTGCAGCATCAGAAAATAAATAATAACAATCTATATACGATTGGCTCGCAACTTATCGTCTTATCGATATGTAGAAGTTTTTTATTTATTTTGTTTTTTTTTTCTACCGAGCCTGTAATGAGTTATTAGTTAACGAGTACCCGGCAGTTTGCACATGCTGTGGATCTGTACGTCTATCTATATATTATAAAACATTTATTCTATATATACAGCTATTACATCGATAGAACTTTGTGCGACCACGCATAGGGGATAGTCTCTAACGAGAGCGTAATAAATAATTAACGTAACGAGTTATTAATCGGCGTGCACGCGTACATACGGTTATTCACGTACACGCACACGTACACACTCACACACACACACACACACACACAGCACAGGACACAATACTTCTGCCTTGCGTGTTGTATATCGTGCAACGTCCTCTCACCGGGAAAGAGACGGGTGGGAGGAAACACGGACGCTCGTCCGTGAGGTAGGTACAGGTGTGATGGAGCCGCACGACGGCGAATCCTCAGTGCGCGTCTCCGAGAGTCCCGCGAGGGTGCGAGCCAGCACCGACGAATAGCGAATAGTGGTCGCCAGTCGTACACCGTCTGTACTCGATGTTAGTTCGTGTTCAGAAGCGTCGTGCGTGAGATACCCCCGTGCTCTTAGAACCACGAGTGCTCCCGCGATATTTCAATAATTTATTCGTACGTTGTTTCATCTACGATTTTTTTTTTTATTAATATTTTTTTTTTTTTCAAAATCATCTGAAAAATTTACGAATATTGTGCGAGTAACGAATTAACGAAATTTCGAAATGATTTATTTTGCTTACAAATCGTGAAGAAACTGCTGTATACTCGAAGGAATTCTAATCGTCCGATTGTATAGAAGGTAAAAAGTAACATTTTCGTTTTATCGCCTGCTATTTCGTTTAATTAATGCTTTGAGATAGAATTAATTTAATTAAATAATCAACTTTTTTGTGAAATGCGGATTAGTGACGCAAAATTTTTAGACTTTTTTTTTGTATAGATATGTACGTTACTCGTTTTATCGGAAGAAGACAGATTTGCTTAGCCGAAGATTAGTGGTGTTGTTATTATTATTATTGTTATTGTTATAATATAGTCACTTTAGTGTTCTTCTTGTGATTTTATCATAGTCAAGGATTAATTCGTATCTTAATAAGATGAAAGTAATTTAATGAACTTACGAAATGTCGCAATTATTTATTTTGTTTACAAATCGTGAAGAAACTGTTGTATACTCGAAGGAATTTTTTATCGTTCGATTCCATAGAAGGTAAAACAAAAAACTTGTATTTAATCGCCTGCTGTTTTATCATTATTGTTTTATTTAAATAAATTGAATTAAATTAATTGAATAATCAACTTTTTCGTGAAATGCGGAGTAGCGCAAAATTTTAGACATTTTTTTTTTTTATAGAAATGTACGTTTCTCTTTTTATCGGAAGAGGGCAGATCTGCTTAGTCGAAGTTTTTTTTTTATAGTGACTTCTAGGTACTTTTTGTAATTTTATCATAGTCAATTCGAACTTTAATTGAGAGGAAAGACAATATATTTTTTTAAATGAAAAAATAACACATAACAATAGAATTAATAGTGTAATAGTATTAGTTAATAGTAAAGAAATCAATAGATAACATTTTCGACACTTTTTGTATAGAAACGTTAACATAATTTAAAGATTTTTTTTTAGTGACCCCAAGGCTCTCACTGCGAATATGTCATGGTCAAAAAATGATTCGAATCTTAATAGCACGAAATATGTTTAAACTTTATCTTAATAGCACGAAGAATTTTTATTTCTTCTAAAGTTAAAAAATAACATAATAATTGGAATTAAATAGAATAATTGACAGTTCGTCAAAAAATTTAAACCTTATTTGTATACAAATGAATATTATTTAAACGATCATAAGCGGGTAGGGTCGATTTGCCAGGTTCAAACGTTAACATAATTTACAGAATTTTTTTTAATGGCCTTAAGGATCTAGTTGCGAATTTATCATAGTCAAGAAATAATTGGAATCCAAATAAGAGGAAAGACGATATGTTTTATGAAGTTAAAGAAATAACACAACAATAGAATAAATAGAATAATAATAATTAATAATAGAATCTTTTTGTATAGAAATATAAGTTTTTTGAGCTCATTAAAAATATTTTAGCGGCCTCAAGGATCTACTTGCGAATTTATCGTGGTCAAGAAGTGATTCGAATCTTAATAGCACATAAGATTTTTTTAACGTTAAGAAAAGTAATACACAACAATAAAATAAGTAGAATGAGCAAACAGTTACGCGCAATTTTGATCCACGCAGTTTTTGTAAAGATAATTGATGTACTAAGCTAAAACGTTAACATAATTTGGAGAATTATTTTCAATTACCCAAGGGCTCCACTTGCTTTTTGATTATAGTTAAAAAGAGATTTGAATCTTAATAGCACGTATGAATATATTCGTTTTTAAGTTTTTAAAAAAATGCGTGCAAATTTGAAATTTGCACATTGCTTCCCCGTGAATCTGTCAACTCACAGAATCTCCTTTACGGGGAACAATTATCTCAATTGTGGCTTCCTCATGGAGGAAGTGGTATTAAAATTTTCAATAAAATTGAAAAATAGGTTAAACTGCCAATTTCATCAAGTTAAAACCCCTTAATTGATTCTCATCAAATTAAAAACCAAGTATCCTTGTACCCTAGCTAATTTGTATGCCAAGTTTCAATTTGATAGATAAAAATTTACAAAAGTTGGGGCAAATATAGATTTTTTTTTCGAAAAATTACAAAAATTCATGATTCTATAAAATCTGAACGCCTCGATCGATTCTTGCCAAATTCAATACCGAATAACCTTGTTCCCTGACATATTCTTGTAGAAAGTTTTAAGTTGATAGCTAAAAATTTACGAAAACTACAGAGCGTACATCCTTTTTTTTGAAAAAAATTGAATCAACCATAAAATGAGACAACCGTTAGCGATTTGGGCGAAAATTACAGCAAACTTACGGGGTTTCCGATCCGACTCATGTGCAAAGTTTCAGGATGATCGACTAATCCGCTCTCGAGATTTATTCAGTTATAATTACCCCAAGAGCTTGGAAATTATCAGGTAATTCCGATAGTTTCGTTCCCCAGCAATATGAAGTTTCGCAGATGAAAATCTCAAGCGCGCAACGTGAGGAATTTTATATTAAAAGTCCCATTGCCCAGTCTTTCAGGGTATCAGCGTTCGCAAAGAGTTCGAGTCGAAGTCGTCGCATCCAGAACATGTTTTTTTCGACACAAAATCTACAAAATTGACTCCATATCGACTTCTAATTTCTACTTTCGAGGGATTCACCTCCGAAACGAATATTTTTCTCACTCATCTCGATTAATTCAAATGTATTTAACGTTTCTGACATTCACGCAGGTTACAAGCTATTGAAGATTTTTTGTTTATTATCTAGCAACAACAGGAAAATTATTAAAAAATTACTGATATAATTTCGTCCTCGTGGTACCACGTGATGTCAAAAACCTCTCTCTTATTGGTCGAAATTCGTGTGAAAAAAATAATGATTTCAATTTTCCAAGCTAATCACACACATGCACACACACACACACACGCGCGCGTACGCGCACGGACATTTTTTCTAAATACGATTTCTCGAAGTTTCAAGTACTCTGACATAAAAATCTCGAGAAAATGTTTTTTCACAAAAACAACGTTCTCTGTGAGAAGATAGAAAACAGATTAATTAGAAAAAGGAAAAATTTCGTGCGATTTTAATTCGCTCAAAATTTCCGTAATTTATTTCAAGAGAAATATAAATGTTTCAATTTTTCTAAAGAGAACTTATCCGCTATACTGAAACGTTAACATAATTAGGATTTTTTTCCCCAACGGTACCAACGCTCTACTTTTGACTTTTTTTTAATACTTAAGAAGAGATTCTAATTTCAATAGCTCATACTTAAGAATATATTTCTTAAAATGTCTTTAGAAGTAAAAATTTAAATGCTCCTGATGTACCAGAGTCATAAATAACAATATCGTCACTGTATTACAATTATATATCCCGATATCACGAAGCAAACAAGAGTAGGAATAGTCCTACGAGTATCCGTTTCGTACGCACAACGCAAATGCTATTTAATTGTATAAAGTTTCATTCAGTGGTGTTAAGAGAAATTTCGTAACACAATCTTTTACGACTTACCAGGGACGTTTCGTCGCACGCGGTATTTCGAATATATATCTCGTGTGTTTTCGTTCTCATTCTCGTTACTCTCGGTTAGATACTCTCTCGGAGTCGAGAAGGAAAGGCGTGATTAATGTGCCGCCGGTAGGGTTTCCTCGTATAGGAAAGGATCGAGAGAGACATTTTTTTCGCAAGATGCGCATTAGCAAGGACCGCGCGGGGTCCTTTGATTACCTCAGCTTAGCGTCGACGCACCGAGTACGCTGTTCTTACGTGGACGGAGACTCGGGGCAAGTGTTGAGGAGTGCACCTATATATACGAGTACCTTTGTCGGTGTACAGCTATGCGCTACAGGCATTAGTACTATAGGCAAGGTCGAGGCATCGTCAGCCTCCTGCTGCCGTCGTTGCCGCCTCTCCTTCGACGATCATAAATTACCTTCCATACCCTTCTTATTCTAACGTGCATTGGTGCAGCACGATCTTCGCGTACGTGATATACTCAACGGACAAATATGCAAATCTCTCCTGGCGCTTGGTCAGCTCTCCACCGGTGCAATTACTCTCCGCTATCTCGGCCCTTTGATTTCTAAGTCGCTCGCACACACGTATAATGGACGTTGTGCTCCACACGCTGTATACACAGACCTCGGCGTCCTGTACCGAGTCAAAGAAAATTTCAGAGCTTCCTAACGGAATGTATTCGTGATTTACGCATGAGTGTGCAGATGGCAATTGCATAACAGATGTAAATAATATTAAGGGCGTTGAATCTTGTCAAAACTGTGTTTTTTTTTTGTTTGCTTTAAAGTTACAAAGTAATTGATTGATTAAACCAATGAGTTTTGATGGTCCTACAAACTGATTTCTTGTGTTAACCATTCAATTGGGGTCCCGATCAACTGATAAGCTTCTTGGTATATGCGAGCAACTATCCGGAAATAATTCAGTCATTAGATTTATTCAATTTTTCTCTTTACTATTGAAAGTATTTCGATTGTATTTTCGTAAAATTCAATTTTCTACGATTTATCAATTAGATAAAGTTGTATTCTCTTGGTACAATGATTCTCAAAGTTTTCCAATATAACTGAACAGCATTCATAAAAATTATGTATATTTGAAAAATATATTTATAAGTATCTATGCATTCGTAATAAAATATAATAAAGTATATGTAAGTGTAAATATACACGAAAATATATACGATACATATAATTTTTTTGTAATAAATATATTCTCGCGTATACTTTTTTTTATTGGGAAACGACAAAATCAAATTTGAGATTTATCGGTAAACTTTTACTTTCCTTGACGTCAACGGATGTTGCGATATGCAATTTTCTTTGCCTCACATTATTCTTTTTGTTAATAAATGTTTGTTAATATCCGTTTCTCAATATATATTTTAGAAATACCGTAGTTGACGTAAAAAAATTCAATGAATATCAAACTTTTCCTCATTGATAATAACAAATTTATATTCGTTGCAATTTCTCTTTACAGTTGGATTTAAAAGTAATGAATTAATCCTATATCATTAAATTACTTTGAAAACGCTAATATGCTCGAACTAAAAAGAAGTTTAATTATATCGTAAAGCACTTGAAAATAATACAACGCAATAATTTCCGTAGAGTGTTTTCTAGATACATATGTGCGCATCAGCTAGCATAAACAGCAGTTTTGCGAACCGTTACAAGACAACGGCCGCGTGCACAAATAAAATATATGAAAGACGTTGAAATCTTACGTGTTGCGCGCTTTTGCGCGCGCGCTTCTAGACGTCGATCGTAAAGCTCGAGTTTACGGTAGGCCGACAATGAGCTAAGCTACTTTAGCTCTGCTTGCTCACAAACTCGTGCAACGGTGTATTATGATACGCGTGGCACGTATGTACGCTACGTACGTCTCTTGCGTGCACTATGCTTCACGAAGTACAGCAAGATGCAAGTCGATCGAAAGAAAGATATTTAAACAATTTTTTTTTTTTTTTTTTTTTAATAAAAATAACACACCTTGAATGTATACGTTAAGTTGTCGTGTTGCACGGTACCGACGCACTTTTTGCCAGATGTTAGCCGATGCGTAACAGCATTTACACGCGTTAAACCTTCGGTGAGAATTCCAGAGCTGAAAGAAGTCGCACAACGCGTGCTCGATCGTTCGAGCTGTAATATAAAATCTATAAAACTATATTATGTAATATAATTGAAATGGATTTGGTATTTAGAGATAATCGTTTAAACGCGTGTTTAATAATGCCTCGCGAGTATATTAATGTGAGCCGATGTCACTGTCGTTGACGATCCAAGGAATTTAAATTTTATTCGCGTCTTCCTCTTCTTCTATTTTATCGTCGGTTGAGTTTCGTAACGCACGTGTTTCCTACTGCGAATCGTTGCTGCATTGACAGTTGTAAATATTATTGACAAGCGAAGAAATATCGATACGCGCTCGATAGATTCTTCGGTGCTTGTGTCTACAGGGAAGAATGTTTCTTTTGAATTAAATTACTTAATTCCATAGTGTTAGCTTGTGAGACAAACGCTCTTGTCGTGTCTCACCGTACGAAGTTGTGATTCAACGACGATGACTAACTGGCTAGTCGTTCGATCGTGGCTATGAGCCTTTTGCCTCTCGTTTTACAGCAACGAGCGCGGTGACACGCGCACGACGATCGTTCGCACAGCCCCGCGTGTGGAAGCTGTAAGCAGGCGGTTCTGCACTTTGTTGGGTTGGCTTGGCTCTCGTTTCAACGAGAGCTAACGTAGGTATTCGAACGTACGTATGGCACCCGTAACAACGTTCGTTAGGTCCCACCCCACGAACCAACGAACGAGAAACACTCTGGGTTCTTTAAGCTCATGGCTATAGTATGAGCTACCAACAGCAGGATCCTGCTTTACGAACGTCGAGCGAACCAGTTTCAGGCCTCGAATGTCGTAACGCGATTCGATACCAGTAAAACACGCGACAACAACGACGAAACCCACGGTCGCCGGATACCGGAAGTTTATCGAACCTCTGGTACGTTACTCCAAAGAGGCTAAATGGTCTTCGTAATTTTGCGAAATCGAGAATAGCAATTGGCAAGTAGTTCGGATTTTGGGCTGTGCCGTTCTGTTTTTTTTTTCCTTTACACTGTCTTCAGAGACGAACGTATCCATAAACATAAGTATTGACAATAATATTATATTATTTAAAATATATATGTAACGGTAGATAAAGAATTAAAGTTAAAAAATGTTACCTCGTAAACTCTGAAACATTAAATTACAGTGAAGCATATTGCTTTATCAGTTTTTACTATATATGGCTTAGCAATTTAATTGGTTCTTTGTCTCCGTGTCAAGTTATATTCAAAGATAACAAAAATTCCTCGCGGTCGCTATATAATTTCATAGGGAAAAAAAAGTGAAAATTAATGATCAGTCAATTATTTTCATTTTTACATAACGAAATAGTAAAATTGGTATATTGGTGCAATGTCCTTGGGTGGTTATTCCGAGTAAACGCGACAATCGCATGCTCGGACTACCTGCTCTTATTTTCTCAAAACGGACGAAGAGAACGTTCGTGTTTTTCTCGCGTTATTAATAATTTCTTTCGCGAGTTCTAGATGAAAAATAAAAGTTACCTGCTTTTTTTTTTCTATAATTAAGACGTCGTCAATATGTTTTACGAGCTCATAATATTCATTGCTATTTGGATAGAAAATTCACACAGCTTCGAGACGCATAACGGATAAATAATTGATCGAAGGAAAATCGGTATCGGTTTATCCCTTGAATTTTCTTTTGCAAATAAACATCGTCGTTGTAGTCGTCGCTGCGGATCGTATTACGCTGATTGACATACGCCGGATACAAATTCACTCGGTGTGTGAAAGTGTCGTGAGAAAGAAAATCATTTTTGATGCCTTGGGAAATGTTGGAATTCTTATTCACAGTTCGTCATCTCCGGTTGTCTCTCTTTTGTTACACTCTCTGTTAGAAATCGTTCAGACTCGGTACAGCTATAAGTACGCAGAGATCACAGCCGTGGCGAAATAAACTGCGCACAGCGGTACAGACCCGAGAACTCGTCGAAAACTCATTGACGCGTGCCAGTAGAAAAAAAAAAAAAAATCCTAAAACCCATACAGTTCTGACATCGATACCCTAAACGAAAGACAGGCAACAACAAGCTCTCGTTCTTCTTCGAAAAAAAATGTGAGAAAAGAAAACGAAAGAGACAAACTAAACAAAGAAGAAACGAGAAGAAGAAGGAATGTCTATCGTCAGTCGTGATCGTGTAAACGTAGCTTTGCGGTTTACTGTACGCCGAGTCGTTGCACCGGTCGCTACTTTTTATTCCAAGATTTGACAACATTGTTAACGATCTAGAGCCTCAGCAATTGATTATGAAACATCTGTTCGACTACGAAAAGCTCATTGTTAAAAATAAATCTCAAATTTGACAGTACGAACATTTTTTTAATCATCGCTACGATACTCCTACAGTCGAAAAATGTAATTTTTTCATCAATTGTATACACTGCCATTGCGATTACACAAATACTTAAAATTAATCGATCAAATCTTTGAATCCAATAATCATAATAACAAAGATAATTATTTTATTCAACAAAAATTGTATTATAATATAAAAAATATTTCACGTTCAAATCCCTTTTACGATTTACAATGTATTTAATTTATACAGAATAATCTTATAATTATTACATAAAAAATATAATAATTAATTATCCGAGTCTTCTTCGATTGAAAAATATTTTTACAACTATTTCCGATCGCCCGTAGTAACGCGATTGGTATTTCGCACAGTAAAATACAACATAAAACGTGCGGAGAAGCCGCCGAGTGTCACGTACGCGCGTTGAATGTCGACGATCAAGAGTGATCGACGCGTACTGTATCTATATATGAATTATTAGTTCGTTTATTTATTCGCATCTGTTTGATATCGTGAACGGACACAGTCGGATCCGTTCCGCATCGGGTGCGACCAGTGCGATCTTCGCGTGTGCGCTCGGCACGATATGCCGCAGGTATGGAGTACATGCTATGCGTGCGTGGAAGCACTTAAGAGCACCACTGCATGTATAGGTGCATGGAAGGCTGGTAGGCTAAGGCGTAAGAGCACCTTGAAACTCTTACGAGAACGGAACAACGAAGAAGCGGTATACCTGCACCAGGTGCTTTGGCGCTTGGCTCGGCTACTCCATTCGTCCAAGTTAATTGATTCTTTTTCCCATCATCATAGACGACCCCTCGCGATATACTATTAGCCTCCTGGGGATATTAAATAAAAATAACGAAGCTTAGACAGAGTACGAGTAAGCGATCGAGTATCTCGAGTGTAGTTTCACGGATCCGTACAGTCGAACCCTCTAATCGATTGTACATCGACTATTGTGACTCCACCAGTCGAGCGTTGCAATTTTGATTATAATGATAAATTCAACGAAAGTCTGTTTTATTGTCTGCAATCATCAGTTCTTGTTTGTTTGTTTTTTTTTTACTTTTCATTAAATATTTCAAGTGTGATCGAGACGAAAGAAATCTATTTATAAATCTAATTATTGAAATGAACATTGTTTCGTTGAAGCGAGATTTTGCCACTGCGTTATTGACAATGATATTAAAGATGGAGATAGGCATTTCTCGATATTTAAAAATAATAATAAATATTTCAAGTGTGACCGAGACGAAAGAAATCTATTTATAAATCTAATTATTCGAACGAACATTGTATCGTTGAAACGAGATTTTGCAACTGCGTCATTAACAATGATACGAAACTAGAGATAAGCATTTTTCAATATTGAAAAATAATCTTTTTTTAAATTTATTATCGACAATTGTAGATGCGCGATTGACGTGCGATCGCTCGAGTAATGTTACGTGCTGCTATTACTCGGACTGATAACCGAGCGCTGGTTGGTGCATCGAATCATGAAGCGGAAGATCAATTTTCCGGAGATCAGTGATTCCCTGTAGTAACACCAGTCTCTGTTGATTGTATATGTAGGACAGGTTTTCCTCAATTCCGTGAAAGCAATCAGGGGAAAGTATCGGTTCGTAAATGTGGAACACCCTATACGATAGAAAAAATATAACATTTTCTTTATCTAATAATTTATCAAATATTAATTCATTTATAAAATTAACCTGCAACCTCTATAACTTGATACGTTTTTCTGTGCATGCTTTGCCTCTGTAACTGCAAATATTAATTATTTTGTCAAATTGATCTGCAGCCTCTATAACTGCGTATGTTGACATTTTATTGAATTTATTTTATTCTTAATTCAGGCCCAAGAATTATTATGAATAATACTTAATCTTAAAAATGAGAAAATATATTTATCGACGCAACAGATAACTTTTATAAATCAATTATTGTTAAATATTTAATTAACAAAATGTCACAAAAAATCGTAAATTAGCGAGGGTTATGATTAAAAGAATTAAATAATTTTTTTAATTATTTCGAGAACAAATTTTCGTCTTTCTCTGTAATGTTTAATGGTGTTAAACGGTTTTAATTAGATATTTCAATATCGATTTCTACTCGATGATAAAAACGTAACGTGTCTTGCTATTTATACATTTCCGGAGTCTTGAGCAGTCATCGAAGGTAAGAGGGAGAGCTCGATGCACCTGACAGGAAAGTGCATATCGTCACCGGTTTATCCTGATGCTCTCTTACCCTTCTTTCCTTCTGGTTCTGTCTGTATATATATATATATATATCACATAGAGCTATCTCTGTACAGTGATGGCTTCTCACCCGCGCGCTGTAGTGCAAGCTCAGGCTCGAGTACACCTGACAGGAAGGGGTCATTAAGATTTCCGTCACACTGGCCGATCCTGTCAGAGCCAATCGTTATTCAGTGTCTCAGAGGTGGTAGATACGCGAGCGGTTTGCGTTGCTGTGATCGCCTGGGACGGCATACTTAATGTCTGGAAAACGAGCGGCGCCATTCTAACATATCTATAGACGTTTGCGAAACGTCGATGGGAAGTTGAGAACTAAGTGTGCGATTCTCGCTCGTGCTACCGAGACAGTCCGCACCTCGTGATGTACAGGTATTTGATAAAATCGATCCAATAGATCGGCGGAAGAGAAATGGGTAAATGGTACCGGGTATTTGATAGACCGCCACTTTGCGCAGGTGGTTATCAACGTCCTATATATTATTATCGCTTTCAATGTCTGCAATCGTTTGACAATTTGAGGAAACTAACGCGCAAACATTTTATTTTTACCCTTTCTCAAGAGGCTTCGAAAATGTTAATTCTACAATTACACGCTAAAATTAATATGTTAAACGAATAATATTACGGATTATAAAAAAAAAAACAATGTTCATTATGCAGAATCGTGACTTTTCCCTATTTTCTTCATTTTTTTTTGTGCGAAAGAACGTATTTTATCATTGAATTGAAGAATCGTAATAACACTTTCTGTATAAATTCTATACAAAAATAATTTTTTAATTCTCAATTTTTTAAATTCATTATGAATCAATTTTTTCTTTCAACTGAATATGTAACTTGGATAAAATAACAATTTTAATTATCAAACGAATAAACCTCTTTAAAAATAATCAGTGGTTGACATCTTGAAGTATAGTTGGAAACTTTTAAAAACATTTTCTTCCCTCGCATAGAATCGTTTTCCTTTGTGCAATTTTGTCACAATAATGAATCAAGTAATTTATCATTCTTCAATCTACCGTGTTACCTTGGATAAAATATTAAATGAAGAATTTACAGGTTTCGCAACCCATCGAGTATGAAAAACTCGTATTCGTTTACACAAATTTTCCCATTGTCTAGTAAAGAAAATCGTTTGTTGTTATTTTGATTAGTTTCCACTGATGTATTCCACAAGCTTATGATATAAATAGTAATTCCACATCTTGACTCGCACCGACATCATCCTCATCGTTGATTATTTGACCCCCGCGCGACCATAGACACCGTGATAACCGCGGTTTATAACGACACAAATTTAATGACTCGTGCGGTTTACTCGTAGGTGGGTGTTGGTTGTACATACTGTGATACCGTGGTGTACAGTGGAGAAGATTGCAATTAGAATCCACGCGGAGCAAAGATTCGAGAGATAGAGAGCCCCCGCGCACAACGGAGGCCTAGCTTTTGTCGTGAGAAAGTCGAGTGTTCTCTTCTCCTCCGTTGTATCTACTGCTATACAACGAAACATGAGATTCTCTCTCTCTCTCCCTCTCTCTCTCTCTCTCTCTCTCTCTCTCGTGTTTCCTTTTCCTTACTACTTCCTTCCTTGGGAAGATATGAACGCTATCTCGACGCTGCGCGACCGTGCGCTTGTATAGACTATAGCACGACAAAGACGAGGTGAACTAGCTGTTGCCGCATGAGCCTCTTAAAACTTGTGAATTCTACGACCTCGTCTTTCCTCGTTACGAATGTATACGGAAAACGATGGAAGAAGGAAGACATTAGAAATATCTTTATCATCTTTAGTCGTTATTTGCGAAGAGGATAATAAAAGACTGTGCGAATACATGTTGGTCTCTGTGTAATGTTGATGAAAAAGAAAAAAAAATGAAAGAAAAATACATGGCAGTAACCAGTGACCAGAACTCCGAGAAGAGGAGGAGAGATTCCCTCCGCGGAACTCATCGCGAACTCGAGCGATCATTCAACGGTCTGCCTAGTACTCTGTCCCCAGGCCGTTGACTCTCTTGCGAGTAAAACTTTCGCCGGCGCTTTCATGTGAGCAGACGCGTATCTGTGTGTACGGCGGATGGTATACGCAACAGCCATGTTTCACAAGCTCTAGCAGACGCTCGTTTACCATTTAACGTGTATCGGTGCACGTACGAGAGACTGTTATGTATTCTATACAGCGTATATTATAGCGCTGGCGTTTGCTCGGGATATACGCTCGAGTGATACCGATGGCGGAAAGTCTCTGAGCACTATCATCAAATATCAACTGGACACATCATAGAAAAAATATATTGAATTTCAGGAAAGAGAGAAATAAAAAGTACAAAGTATTTAATCCTTGCGACATGTGTTTTGTAAATAAGTTGATATTTGTTTTCCTTCTTATCTCAACTAGCAGTGTTATCATCCCGGAACCGGAACAAGTGTTTCTCTCTCTCTCTCTCTCTCTCTCTCTCTCTCTCTTTTTCTCTCTTTCTCTCTCGTGTATGTGTTTACAGTCGGGAGTTTAGATTTTATGATCGTAAAGTGCCGTGACCAACTGATATAGGGAACTTGGACGAAGAAACATTAAAATGCAAGTCAAAGAGAAGAGCAAAGGGTCTCTCCGAGTATATGTAGATGCTGTAACTATATAGAGAGCACGTGCAATGCGCGATGTACTCGGACGGCAGCAACAGTTTTGCATACAATCGTGGGACATACCACAATATTATTCGCAGATATCTGTACACAACGTATTTGTACGTAGCTTAAGAGAGACCGGGACGTAATGAAGAGAGTGAGGTAGTGTAGAAAACGTTAGGACGATTCCAAAGTTATGATAAAAAGTTTATCAGTTAAAAATTGGATTTTCTACGATTATAAAGCATCCAAAAAATTACGAAGAAAAGAAACAGATTTTTGGAGATTTGTATTCAGTTTTAGATCACATGTGCAACTTGTTTCAAGTATTCTATGGTGAAAATAATATTTTTTTACGGCGGCATTCATTGCTTATATAAATATATAAATGATTCGAATTTTTTTTAAGAAGGGATTTTTTTTTGTAACGTTGCACAGACTGTCGATACGTTGAAATGTTGATCTGTGTACAAGATCAAGTCGTAAATTTCGCTATAACGAAAGCACATTGATCCCTTCACAATTTTTTCTCTAAGAGATTCAATGTTGAATTATGCAAATATTTCGTCTCTCTTCACATCTCTCTCTATGGGAAAATTCTGCTCACTTTATGGTTCAATTGCATTATTCACAAATGTGCAGCAGTTGGATAACGGCAATAGCAAAATGACCACTCGTTTGTGAGATCACAAGCTACATTTTGCTTGTTAACTAAATAATATTATTTTCATACTTCTCCATTCTCGTCTTACGAGCTCAACGATAAAATTATATTTGCCATGTAAGAGTCTTTGGCATATGCTCGTTTTGACTCATCGGTCAATCGACTGTCATTTTACTTGGATGCAACGATACAATGGCGTCGAAATGCTACCGCGTCTCTTGATGGGTATACTGGTTCGAAGCGGCTTCGTTTATTTTCCTTTCCACTGCAGTTTCTTTCAACCGATACATTTTGCCAGTCTCGTTCATACTTTGTTCACTCGACGCATCAGCACGCAAAGACGAAGTACAGCACCTTCTTCTTCATCTTCTTCGTTTGCTTCATTCGACAATTATGGCGAAAACGGTATTCGCCGCGCGTTGCGGTAACCGATCCACGCCATGCCCCGGAAGCAAGAGAGAGCAATTTTCTTGTTGGAGCTCTCGCAAGGCTCGCTCGAGTCAGTTTTGCGACTTTCGCGGACACACAGCGAGCAAGACCATCGAAATCCAGTCACTCGTGCGTGTCGCTATGTCGGCCACCACGAAACGCAGATGCCTCCTCGTAACCACAAGTGCAACGACGATCACGATGACGACGACGACGATGATGGTCTTCCTGGAAACCACGAGAGTATCGGTTCTTACATGAATCGGGAGACGTCTCCTGAACATTGCAATCGTCTTTTACATATCAAGAAACATGCTAGCGCTTGGATTCTAATTTATAAGAAAAATTATACAAGACACGAACGTTTTCTAACGCAGAAGAAGACGTTTTCCGACTGTAGTGACAGCGGTAAATGAATTATTGTAATTTAAATTAGCTAAAATGACATCGCAAATTATTTAATCCTTTTTAGATTTACTTTCATATGAAAACTTTTTAAAGCCAAAGTCCTGTTTATTATAGTTTCTTTTGCAGTCGAGAGTTTTGAAAATTAAACATTTTTTTCCTATTATGTCAATCGCTCGTCCTCCGAGAGATACGACATAAAGGTTCAATTAAGAAATAATATTGAAACTAAAAGTGATTATAACGAAAATAATTGAGCGATAAGAGAATATTTCGACGTGTTTTTAATGCTATTATTGCTTTTAACAGGAAACGTTATAGAAATACAATTATTGATACTACAAACTGAGAGAAAGATGAATTTTAAACGAAACCTTCCTTCGTCTATTAAACTTGTAAACAATTTAACAAACTAATAAATAATAAAACCAAAAATTCATACTGCCAACTTCGTTAACAAAAATTAACAAAAAAATCTGCGAATATGAATGAGTGCGATGTGTGTTATCAACGGAAGTTGCGGTACTGTGGAACTGGAGTATGCACAAACGAGTTCAGTCCGAGTATACGTTCCAGTGAACGAGCGAATACACGTTGACCACCAATTATAGGTTTCTCGCCGATGCTCCACTCGCGAGAACCGCTTGTCGTGTATTACTATGTGCGAGTACAGCCTTCTGCTTCTCGGTTGCTCACTCGGTGTTAACGATTCATAGTAACGGGAGGATCAAGCACTGTGTGCATCTATATCCAACAATTCGTCTACGGTACAAGCTCTGCGAGCATTTTAATATTGGAGTCAGCACGCGTTCTATGCGTTAGATACTCGCACATCGAAGTCAGCCGCGATATCTACGGTTGCCTATATAGATATAAGACATTACCGATCTACTGTTACTATATCTGTGACGCGTGTAGCTGCACATTCAGACCTCCAGCTATATTAATACCAACAACCCGCAACTTCTCTGATAAAACATGTACTCGATATACACACAAATACCGGGTTTGTAAGTGCACAAAATCTTTTGTACACGATCACGACTCGCACACGTACGCAACTACCGTTCGACATGGAATACCTATCTGGAAATATGGGTCGTTCGGCAAGGAACGGGCGATAAAACGTTGAGAGTCGTCGCGCGTTTTCCCCTGAGCGTATCCATGAATGGCTCGAGAGTAGTTTCTCTATCTCTGTCTTTTTTTTTTTTTTCTTTACCCCGTATATCTCGATGTATACCCAGTGAATCAGTGGCCGAAAAAACGCGCAACCAACTCTGGTAAAAGAATATAATGATAAAGAGAACTCGCGAGACTAAAACGATAACGATAATGAGCCGTACTGGCATTGTTCCGAATACAGAGAGCGCACTGTGCAGCTTATGCATAATATATGGCAAAGGTATATCTACAATTACGATTATTATAATACGAGATAATATATCAAATGAAAGAAGAATAAAATGCACTCTGATGGTACTGGAAGTTTGAATTCTTTTGAAGAATCGTAATAAAAGCCACGAAAGACGTGGAATATCTCTGATCGATTAAATTGCATTGTCAGGCACTTGAGGGATCTTGCGAGAATATATTGAAAGCTATTTGAAATGTTATTCGATGATTTCTCGATTTCAACAGATACTTGAGATGCGGAATGAGAAACTTGCGGAACTGCGCAGAATATACATCGAGATTCGCGGATGTACAGGGTCAAAGAGAATTCGTGTGACATTGAATGAAGGACGCCAATAAAATAGAAGTTTAGATATTTAAAAAAAAATATAACTATAAAAACTGATAGAAGGTTATCCTTACCCGAAACACGAGGGGTCACCGGGAGAAGAAGGAGAGAGTGCTGGACTGAATGCGTTAGTCACTGTACGAGTATGCGAAAGAGAAACCCACGTCCGAGGGAGCGAGCTAAAGCCGGATAACCATAAATCGCCGAAAATCTTTTGCTTATTCGACTAACGTTAAGAGCTCAAGAACAGTGACATTTTTTTTTTCTTTTACGAAGAAACAATACGCGTACACTTTTTTACAAACTTTTTTCAACTATACGGCGAAGTGCCAAAGAGAATCGAACAGAAGGGTATCCTTGTAGCTTGGATATTCTTACGAAAACTTATACTTTGGTCAGGATATTCTTTACCAAAACTTATACTTTGGTAAGGATATCCTTTACCAAAACTTATATGTTGGTAAGGATATCCTTACGCTACAAAAAAAAACTCAGAAGTAAAGAAAGAATGTGTGCTTTGGACATTGCTTCTCCATTATTTTTCATGTGTCAGAATTCTACCTTTATGAGGAAATGATGTTGATCGATTTTGGCTTCCTCATACAGAACATTTTGTAAAAGGACAAAATAACGAGGAAGCAATTTGAAAGTTTGTTTAAATACTGTGGATACTAAATAATCGGCTGAAAATCCTACTCGTTAATTCTGAAATCCTTCTGAAAATTATATTTAATGCTAAGCAACTTGTAACGTTAATGTAAATTAACGTTAGTTAATTAATTAACCAATAGTTAATTGATGTAAGGTAACGTTAGTATCTTGATTTTTGTTCAGTTAAAAGTGTACGCAGTCATTAAATAATATTTAAAAAGCTTCGTTTTTGAAGGTTTTCTTAACCATTTTCGTCGTAAACAACATTCTTCCTTTGTAACATTATTGCCAAAAAAAGAGCTACGTCACTCTTATCATCAAAATTCGTTTAATAGTTTCTTAATTTGTCGATAGCCTTCAGGTCTCGAATAAAATATTTATCTTCGCTCAATCGGTGTAGAATGTTATTGCGAAGAAAATAAGACTTCATAGATTTAAATCCAACGAGTGGTTTTATGTAAATTAGACGAAGAGGTGATAAGGTCCAAAACCTTAAATTAGATTTATGACGGTACCATCGGTTGACTACATTGGTTCTACCATGACAGAAAAATTCTTCATTCTAGGCTTCGTTTGACAAATGTTTAATAGAATTTATCATGTTCTTGGAAAAAAATGTTGCTACGTAAAAAATTACATTTTTTTGCTAATTCGGTCCCCTTAGCAGAAATTTAAAAAAAAAGTCCTTAAAATCGGAAGCAGGAGCCTAAACTCATCGAAAGTATTGTGAAAGAAAGAAAAGGTGGGTAGGTCTACTCCCGTACAAATCATAGCTCGATCCATCAAGTCATTCCGAAGTCACACGCATACGCATGCACACACTTTCACTCACATACCTGACATTGAATAAAATTATTTTTCGATGTTTTAGGACATTCTAAACACGTTGGCATAAAAATCTCGATTTTTTTTTCAATAAAGACACAAAAAAATTATAAAAACTGTGGTAAAGTGATAAAAATTTAAAGATTTAATAGAAAAGAACATATTTTTAATACTAGAAAACCCCTTGAGTTTGAATAGCGCATAGAATTGACGCGCATAGAAAGTTATACAAAATTTGCATCGTATGTTTGTGAAGCTTGCGTTGTATGCGGGGCCAATCGAATTTTCAAGGATCTCCGGTCAATCATCTCTCCATCTCTCCACTTCTCTTCCTTTATCGGATAAGCTTCTAGCGCTTGAATGCCGAGTTGATCTCGCGAACGAGCGTGTTCTTCTACGTCGCGGTCATGACACTGATCTCACGGACGACACTGGCTGCTGGTTCTGGGTGCTGGTGGTGACATAACATCGCGAAGATCTGCTACGATCATGACGTTGAGACGATTTGATCGAGTGACTGATCGGGAACGTATACCGCAGCTCCGAGTATCCCAGAGCAATTATAACGAGTGAGGGAAAAAGCAGAATATTATCTGATATTGATCGCTAAAAATTACCAACGTATTATGAATCTGATAGAGATCTGGTCCGATAGAAGTAGATTCAAAAATGGTGGGTAACGAGACTTTTTTAAAAAGATTCGAATGATCGACTTTTCAAAAAAGATTAACCTCCATTGAGTCCTTAAAGTGCTTATCAGTGATTATTCTGTCTATTAAATAAACGTTTAAATATTTAAATATCGTTAATTAACGAATTCTACGATTTATCGAATTCTTTAAATTCAAAATAACAATACGTAAGATATTTGAAGTTGAATTATATTTAGCTTAATTTGTTGTCAATTTATACGATAAGAAAAAAAATGTTAGAAACATTAGAAAATCCATCGGCGTTCTCTCTCTCTCTCTCTCTCTCTTTCTCTCTCGCATGTGCGTGATCCCTACGATGCTGTCTCTCTTACATTCGTGTGATTTCCATAGACATACGGCTTTACATCGACAGTCATTGTGCCAAAGATTTTTAAAAAATGTTCCCTTTCGCACTTAGGTATCTCAGAATATATAAGACGGAAATTGTTGAAATTTTACAGATTGAAAGAAATCCAGATTTCAGGTCAAACCAATCTCAAAGGACATGGGCAATTATTATGCAAATAGTTGACCAAACGTAAAAATTTAAAACATCTCTACAGTTTTTTTTTACAATGAAAATAAATTTCTAATTATAGAGTTGTCATTCAGTAGAAACTGAAGGACAAACATAATTTTTGTCCGAATATTCGATGAAACCTCGTTCCTTTATTTTCATCCCATGATTTCATGTAAAATTAACTTAACTCTGATATCGCCGAGAAGGTAGCACACGTCTCTCAAACGTTTTGGCACATGTGGCAATTTTATCATAAAAATTTATCGCGTCACGCGATACCTCGAGATATCCGACTCTTACACGCGTGTTACACGGAGCAAGTAATATTCAAGATACCGCAAAGTCCACCGAAGTTCGTTCCACATGGAAATTATATATGAGAAAAATATATATATATGCAGAAAATATATGTGAAACGTCGAAGATCTTGGATCACAAAATATATATTTCATATATTTTTTATTTGTTTTATAGACTTAACATATAACATTATAATATATGTAAAAAAGATATTCGAAATGTATAACAAACGTTTAAGATGCGTTGAAATATTGTATATTTCACATACATACAACAATACATCTATACAACAAATTTCCATGCGGGATACACTGACCATCGGATGAATCTTTCAACTGTAAACCTATGTCCTCGAGTATATTTTGCAGGAGATAGTACACTAAAAACAAGTTCTTTGTATAGTCTGGACACTGGACAGTGGAGTTAATAGCAAATTCGTCAACCAGCGAGAAATTTGTTTACCAAGACAAATTTTATGGCCATGTTTTCTCGTATATATTCAACAACTCGGACGTAGTTTAAAATGCGAATGATCTTTCGATGGTTGCGCACCCGGAGTCGATGGCACGTTCACGTTCATGTACAACAAAAGTATACGCAAAGACCGACAATTTACAAAACGAGTTCTCTTTCTCATCGTCGTCGAGCTCGTTGTAGAGTTGTCGTTGAGGCTGTTAACGCAGGAAGATGCAATCTGCTTAACTACCGACTTAGCGATTGTTAAGTATCTGTTATACCTAGATACTTATACGTATCAGTGTAATCAGTGGAACACGTAGTTACGAATGAGAAAAAAGCCTTTTTTTCTTCTGTACTTTTGTTACCTATTGTCATTGAACAACGTACATTTCAAATTCATTCGAAACAGGGCTCACGATCGTGCGACAATTATTGAAATAAGCGACGGAAAAATACAAAGAATTTTGTTTACCTTGTTGTTTTTACACGGCTAAAGTAGAAATAAAAATGATGATACCGGATGACGCGATGATAATGATGAGACACAACGCAAGTTGCTGCCGGCTAAAGATACGCTTCGGTGGATCGATCAAACGAATGATATTAATTAGTCGCGGGAGAACTCGCGTAGACCCTGCGCCATGATCTCTCTCAGACTTTGCACGGCGTCACGCTATAACCAACGATCTAACTTGATACATAAATCGTTGCATTATTTCTAGCGTTGGTTACCAACGCGGTATACCTTAGGAACAACAATTTCGTGCATTTCCATGCCTCGATACTTTGTTTAATTGGGAACAAAACTATCCGTTGTATATCATTTCCGTGATTCAGGATCGTATCCGGACCGGCACTTGTTTATGAAAAACAGATTTGCAGATCGAATACTCGTAGACAAGAGTAATACAACTCTCGTTACTTATAAAAAATAATAATTCATTGTTTTAACCATCAATTTATTTATTAATGATAAATTTTTATTATTTTTACTACTCGTGATTCATTGAAAAAATAATTTGATAAAAGTCATCACATGCTGCTGCTTGCACTTTGAGTTACTTTTATGTAATATTGTATTTTTTAATTAATCGTGGATTGAATGCCAAATGTTATATTTTCAAATAGTTAGGATGTCAATCTCTGTCGCAGGAAATAAAATATCGCTAAGAGAAGAATTCAAAGAAATAAGTAAATTCGAGCAGATTCATCGATGGATCCTTGATCTTATATTAATATCCTCAGAAGTACTACGTCGCGAATCAAACGCCTGTAATAACAAAAAATATATCCCCGGTAATCACTTGCCCGAGATATTTCTACGTAATTATCGATTATTATTTATCATCTGCTAATAACACGGAGGTCTCGCGCATAGAAGAATGCATCAACGAGGAGGATACGGAGAAGATATCGTTGTCACGAACGTGCACGACGATGCTGCTGCAACTGGGCCGAAGTAGATAAGGATGGTACGAGCAACATCATTCCCTCCGTGACGAGCCTTGAACCTGCTTCGACTTCCATTGCCTTCGACGTGTCTCTGCGTAGTTGTACCTATCGTGTGTGTCGATGATTTGACTTCACGAGACTGTAGGAATATCGTTTATAAACGAATATATCCGTTAGCACATGCACGAACGCGAGAATAGTAGAATTGATAGGAATGTAGCAATGTAGCAATACACGGTTGATGGGTATGTGCCACAAGCAGCGGACCATGACTTACACGCATCATCGGTAATCTTTCGTCTTCGTATTACGGGGAAATATAATCCAGTCGTAAATAGATATGCATATATCTACAATGACTTTTGCCGAGTAATTTTTCATTACCGTTTCTTCTTCTTCTTCATGACAAACCCGTTTTGACGACGACACTTAGGGAGAGAAGGAATCTCGAGGCATCATTAGTGTACAGTCAAAGTAGTCTTCGTGGCATACATTACGTAAAACTAATAAAAATTTTAATTACGTGCTAAAAATTAGACGGTTAATTGCGTAGTATAATTTTATATTGATTCCAAATGAAAATGTATTTAGTTTTTGTGAATATACAATCAAGTTTTCGGTAAGGGTAAAATATAATAAATCGATATATTTGTCACGTTGTCATGAAATTTTATTTGCGCACGTATTAAATATTTAATGCAGTCGTTGTGTAATTTTTTCGGTATTAAATAAGATCAAAGAAAGCGTGAAAACTTAAAATTTGTACATTGCTTCCTCATGATTCTCGCCGACCCACAAATTCTTTTCTACGGATAATGGTTATCTCGATTCTGGCTTTATCATAGAGGAAATGATATTAAGTAAAATTGCAAATTTCATAAAGTCAAAACTCCTCTATCGATTCTCTCCAAATTAAAAACCAAGTATCCTTATCTCCTAGCCAATTTGTATACCAAGTTTTAGTTTGATTGATGAACATTTACGAAAGTTAGAGGACATTTATTTGTTGTTTTTTTTTCGAAAAATTACACAAATGCACGTTTCAACAAAATCTGAACGTCTCGATCGATTCATGGCAAACTCAATATCGAATAATCTTGTCCCCTCTCCTATTTCTGTAGAAAATTTTAACTCGATAGCTAAAAATTTACAAAAGCTAAAGCGCGTATCTCTTTTTTTTTTCGAAAAATTCAAACAACCATAAAATGAGACACTCGTTAGCGATTTGAATAAAAATTGCAGCAAACTGACGAGGGTTGCGACCCGACCCATGTGCAAAGTTTCAGACAGATCCAGCAACCTGTTCTCGAGATATAGCCATTTTTATTTTGCAAGATCATCGCACACACACGCACGTGCGCGCGCAGATATTATTTATAAATATGATTTCTGGACATTTTGGAACATTTAACCAAAACAAAGCTTTCTTCATGACGAAGTAAAATATATTTTTCACCACAGGTCGTATTATTGAAATAGAAATATTTAATGTATGCAAAATTATATTTTAACTCCCAAGGTTCGAATCTACAGTTACGATTGAATTAAAAAATAGAAACGATTCAGTTAAATATATATTTGCGACGTAATATTACAAAATGTAGATATTCATTTCCATAGAGATATACGGAAGCCAAGAATCTTGTAGACAATCTTGAATGCCCCATAAATGTCCTACATCATGTGCACGAACGCGCAGCCTCCTCCCTTGAATGAAAAATAAGCGATTTTCTTCTTTCGCCTAACCGCTGACTCGCCTACTTGTACCTTCCCAAGAATCTTAACTACACGAACGACTTGAAAGCCTTTAATAATATACGCCATACCTTTGACCCCCATCGGTATATGCACTTGCAAATTCATCTTGCAGCCGCCGGGCGCCACGTGTATATTTATTCGCTAAGTGCACTTAATTAGATATTCCGCTGCTGTTGCTCGCGAGTTGTTTACCTGATATTGCGTCCTTCTATTAACGGCTCACGACAGGTTTCAATGGACTAGATGTTATTTAAATAAAACAGGTGTTATACGCAAGCTCGTGTGTTGTAACTCAATGTTTTCTTGTCTTGAATACCGGAAAGACTGACAAAATTGGAAATACTGATAAAATTTCAGTGTCACGATCGGGCGTATGATCTCATCTTCCTTCCATACCCTTCCTCTCGATTCTAAAATTGTACATTGAAAGAAAAAAATTATTTGGATGAAGCCAATTAAATTTAGTACAAGCTGTAATTCATTCAGCTCTAAAAAAAATTATGGCAACGCTATGAAATGTTGAATCAAGAGGAATGACAATTCGAATCGAGTAATCTGATGCATGTAAAATTATACTTAATCATATTGCAATTGTGACGGTACTACCTTAAATACTGTAGAAATAAAATACCCCGAGGCATAGCGATGATCGCACGCCCGGATCACAACTCTTTTGATTGATGTTGAACCGCTCGACCTTTTCGCCTTTTCAACATTACTATGTTTCTGCGCGTTTACGGAAAACGTGTGGCAGAAATGAATATGGGTGGGGGAAATTCTAACTATCGTGTACAAGTACACCTACGTACCTCTTACTATAGAGTAGAGTATCGCGTCGTCGATTCGTTGACTCGTTGTAGCATTCAACGTTTTTAAAAAGTATCTAGGGAAGCATAAAACGTCTATGACTGAGTAAATTCAAGTTCAGTCGTCGAACGTGCACTGTCGAGGTTCGTGCTGCAAGCTTCCTGGATCTCGACTCTCTATTCAGCTCTTTGCATCGACCGTTTTTTTTTGTATATAGATAGATAGATGAATATATATATATCTATGGAAGAAACTATATCTGTAACACGCCGTTTAATAACGAGACCCCTCTGATTGATCCAGCGACCGTGTCTGTTAACTTTTGCTACGACTACTGGTGCTGTTACAGTGGGGCGACCGTTCACCGCTTTAAGTGGCGCGCGAACACGTCTAAAAATAAAAGTTACCCCGGAGCGTTTGCCGGTAAATCGTCGAGCTTACGCGTGGGTGTTATAATCGAGATATCCTGTATTCCTGTACAGGGTATATAAGCACTGTCTATATACTTGGATGTAACTTCTCACTGGCTTGTTCCGTAAGTAGAAAATAATTTTGTAGGAATAATAAACGCTCCGACTATTACAGTTATCATAACTTTCGATCGATGGTATTTCAGTCTTTGATATTGAATTCACAAAGTTACGCAAATTTGCTCAACTTAATAATGTAAGAAGTTTATAATTTTCTACATATATGCACTTACATTGTATGTATGTATGTATTATATGGTAAACATAACTTATGTAGGTATGTATGGTTACTTCTTATGTATGTATGTATGTAGCTAGTGTACGAATGTAAACATTTTTTTATACGTAGAAAATTAATAATCATTTAATACGCCACAGGAAAAATGTATGATATTTCGATAATAATTGTGTTCATGCGAGTAAAGTAAGGACTGCTTGTGGATATTTTTCAGTAATTTGTACTCACATTGCTAGTCAAAATTACGAACGTACAAAAATTACCGTGGATACTGCATGAAAAAAAAAGAACTAGTTGACGCAGTGAAAAAATAAGTTTATACAGTCAATTATGCTAATTTCTTTATAGCTCTATTTAGTTATGAAAGCAAAATAGAATTGCCTGCACGAACTACATTTTGTTGGTAGATTATCTATCAGTTGCGTTAGTCAACTATAGTTACAACGTTGCCGAATTGATTGATTGATACAACCATTCGTATGGTAGCCTCAACCATTATGTTTCACGTGATTATTATCTCGTGAGAACTAGTTGTAAATAGTTGTGGTTACTATTCAAAGTGGTTGTGCCTATAAATTTATGATTTGTTACACTTAATTTTGGAAAGATTGAGCACAGCAAATTGAAAGCGTAGCTGTTACAACAATCACTGGAGTACCAGTAAAATATATATTTTAATGTGATCTACTTAACCCATTTTTCCCTCCATTCAACAAGATATGGATGTGTGAATATTGAATTTAATGATCCTGTAAAGTTGTATAATCCCCTCATGGATACTTTTATGTATTAGCTCTCAATACATTCCAGTGTCGTTCCATTACGTAATTTTTAATTACGAATTAAAAAAAAAATTAAAAAACAATTCCTGTCTTTGCATCGCACCATGAACATTCCATAATAATGTAGTTGGTTGAATTATTATTAATTATTTTTCACTTGATACATGAAAATCAAAATTATCGAAGATAGTCAAGAAGTCCAAGGAGATTGTCGGCGGTTGATATACTTCCGTGCTCAAAGTACTTAACCCTTCGAGAAAATTTGCAATGTACGGTCGACCTAAACTATACTTTAATCATATTGATCCCTTTCCATGAGGTCTATGTCTTTTCGCGTGTGACTCGAGGCACACTATACCGACTATAGTTACAGCATGTACATCACATAAGCGTGGTGTACACTTAGCAACGTACTCCGTACAATCGAGTAGCCAAGTTTCTTGTGGAAGTATCGATCGCGTATGTTCATTCTGTCTCGTGTGAACCTTTCTAACACACGTTCTTCGCGTTCGTGGTAAGTGGAAAGATTTCTGCTTGCCCCCCCCCCCCCCCCGTATCATGCAAAGTCGCAAAAGACCAAACCCAGACGTCTACCGAACATAAAACAATTATTCTCTCTTTCTTCTCTGTTTTTTTTTGTTGCGAACAAGAGAAAACACATTCACATATTTTCTTGTGAATACCTAGCACGTCTTCCTGGCAAATTAGTCACAAAGTCTGCAGAAAATCCTCTTGGTTTTCTTTTCACTGTACAAAAACGCTGCGACCCAGAGACCTCGAGGCCTCGAAGACAATCGAAGTTTCTCATCTTTGTCGTATCGTTTTTTTTTTTGTCTTCACTCTCGCACACCGACGAATTGTCTCTGAATGAAATCTACCGAGACATTCGAGCGCCGATCGTGGAATTTCCCGTCGCATCACTCAGTCACGCCGGGGTCAAAACAATTTTCTTCTCGTTAGCATCTTCAAGCGTGTTATGAGCGAAGCAACGTACAATTTTTATTTCTTTTTCGCGACGAAGACACACTGTGAAAGAGTATATTCGTGCATCTATCGCAGAGCGAAATTCGTCGTGGTGAAGCCCCTTTCATGGACGTTCGCTTGTGTAGTCGCACTCGAGATTAAGACAGAGAACTCAAAATCTATATTCTCTACACGTAAAACTTGCGAGACGACCCAACGATACTGCACTCTTGCTCTTGCTCCGTTGTGCCAGTTTGCTTACACACACGCGCAAAATGCTAAATTGGCAGAAAAACAGGAGACAATAAAACCTGAAGGGGTTAACGATTGGACATTCGTACTGATTTCGTGATCCTCATGCTGAAATGAAAACGTGGTCCAATTCATCACTTACTTATTCCATTACATTCGTCGTATGAAAGAGCGAGTAGCTGCTTTGAAAGAGGCGATAAATCATTGCTGAAAATTCGTTGAGACGTCGAGTATTCGATTGGCTCGTGCGTGTTTGCGAATACCACAAGATTTCCGGTGAAAAAGCCAGAGCTTCCGTTGCGTGAAGGCAACTGATAAGGCAACTGATAAGGCAACTGAGAGTGGCGTAATTGTACACTGAGAAAAAAATATGTAAACGAAGCCAACTGAATTCAGTTGACTACTTAACCTAATAAAAATGGCAGATAGAGCACTGATAGTGCAACTGAATAGAATTTGGTTGAACTGCATGATACGGTTGACACAAATTCACTGCTTCGCCATATTCGACCTCAAGTGAGGCTTGAGTCAAATATATTCAGTTAACTAAATTAAATTTATCTTGAATCAACTGAATTCAGATGGCTCAACGTAAATTTAATTGATTCCAGTAATAATCAGTGAGGTCAATAAAATTTAACTGAGCTAACTGAATATAGTTCCCTAAACCTCACGTCAGTTTCAATATGATAAATCTCATGACGCACTTGAACCAACCGTATCTCAGCAGTTGAACGAAACTATACTCAGTTGGCTCGATTAAAATTTAATTCACCTAACTGAATATTACTGGAACTAACTAAATTTAATTTGAACCATTTCCATTCAGTTGACTCAAGATAAATTTAATTTACTCAACCGAATATAGTCGAATCGACCTCACTTGAGATCGAATACGGCAAAACTCACAGTGAATTTGAGTCAACCATCTCATGCAGTTGAACCAAGTTCTATTCAGTTGCTCTACCAGTGCTCTATCTATCAGTTTTTTTTGGTTAATTCATGTCGAGACTTCACTCGGCTCTCGCATTCGGTTTGATCGTCGATGCGAACAGCTATGGTTGCTATACATATATATATATAACTGACAAGTGAGTTCACAAGCCCCATCGAGGAAGAGACGAGAGCCTTGTACTCGAAATTCAGCAAAGCGTGCATCGCCCGGTTCTCAGGTTTTTATACCTTCGGCTTTACGAAATATCGTATATATATATATTACTTTGTCGGTTTTGCGGCAACGTATAGTTCTGCTACCTCTGCGGAAGCGCACTTTAGACCAGAAATAATAAAAAAAGAAATTTCTTCCTTTCTTTCTTTCTTTTCTGTGTCCTGAAATTCTCATTGCGTCAGGAGATATTTATTGGTGAATTGGCGTAGCGTGCGTGAAATGTTCCTCTCGACTTTAGTAACGAACGACCATTTTTTATCGCGTGATGCGAAATAATCAAAAAGAATTTATAATAGTCGAGCGCTTTAAAAGTTGGATAATCAATCTTTTCTGTGCCAGTTTTAAATAAAAATATTTTACTGCACCAGCCAGTTCATACAGAAAGTAAATATCGTAAATGCAAATATTTGAAAAAATTATATTTTATCAATTAATGGTAATTTCAAAATTTACTCAATAGGAGTCGTGCAATTGAGTTTCAATTGAATTATTAGCATTTTTAAGAAAAAAAAATACGTTTCATGACATCCTGGAATCCAGTGTTGTTATATTTAAAAAATTTTTAATATGCATAACGCTAGTTAAAAGTAATTCCACTCGACTTCTGCGGAAACGTAATTAAAACTTTTAAAAAAAAACAGATATTACAGTTCTCGCGATAGCGGACTAACAATACGTGTTTATACTTCCTGGAGTCCTCATTGTGTCAAGATTAAATTACGATAAAGCGCGAGTAGCGTCTTAAAAGTTTTTTAATGAATAAAACATTTTACAATCACGGAAGACATAATAATGTTCAAAGTATAATAACGATTCTCATTTTTTGTCTCACAGTCGGTGGATCCCCAAACTCGAGGTGTGCGGCCTCATTCGAAGACGTCGCCTCAAGAACGTGAAGACCTTTGGTGAAAATCGTAGTTCAGAAAGGATCAGCTTGTCGAGACAACTCAAAAAGGGTCTCGATCGACTCCGAAACGTTCAGTGTTCGGTGCTCCGTTACCGCTATCGATTGCCGGAGTCTTCGGGAAGGGAGGATAAGTGGAAAAAAATCTTCCTCGACGTCGGTCACCGCATCGCCTTCTTCGTCCTCGTCCTCGTCCTTGTCGTCGATGAAAGATTAACGAAGCGGAAATGATAAGTGTCGGACCTCCTGTTCCGTCCGTCACGCTCGTTTGTTTTCATCAGTCGCGAAGAAGGGCTTGATTACGACGCACGGAATTTCACGGAGTATCTTCGGTGACAGGGTTCCCACCGAGATCCGTTGTATTTTTATCCTTGGTCATCGTTGATTAGATAAGTCGCGACTGCGTGGAAACGTCTATGGTCGATGAACAAATTCAGTCCCTTGGGTGGGGATTCTAATCGCCCGTGAATCTTGTTAATCGTTTTCCATCAAAGCGCCTACGGAACTCGCTCGAAAAAGGTGCGATCATTCGCGTGAAAGCAACGGAATCGACAACACGCTTTGTACCAGATAAGATAATTTGGTTAAGCTATCCGCGAAATGTAGAAAGTAACGAACGAGATCTCGAGCGATGACAACCGGGCGGTAACCGAAAGTTGTCGTGACCGGGAACTCCGGACATAAAAGTCCACTTTGTTCGTCGTAATTAACGCGGCTAGCGAGCACGCGAGTAATAGTGAACATCGTTGGGTGTAATATACTATTAATATTACATAAAAGCATAAACAGAGCATAGAAACAGAAGAGAATGAAGACGATGGATGATGTAGTTGCGGTACCGCCGCTCGAAGACAACGCGACTTCGGTCACCGACTCGGTTCAGCATCCTTCGACCGGCAAAGAACTCGGTCAGAGAACTTTAAGATCATTAAAGAGAGGATTGGGAAGATTGTGGAGAAGACACAAAGGCAATGCTTCCATCACCGAGTACGATCCTTGTTACAAGGTCGCGTATCTTGGCAACGTACTAACAGGATGGGCCAAAGGTGAGTTTTGACATTTAACCTTCTCACACTGGAGATTCCGATCTGAGAAACTCAATTTCAATTTTAAGAATCCGCGACAGAGTATAAAGAATTATACAAATCCCTTGTGACTGTATTCCTCTGAATTGTAATTTGTTTTATCTCTTTTCTGATATCTTGCCAGTGACGATTTTATTAAGGCGACAGAACGAATCTACTTTTTGAAAAAGTCTATAGACGTGACTCAAAAAAAAAAAGAAAATCTGTTTAAATTGCTCACATGCGATTTTATTGTTCTTAATTACATTTGGATTTATCTAAAACCGAAATTCTTATCAATGAGGAGGATTCCACGATGCATGCGAAAACCAACAAAAATCTTTGACCGACGATTCGATAACGACATCAAAACTGTTAATCTTGTTTCATAATATAATTATTCACGATTCACGATCTCATTTTATTTCTTCTAAAATGTTTAGTCTTGTTAATGGAGATTTAGGAGACAAAACAAGTTCTTCGCTCAATGAAAAACAGTTTAAAACCAAATTACATACTTCGAGCACCTTGCGAATTTGATTACTCACGGTTTTAGTGACCTCAATTAAATTTTGATGTGTCCACTCATTGAAGAACTCGTTGTTATTGTTTTTCTAGCGCAATTGAACAGAATTTTCAGTGGAGTTGATACACATATGCGCCCACGAGTACATAATCTCGTAGCAAGTACATAGAGAGTACAGGCGGTGATCCGTTAGTTCAATTGTGTTCAGCACGAAGAAGACAAACAGTAATTAGAGCCGTTAATCGCTGACTGGCACATTCACCGGACAGTATTATACCAGTACGTTATATGCAGTGCGACTATACGGTGACAAGGATATTCCATTCGATTGACAGTCTCGGCACGACGGGTTGTGCCCGGAAGTGCGCATTGCCGGCTTTCGCATTCGTTCTCTGATCATCATCCTCGTCGATTGAGATTCCATTGTATCGTTTTGTACATACCATTTGCAGTGCAAAATCGCGCGCATCATTTACTCGATGGTTTTGATGGCTACGAGAATCGATATGGTTAACGATAATATTCCAACATGACGGAGTACAAAAAGAGACTTTGAAAGTTGCTATTTGTCTTTTGCTTCGACAAATATGCGGACGTGACGATTCTTACATCCCTCTCACTGAACAAAATAAAACGACAAGTTCCATTAGAACCGACAAGTGATGAGGTGATTATCGAAACTGCTTGATTTATCCAATTATTTTGATAGTTAAGGCCCCTGGGTATGTCTGCAAAATTTTAAATCGCGTTGTCATAATTGAGAAAATGTATGAATTTCAACAAAAGACCTCAAATCACAAAAGCTTAACGTTTACAAATGAATTATCAGTCGTAAATTAAAGCTGAAAGGATGTATTCACCTGGAAGTTAGATTCTTATTACTAACAATCTGTCGGCGAAGTAAAAGTAAATTCAAACAATCTTGCAATACGTTTTGATAATAGCTTATTCGAACGGTGCTTAAAAACGGTTTATATAAATGTATAAAACTTTTATACCGGGTGTTACGCATCGCATTGACATAGTCAATAGACCAGAGCTCACTGATAAATAATTCTTTTAATAAAAATTTAACTGTTTAAAAAAATCTTCCGCGTCAACGTGAATTACCAAGGTCCTTAATTCGGTTAATTACATTCAATTGCCATTTTTGTCAACCTAATTATAAAAACAGTTGCGTAAAACACCACTTTTTTATGTAATCCCTCGAATCACCCGTTCGAGCTACACATTTCTATATTTATAACTTCAAGTGGTTATGCTCATGTGACGTATTTGATATCTCTGATCAATAAAGTTATCGAGACGCGTATAAAGTTCATTGAGAAAAGAATGATTCAATCCTTCAATCACACGATCAAATTTCTATTATCTTCTTGAATTAATTATCGTGATAACATTGAGAAAAAGAATTTATTAAATTTAATTAATCTTTATGAAATAATATGATCCAAATTATATAAATTAATATAAAATTTTAATATTTTTTTCGGTATTCAACAATTTTTAACGCATTCCAGCATGCGAACATGTTTTTTTCAATTTTTATTTTTCTGGGTGTATGGCAAATTTTTCAATTACTACTTCGAGCGGTTGTCCTTATCCGATACACGATATCGTTGATCAATAACGTTATCGAGATCACTGTAAAAAAAAATAAAATAATAATAACAAGTAAACAAAAATCGGTATGTTTTTAACTAACGTAACGCGATCCGTTGCAATTGGCACGAGCAAATCGGCAATTATATTCTCCCTTTTAACGATTTTATAGCTAAACGCTCCGTGAATCAGTGATGGGTAACAAAGATCAGGGGTAACACGAAATATATTGTCGAGAAAGGTGCATTGACCGAACATAGGGACAGTCGATACAAGCAGGGGAGTTGCGGTGCTACTTTCTCTGCATACCTCGGTTCTCGGACTCGGTCGGCCTTAATCATTGGGAACCCGTGTCATTATTGTTATTATTATTGTTAATATTATTATTATTTCAGTACAGTCTTGTTTGCGGGTCCGAGCAGTCGGGCCCCCTCGTTTCCGCGATTAATTAACTCTTGTCGGCTGCATGCCCATTTGCCTCTCTCTCTCTCTCTCTCTCTTTCGTTGCTTCGCTCGTCGTTAGCCACTCGACGACACGACGGCCACCGCCCTGCCCTCTTAAGATATTTGCTTCAGACTCTTCCGTTCTCTTTCTATGGAAGGTTGAGATCTTCCCTAGCTAAATATAAAATGAATCTGCGCATACGCTAGGTGACGTCTTGATTGCGTATAACCACCAAATTCGTATGAGCATAATTTAATATTATGCAAATTTTTCTTTCGATTTCATTTTACCGTAATTCTCTTCAGGCTGTAAAAAGACCTCGGTTTTTTTCTCTTGACGCTCGTTTTTTTTTTCCTCGGAAGATTAGCCTTGCCCACGTACGAAAGTGAAAGATTCAAACTCTCGATAATCCTACCTCGAGATTTTTATTTTCATCGAGGTGCCTCGCGTAACAACATGTGGCTCTGCGGATTAAAAAAATCTTTTTATCATCAGTTTTTTTTATCTTCCAACGATGCGGCAACTAATAATGAACGAATAGTCGAGAAATAACGAGACGACAATGCCACGTAGAGGATGAGGAAGAGGAGGTAAAAAAAAAGATCGAGTGGTACGTCAGGATCTCCGCGCAAACCGCGATGATGAATTAACTTCACGTAATTGGAGGGATATTGCTCAATCGGCAATCAACGAGATGCGATAGAGGAATGAGTGTTCTGATATGACCGACAGGATAAGTAATGGAAAACGAATTCAATAATTATCGTTGCGTCTTACCGGTGCTTATCTTCTTCGTCATCACAGATCGTTCAATAATTAATTAAAACTATGGCTCGCTCAATTGTACTTATCTCTCCTTCACACTTAAAATAACATATCATTGATTCAATTTTAACATTCCGTTACAAACATATTCCATTTTTTTTATTTAAAATTCTTACAATTCCATATGAGATTGAAACAATAAAATATCTTCATGGCAATTTTTTTTATCTATTGTTTCAATCTCATATAGAATTGTAAGAAATGTGGTAGCTCGTGATGAAATTTTTATCGATAAGTTTTTCTTTCTATTTTTCTAAAAATACACATCTGGATATGTGATTAGATATTACATCGGATCGTGTCTAATTAATCGGTTCTTTATCTCAGATTCCTCGATAGATGAACGAGAGTCACGGTCTTCTTAAGTGTTTGGGTAATGCCGGCTACTCGTAAACAATGGAAAATTTATTTTCTTATTACTAAGATTCAGGAATTATTAAATGCACGATAATTATACATTTTGAAACTAGTTGGACGAAAAAAAAAATACCTCAGTCGGGAGAACGAATTAGTCGAATGAACCACATGAAACTTGTCCCCTACGGCAAAACTTGATTTGTGAAATAAATTCGAAAATATATCAGTGATAGTTTCTATTATTCTACCGGCAAAATATATATTCAAATATATCTCAAATATATGCGAAATACAAATATATCGTTGTGTCAACTAATTGATTGGTTGACGATTAGGCACTTGGATGGTTCAATTACTCAAAATATATAATTAGTTGGTATCTCACATACATGATGTATAGATGAGATATATTCAAAATATATTTCTGCGAAATTAAATAATGTATTTTTGCAAGTAAGTATTTTATGTTTCTATGCCAACTAACTGCCTGGTTGACAATTAATCATTTGCGTAGTCTAATTATTAAAAATAAATAATTAGTCGGTATCCCACATGTATGCTGTACACACGAGATATACTTAAAATATATTTTTGCGGAATTGAATGATATATTTTTGCATATACATTTTTTCTGTTCGGATGACAATTGAATTGATTAACGAATGAACTTAATTCATTGACAGATTATCATTCGGATGGTCCAATTATGCAAAATGAAAAATTAGTTGATCCTACTATTCAAAATAGAAAATGAATTGGTCCGACAATCTATTGTTTATATTCGGCCAATCTTAGAAAATACATATTAGCTGGATGACCCATTTAGATGATTAACGTAACTGAGAGTTAACCTGAAACATATTTAACCATTTTATCAGTTCATTCAATTATATATTAGCAGTATATTCAATGTAAACCGTCATGTTTGCGAGCACAGGATTTTTCTTTGTATTGATCGTTTTTCATTCGCTTGTAAATACAAGTCGATTATTAAAAATACAAAGATTTTATACAATATTGACTTTTGTTATTATTATATACTCATTTTATTATTTTTGTTAAATATGATAAATTTTCTTATTTTGAAATCGAACCCTGAAACATACAATTTTTAAGAAATCGTCATCATAGACGATCATTAGATTCTTGGCCACTGGATAGGTAGATTGGCAAATTGTATAATTGATAAATTCTCGCACCCAGTGTTTGACACTGCTCTAAATAAACGAAAATATTAATGGCTTTTGCGCTAATTTTCCTGATGGGTAAACAGTTCCGATGTTAGTTTAAATCAACAGATTTTACAAAGACAAAAGTGTAACATATCGTAACAATGCTGCAGGATTGGTCACAGACTACAATTCGACATATTAAATAATTTCAAGAGTTTCTAAAAAGATAAAAATGTGTCTTTTGGTGTTATTTATTTAATTATTTAATTATTTACCATTTTTTATGTGCAAGTCGTCATAGGCAATTCCTGACGCGAAGCCAATATCCATTTCATTGTTATGACTAACGACTGGATACTTTACAATGTAATTGCCAAAGTCCGTAGACGGAGTAACATGTTTAATTTAATTGATATGCAGTGTTTTTTGCCAATCTACCTTATCGCTTTAAAATAAATTACTAAACAATGCTTTGATGTATGCCGATGGCGTACAGTTTAAAAAGGTATTAAATGTTTAAAGCCATTTTGCAATGAAAATATATTCTCGCGGAGTTCCCGAAGTATAAAATTAATCAACTGTACATGATTGTAAAATGGAGAGAAAAATTGCTGTGATACAGACGTAACTCTTAAGGGGCTAATGATGATACCTTTCACCCTACACGCGGAGACGTGATTGGCTCACTTTTCGAGTTGCTATGTCCGGAGTACGCCTTGTTACGAGAACGATAACGAAGTTGCTCTATAATTAGAGGAACACCTAATCGGAAACTCGTTATTGCAGTCTACAATAACGAGTTTTGTAGACAATAACAAGTCTACGTGTCTTCCGGACAGCAACGCAACTTTCGTATTTTCGGTTGAAGAATGAGAGGCCAAAGTCGACAGTCCGATTAAATTAATAAAATTTCATTGATTATTATTAGGTTTTTCGTTTACGAGCGAAACATACAGGGCGATCTGCTTCGTTGCACTCGTAACGACGATAATTGAAATGCAATGACCATCTCCGACGACGATTACCGAGTCGGTACCGACTAGTACCGAAAAGCGATTTACTGTTCTCGATCGAACGAGTTTACGATCTCGAATCGTCTCATCCACATACAGAAATACGATTCTCTTTCAGGAGTTAACCGAATGAGATAACAATTTTTTAAATATCGTTGAATTCTCAGCGTCCCATCCACGTCGGGAGAATATTAGCCCTGACTTTTCGTTGAGATGCCTAAACGAAAATAGATCCTCGGTCGAATGAACATATGTAGAAGCTGCGATGCATAAATGCCACTAGGCGTCCGTTAATATATTTTCCACGATGGATTTGTCTTCCGGGAACGAGTGGCTATGTATATTCGCGACTCTTCGGGATGAAGATGATCCGAGACACGTAGTTGTAGGAAAAACAACTGTGCAGCTTCGCTGATGAGCGCTTAAAGCGTGTTACACACTCTCGTGCTTGAAAATTTTCTTTCGAGTCAAACGATAGGGTACGTTTAAGGTCGAGACGCGTCCTTGCTATTGATAATGTACTATTTCCTTTCATTTGCCTGAGATACTTTTTTCTCGGTACGTGTGCGTGATGTGTTAATATAAAAAAGTTAATTACGTTTTACGCTCTCTCGAGAAATACCTTCTCTTTGCCGCAAACGTTCGATCAGCCAAGGGGCAGTTTGACGGGCTCGCAGAATGTCGATCTTCCCCGAGAACCTTTCTCTCTTGTCCGGTCTGTTGGCTATCGAGGAGAGAAAATATCCTGTCATGCACTTCCGATTCGTCCTACTTGAGACACACCGACGGGTGCATTCGATAAAGCGATTCCTATCCAACGAACGAAATAATTTTCCCAAGAGAGAGAGAGAGAGAGAGAGAGAGAGAGAGAGAGAGAGAGAATACATCCTATCGCTTGGAGAATAGACCAACGAGTTTATAACAACCGCAGAGCCGGACATGCCGATCATCGATAATATTACCACGCTCTCGATATTTTATGTTATTATTAATATCTGTTAAACCGTTGTTTCGTTTCACCGAGAATATTTATTGCCAACGCGTTACGATGATTGACCGAGGCCAAACGTTTATTGCCAATGATTCATACGTTTTCAAAATGTTAAATAATTTCTCAAATATCAATGTAAATTGAACGATAAGTCATTTGACAATTTTTAGTTATTTATTTATTTTTTAAATTAATAATCACTCCTTCAAAAATTATTAATCGTAACCCTAAACTGTAATATTGTTTAATTCGTCATACGAATTAAAAATGCCAATTTAATGTATCTTTTATCGGTTACCGTTCGGTATACTCTGCGGTACAATTTCGTTTATGAATTATGGAAACTACATAACTGGTGCACCGGTGAATGCGTTCCAGTGTGCTGAGCGTAAGAACTGCAAAACGGATTAATACAGTAATACAGATATTATACAAAGTGCACTATAGTCAATATATATACATCGTAAATATTTTTATATTTACTTATTCTGCATTAATATGCTTCGGTAACGGTAAGAATTTTTGTTGAATATTTTTCTCAGGATGTATCCACACTGTGCGATACTCCGGAGCGGAACAGTTCTTTGCGCATTGCGCAATCCTCGCTATCTCTCGCACACCATTCTTATATTCATACGCTTCTTAACAGTACGGCACTGCGTAGATACATCGCGGTTTTACTGCTACCACGCTAATGTTGTAGTTGGTACTGTAGGTATAGCGGAGAGGATAAAGTACCGATACTCGCAAGCTTTTACTATACCATAGAGAACGCCACAGCCGGTCTACGAGATTTTCCTGCTGCCCCCTGCTCCACCTTCCCCATAGCTAAAGAAGCAGCCGACAAGCCGAGTTCTCTTATAGGAATATACCATTATTTAATCCTTCCTGGAAGTACTGCACCACTGGCACCCGGTACTTTGCGGAGACGCTTCCCAAGCCTCGATCTTGACTCGCATTACAGAATATCTTCTGTCTGTCTGTGATCTTTTCTAAAGCCGGACTAAGTGAGAACCTTTTTTTTTTTTTATGAGGCGAGACCAAACCTCAAACTACAGACACATTAGTTATTTCTCTCTCACTCAGCCGTGAATGGTCAGCTATATATATGTTTCCTTCACACGCGGCACAAATTTCACTTCGGCTTAATGGATTGGATCACGTGAAACATCAAAACAAACTTAATGAAAAATGTTCTTGCAACCTCGGAGTCGGGGTTACGTGGAGCTCTAGTTCCAAACTCTCGACGGATCCACGTGTCGGATCTCGGGTTTATTAATGAATATCTTGAGTATCTCGTAGATACGAAGTTAAATATACTTTCTGGCTCGAGCATAGCGGATATCAAATCACTTTCTCATCGCTGGCATAGGTACACGGATTTAAATAAATCTAAAGGTTCACTGTTAAATAAATCGCAATATTTTATTTACAATGCACAAAGGAGTACTCTCAACAGTTTATCGATTATTTATATTTTACTTACGATAGTTTTACACAAATTTACGAGTCAAAGTAGTTGATGCGTTTCTAAATTTGAGTACATTGAATCAGGAATTGACACCGCTCGATCGGTGCAGTATTTAAGTTTTTAACGTAATCTAATATAAATACTTTTTTAAAACAATAGTTCTATCCAATTATTATCAGCTGGATGAATAATAATATTAGATAGAAATGTGACAAGACGAGGACTACACGGTAACGATACGAGGACTATACAGTGGCGGCACGTGAACTACACGGTGACGGCACTGTGTGGTTCGGCAGTAAAATAATTTAATGCCGAACCTGGACGACACTAAGATGGCACACTGTGCCGCCACAATGTCGTGTTTGGACGGTTGCAACACGCTGTACGACGTCATTACGTGTTGGCACCTTTCGCACGCAGTCTTGACACGCCGTGCCGTCGTAACTTCGTGCCGTCACAGTGTCATCCAGATGCGGTACATGACACGACGGCTTTCTGCCGGCATCGCATGTCGGCTGTCACGGACGTTTTTACTACTGGGATTGATTATATTTTCATTGAAATACATTTACACAGATTGGTGCTTATGTCTGCATAACGTAAACAGTTTTTTTGACTTAAAAAAAACTTTTTACCGGATACTTTGACTTTTGCAACTGACTCTTAAGCTAAATGAATGTATGGAATTAAATTTATTGAAAAAAATGTATCACTACGGTTTTATAAATATTTTCTAAACTAATTTAGCATATTCTGCTACCGTAATTTTGCACTTTAGAAGAAATTTACAGTCGTTGGCTCTTCATACTCTGAATCTTTTTAATTAGAAATATTCACTTTTTGCATATCAGTAGGCTAACGAGTAATTAAATTGTTGTTGCGAGTTGGCTACTTTCACGTCGGGTATTACTTTGTTGTTAATGAGGAAATAGATTATTAAAAAAAAAAAAAAAACTAGAATGTATGCGTTGGTGTACTCGAACCTGTCCTAGAACTATTTTTTACTGGGGTTTGCGGTCAGCCTCGATTGCAGTACTTTCTTAGTACTTTCCTAGCGATTACTCTCGCGTGTTATCGCCGCACAGGTAGCAGCTGCAACTTTAAGTATTTTACCTGCCGAGATATAATTTCGTCATGATGCAGTCGACGCCACGCACTTATTACGAGCTCGACGGGGTTTCGCCACGAGTTTCACTCGGTAGGTGATGGTCAGAGTCACGTCGACGTATCAGTTCGTCCTTGGATGCGTTTGCTACGTCATTCTAGTCGCGTACCATTCGTTTCATCCCGTTCTTACAAATACAATAACATAATACGGAAGTTACGCGCACAAAAAAAAAATAACGAAGGTCCCAACGGCGGAACAAGCACCACTTCATTGTCGACGGAATATCAAATATTCAAACTGCTCTTATCGTCTAAAAATATCGAGTCGTCGATAATTCACCTTTTTCGTAATTCCTGCGTAAATATTTCTTTTTACGTTCTCTTTTCCTCGGCTCTTCTTCGAATAACTCGAAGCGTGTAAAGTTCACGCCTAAATATCATCTCTTGGACCTAACCAAAGTACGTCGGAACAAAAAAAAATTTTAATGCGCGGAAGAATATGTTAAGAAGAAGAAAAAAGAATTACGAAATGATTTTACACACTTACGCTGACACTGAATAGCTGTTAGATTGTACTTTGCATACGCGTCACAAGATCGAGGATAACGTCGAGCGTTATTAAAGTACAATCCACATGATCTTCGCTATACTTCACATCTCGCTGTACGTACGTAATGTTCGATTGCTGTGAATCGATTCCGATCTGTCAACTTCCGCGGCGAAGAGTCGAGGTAGCAACGAGACGAAGGTGTAGATCGGATCGTGTCTTTGTTTTTTTTATTCGAAACCTTTTTCCAATAAACGATCCATTCCGCGACCGGTTATCACGGTTCTACTATTACGTATCCGTATCGATGTAAACATCGGTATAAGTGCGTATACATAGTTGCATACCAATGCGATAGATACACCAATGGCACCTTTGCCATTACGGTATAAAACACAGGGTACGCGGTCTTCCAACTTCCAACGATGTATACCGTCGACACTCTCGACAAAAGTTCATTTCTCGTGGAAATTTTTCTCGCAATGATTATACCGTGGGATGTAAAAGCGACAAAGACGAGAATGACACGTACGACCGGTGGGAGTGAGCGTCGAGGGAAGAAGACTTTATTTTCTTTTTTTTTTTTTTACTGAACTTGAAAAGATCTGCACTATAGCGTGATGTTGTATACTCAATTAGGCTTCTAACGTGTGCGTATATCAGGAGGAGTGACGATCATTAACAGACCGTGAAGCTTTTAATTTTTATAGAATTAATTATGTTTACGGTCTTTAGAAAATGAACGTTAAACGTATTCCGGAAACGTAATGTTGTTGGATTTTTCTAATACTCTGAAACAGTACAAGGATTTATTTTGATATATAAAAATAATGAAACGAAATTGCTCTAATGTAAATAAAGAATATTTGACATCAGATATATCTAAAAGTATATCAATTTAAATTAAATATATATTTAACATACGGAAAAATATGATTTTGTGTAAATTTTTTGTTATGCGACTCTTGTTTAACGTAAGTTTACGTTTAATAAGAAACGCTCGATTGTTTAATCTCTTTTTAACTTGTGTAAAAGTTAGCTTACCTTGTGTCAATCCATTTGTTCTAAATCGCAAGATATTCTTTATTAACAAGATGCTACTTTTTAATTGTTATCTTGCTAGTTATCAGCTTGTTATTTTATATCCATATATCAGGAGAATTAGTCAGCCTCGCAATACTTGTGTGAACTTATAATTTCGATAGAATAAAATTGCTTGTATAAAGCATTTTTTAATTAAGGTCATGTCACATAAATAACTGCAGATAAAATAACATTATTCGTGTTAATTTATTAAAACTGTTCTATTCCATATTATATATTGAATATGATTTTTGATCAACGAAAGGTGAAGTGAAAGGAACTTGAAATTATCATTTTTAAAGCTTTTTAAAATCTTTTTTCAAAGTTCATGCTCCATACTTTGCATATAATACTTTACTTCTACGTAACGCGTTGCCTGTTATAGAGACCGCTATTTTGTGTAATCATTATTAATGGTTATTGTTTCGGAGAAGGATTTACGATCGTACGCGATCTCATAAAACTGTAGTTATATCTCACCCTACTTGTGAAATTAGCCAAGCGTCGGACACATCTATAACTTCACTATTAATTGTTCTACCAAAAAAAAAAAAAACCACTTGACCGCAATATGACAATGTCCCGAATTACAAATTTATCACATGACAACTTTACTATAATACAAGAATAATATCAAATTAAAACTCTGCCGCAAGGGAATTCTACGGCGCTGTACGATAATGAAAAGTTTGATAGTTAAAAATGGAGGATTGTCTCGTGGTGGTAGCGTTGTAATGCGACAGAGGGTTGTTCTCGTAGCGTTGTATTGTAGCAGAGTTCTAATCCGGTAGACATTTCTTCTGGAATAAAATCATGGTGTCATTGTTTTTTTTTTGTAGATTAATTAATAAAATGTATCGTTCTTATCCTCGGGTCGACGTATAAACGAGAATAATTAAACTTCAGATTTTTGACTTGTTATTCCCACCACTACTATAAATAAATATTGTCGATAAACCAATGTGTATTACGTATTTTCGTTCAACTTCCAACAATCCAGGATTCTATCAGCAGCAAAAAGAATATTGTTATAATAATTAACACAGTTTTCACGAAATTAAATTATATTTTCATCAATTGTTTGACAATTTTATATCAACAATAAATTTAATTTCCTACGAAATACGTAAACAGCACGTTTCAGTTTATTTAACAATAAATTAATCCTTAGTATACACGATTGGAACATTCGTATACAGCGTGTTTCTTTCATTTGTAAAATCAAGGTTTCTTGACTGATGAACGATTTCTATCCCCTCCCTAAAAAAAGAGTTGACAGATGAGGGAGGGGAGAACTTTGTTGTAAAGTCAAAAAATATGTAAGATTCGATAGAAAAAAATTTGTGATAATTTTCGATAGACAAACAAATCGTATTTAATATAATTTCAGAAGAAATACTTTTTCTCAAATAGATGTTTGATTGTCTATGATCTATGGATTAAGTAATATCACTTTAATTCGTAAATTGTCAGACTACTTTAACAGAATTGAATTCTTCAAACGACATGTGGATATTATCTTTCATCTCTAGCGACAGATTTTTTTTTAAATGTAAATTCTTGTTAACGCTGACTCATTTACAACAATAACGTTTTTATTTTTGATAACCGCTTCATCGAATATAACTTACGTCTAGAATAATTGAATTTTAATTCGCCAATTCGATGTATTGAACTCTTCTCGGCGTTCGTTGTCAACGATCGCGTTACCTACAGAATATTCTCACTAAAATTGATTTGCTTTCTAAACACCGCATCGTTTATGACGATGAAGATACTCGAGCCGATTGGTTTTAATATGTTTTATCGAATAATCCATTTTTGACAAATTATATCAGAATTGACCTACTCTCGAGTTGTTTTTATTACATCCTCGGTCTCTCCGATCGTCCTTCTCTGTATTCTCGACGATTTCCGCACGCGCGATATAACTGTATCGGAGTGTGTGCCGGTATGCTTCTCAATCGGTAAAGCATTCGTTCGATCCGATATAAATCGTTCGGCCAATCGGATATCATTCGAAGGCAGCGGTAAACTCGATGAGCTCGATCACGACCAAAATAACATTCTTGATGATCTAATGACGAGCTATCCGACTAATAATAAACTAAACTCGCGTCGAATGTATCGATATAGCGTTCGATAGCGATATACAGTGAAACATGTTTTCCAATAATCATAGCGAGGAGAGTATATAAAGATTTCGCTCACCTCATCGTGACGAGCAAATATACATACGCTAAACGTGGATACTCATGGTTACTATATCGAAGTGCATTTACTAGATCGTCTCGACGAGCGTTCGAGACCACGTTGGAATCTTCCATTTCGTCGTGAATCGTCGTTCGCGTGTCGTTCTAAATGTCGAGGACGTTTGTCGAGTAAATATTATAACGAGCTACAGAATGCTGACTTCTTTCTACTTCCACTTTGTATGCACATGCATACAAAGTGGAAGCAGGTTTTTTTTTTTAAATCAGTCTCAGCTTGCTCGTTTGTAAAAAGAAACAGATACAATGATACCAAAAAAGTTGTTGGCCTTTTTTTTTTTAAGAATCTATCGGTATACCATTTACACATTTTTCATTATAATCGAGAATACTACAGAAATATTCTGGGATTTGACCACTCAGCGAAGCAAAGGAGATTCAAAAAACAGGTTGCCACGATTAACTTCCCTGTGGTGCAAAGGGAAAAAAAAGGAGCGAAGAAGAAACTCGTTGGACCAGTGACTTCCCAATTTAACCATGAACTCCTCAACTACGTTTCACATTTCAAAAATCTGTTTAAAATTGTATATTTCTTGGATTTATTTGATATATAATGAAAATATTTATTCCTAAATCGTTCTTACTTCTACCTGAACATAACATTTATTGAATTTTTATTCAAAGGAAAAATGTAATTATTTTTTTAATAGGCGAGGGCTGTGTCGAGAAACCAGTGTCGACCTTGTGGCGCAACTACGTGAGCAGCAGCAGACCCGATGTGACGATGAGACTGACGGTGACGAACGGTGGCCTGACAGCTACGACTAAAGATCATGGACTAACCGAGTATTGGGCCCATCGTGTTACTTATTGCACCGCACCTGCATCCCACCCCCGTCTCTTCGTCTGGGTATACAGACACGAGGGACGCAGATTGAGGCCCGAATTGCGATGTCACGCTGCACTCTGCTCCAAAGAATCCACCGCGAGACGACTGGCATCGACCTTGAATGCGAGACTTCAGCAGGCGCTCCTTGAATTCCGCAGGGACAAGGTTTCCCGGCAAAACGCCAGGTAAGAGACATCAAAAGTGCATCGAGTAGACCGTTCAATCCGGGACAATCTCGCGGTCACGCGGATTCCTCGACGTTCGTGATTGAGAGCTCATCGTAGAGTGGAGAATTTTATTTCGCAGTTAAAAATCCAGTTCGTTTATTACATTCAATAGAAATTGAACAAAATTCATTCTATGGGTTAAGGATAATCGATCAGTTTGGTCGGTCATTTACATCGGAGCAAATGTTAGAAGTCAAACGAGCTCTGTCGAGAAGACGATAAACAGATGTATTGACGATCGAGGTGGAGCGATAGAGAACGAATGAAACGTGTATCGCGTCCTTTCAACGCATAAATCAAATATCATTTAACAATATTTCAATAGGAATTTATTCTAAATACTTTTTAAGATGAAATAACTGTGAATAATTCGTAAGAACGAGCAATAATAAGATTCTTCAAGTTTATTTATCACAAATTAATTTTCTTACAATTTAAAGAAATTCTATTAATCCTTTACAAGTAACAAAAATATCTTCTCAGCTCCACCGTAACAACGCGTTACCTTCGCTCTACTTTTCATATTCCCGTTCCGAGACGGTTTCGGGGGGAGTAACTTGTAAAGTGTCAATCATTTTCTCGATCTCGAATAGTTATTCGAACAAAAATCTATTTTCAATATATTATTTATTAAATATTTACAATTATTATTGTTGAGGAACATTTTCATGCCGTTTTATTCAAAATTCTTCTTATGTTAAGAGCTCTCTGTCGTTAAGATTTATAATAACGACAAGTGGGCAGCCGTTAACGAATACAGGAACGAGAAATTTCGGCTACAAATCGTTCAGCTTCAAGATGTTCAGGAGTAGTTGGAGAATTAAATAACGACTTTTGATAATTGTACTTTTACGTTTCGGTTCTGAGATGCGAACTCTCTTCAGAATAGGAATTTTATTTCACGCCTATCGTGTCATAATAAAAAAAAAAGAGAAAAACAAGAATTACGTGACGGAATGAAGATTTATATATTTTTCTGCAATTATATTTCTCACTTTTCCAATTAAAATTAAACGAAAAAATCAATAAAATCTATTTTATTATTTTTTTTATATCAAAATCGTGTAAAAAATCGACTGCTGGTTCTTCGTAACGGTGTTTTGATCGTTTGAAAACATCATAAGATCTAGGAATAATAAATTGTAGAAAGAATAACAATTTTTTTAACATTATCTTCTATTTAAAAAAAAAATGAAACTCCTATTATTTTTTATTTTATACTCGAATTTGGGAATTTTTTTCATAATATTCTATCGATAAAAGAAATCAATCATGTTTTTAAAATGAAATTGGTATCCTACACCCTTAATCTCTCGTGTCTGTAAGGTAATTTCGTTGAAATTAAAAGAAAGTTATACTCGTTAAGTTTTAAAAATTCTAATGGCTAAACGAGATGAAGAACGTTATTGCAACAAAGATTTTTGAGTAAACGAGGGAGAAAGTTGAACTAAAAATAACATATTCGAGTTAAAAATTTGTATCACGTACCAAATCATGATGGAGAATTAAGGTCGATCTAAACATTTACCACGAATTTATCGCCGCTTCGTGCGTTCCACTTTGTATACTTTTCATGACTTACTTGGCTCGCATTGTTCTTGAAAGAACAATTTTATTTCTTTTCGCGTACTTGTGTCAATATATAATGACACTGTTGCATGCTGCTAAATTAGTGAGACAATAGGTTAGCGGTAGAACGATTGGAAAGTCTTCGCGTGACGATCAATAGGGAAATGATTGCAGTGCAAGAGTTATACGATTCTGCGATTCGTTCACGAATACCACGCTCGGTATACTTTGAAGGGAGGTTCGAGTCACGTGAACTATGCTCCGAGAATTCGCAAGTGTAAGTGCAAGAGAATCAGAGTTGAAGTATTCCAACACATTTGCTCGGACCTAGATTTTCTGATAAATGTCGTATTTGTGGGATTCGTTGCGTGTCACGTTCGCTCGGTGAGCCCCGATCTTTTGATCTCTACAAAAGTCTGGGTTCGAGATAAATGTATAATATTTAAACTTTTAAGGCGAACTGTCGGTACCGGGCCTCACCTTAAGGCGATAGGACCCATTCTCCACTTCACTCTTTCCAATGTTCAGTCGATAGCTAATATTGCAATCAATTTTTTTCAAGGGTGCCAAACCTTTCGAGATAAACACAAATTATTGGCGTCTGTGCAACTGATAGTAAATTACGCTAATAATTCGTGTTTCTTCCTAAATGTTCAATATCCTTAAAAAAAAATAGATTTATAGATTATCGCAAAGTTGTGCGAGAAGTTATTAATGTTTTTGGTGAATTGCTTCAAGCATGTTGCGCATGTTTGACGCGACCGACGCGTTCTCTGGTTCATACGCTGTCTGCCCCTTAACCTGCCGCACGATAGTATCTAACCTCTCCTGATGTATTCACCGTATCTCCTTAAGGTAAAATAGCACGTGCTGCTAATGATTTTAAAAACACATTTCGTATTTTCTCAATAATAAAATTCTAATCCGAGTTGATTGACAGATTGTGCGTGAACCCAAAATAAGTTGCACAAAGTAACGCTCTGTGCTTTCTTTAATAATGGAAAAAGCTAGCTGCTCGATTATCGGCTAAGTTCCACTATCAAAATTGATTGTTGCAGGACGTTGATAAAACGGTGAGCGTCGTACACTCTGTTTATTAGTTTTAACTTAATTTCTAAAGTTTTATATCATTTCGATAGGCGGTCTTCATCCCTTGAGTGTTCCTGGCGCGTATATCAACGAATATACGCATCAACATAGAGATACCGATGCTCAAATGATTAAGATAATACCAATCGGCATCGTGTGCCATTTTACTTTGACCCAGACCCCATGACACAATGACCTTTGCATTTTTTTTTTTTAGATTATCATTGGCGAACGCGGTGTACGAGAATCCGTCTCTTCCACGAAGAAAAATTTTACTCAGCACCGGTGGCCAGAATTACAGGCCTCCTCTGGAAAGATCGAAGAGCGCACCAAAACTTTCGGCTATCGAAGAAGACGCTGTGGCCGAAGAGATTGAGCAGAAACGATTACTCGAAGAACTAAGGTAAGTTTTTATTTAATCTTTCCTTCACGAAAATATATTTTTCAATTAAATATTCGTATCGATATTCCTCTCTTTAATCTGTAAAGTACAATAATATTTTGTAAAGACTATCAATTCAAGTGTCAAAATACCAATATACTTAAGGTATTTAGTACCTTCGTGTCGCAGCGGTATAGAAATAGATCCGGTGGTGCGTGGTGTGCTTTATGGGTGACAAATGCGCATACTTATGCATCGCATTCCTATTTAACTCACGCAATCTTAAAAACCAAAAAGTAAATCAATCTTAAATTGTTTTATCATAATCGTTTTATCTTTCTCTAAAATCCTCTCGTTCGTTGCTAAATTCTTGAATCGCGTTCAGACGACAGAAAGAAAAACGTGTCGTTTGCGGGTATTTGCTAATCATGGTAACGATGCCTGTTTTAATTGTAACTATCTCGACTTGAAAACGGTAAATCTTGTTTAAATTCTACAGACGTTCGGACAATACATTTAATTATAAGTATGTTAAGTTTTAACAAAGTTAAATAAATAATTTTACGTAGATAATACCTTAATGGATTTAATAATATCGTGAAATTTACGATCGATAAATAAAAGATTGAGATAGAATAATTTATTGGATCGTGTGGCCTGTCTGGGCTGAGTCTGATACGATATCCTGAATGAAGAACGATTCTTTTTTATAGGTCACTCGAGAATGTAGCACGCAGCTGGCAGGACCAAGACGGTTGGAGACTGGCGAGGTTGGTCGATGCCCTGAATCGTGCCGGCGCCTCGAGCGAATATTCCGACGAAAATGGAAGTATATCGAGCGGATGCGAGACGGCGAGTACGTCGAACAGCGAGGAGAGAGCTCCGGGAGCGGACGATCATCATCATCACCATCACCATCATCATCATCACGCGAGCGGCCAAGCCGAACCACGAACAGGAAGGCGAGTTATATTTGCCGACGATGTTCTCCATTCGGTTACGACGACAACGACGGGCCCTGGCCCACGAAGAAACTCCGAGGGTTCGCCAAATTTTATAACCTGCGCCGGAAGTCCTAGATTTCACTGCGCTCGCACGATCACTAGAAATAGGTATCGAGGTGCGAGGAGCGAAGACGACGAAGCGATGGAAGAGGAAACCGAAGAAGAAGACGTTGAAGAAACGACTAGAAACGTTTTCGACTTTGAGGATCCCGAAGATTTCGATGAGGTGATTGTTATACATTCTTCGAATCAGATTTATTTATTCATTCATTTTGTACGCGAATACTGTTAAGTCTAACGCAGACTCTTCGTATCTCATTATTATCATTAGGTCTGCATAATAAATTATAAAAATTTGATTATTTTCTCTCAACAAAGCTAATAAAAAAAACATTAAGTGCTGTTATTTCTTATCCACGTTGCTTGCACGTATATTACCACGTTTATGAAATTCCTTAAAATCGTTGTCGAAGAAAATCTGCTTTTGTTATTGCTTATTATGCAACGATCTAATGCGATGAAATAGTATAAGTTTACACAACAACATTTTCTGGGAATAATTTCAAAGAATATAGCATTAATAATGAATAAAGCGAATACAAAATAGTACTAAAAGTAAATAATAATGAAATTAATCGTGAAACGTTTCATTCTTCATTCAAACACGGAAAATATCGGCATATAGATGAGATAACAACTCTTTGCGTTATATATTACGTAAATAAATAATATATCCTCGAGAATACTTTGTTTTCATGAAGAATTTACTAAATTACACGCATGTTTTGTTATTATTATGGTTGTTGTTGTTGTAGTTGTTGTTATTGTTATTGTTATTAGTATTACAATTTTTTATATAAACGTTGACATTTAATCTTTCGCAGGTCGTGGACTACAGGCCACACGGTGAAAGTCCGGCCCGGATAGAGAATGCACCAGGAAGAAGGATCGAAGTGAAAGGTGAAAAATATCCTAGCAGGATGCGTCAGGATGACGAGCTGATCGAAGGCGAGGAGACTTTTTTGACTCTGGATTCTCTGGACGAAGAGGAGGCCGATAGCGACGAGAGCGGTTACGTCGAGGCTCCTCCAAAATCTCTTCTGGGCGAGGACGTCAAGGATTCTCTGGAAAAGTACGAGATTATCGGCGAGGACGTAGTTGACAGCGTCGATGAAAAAACTTCGAAGAGTCAAGCGATTACGAGCGAGGATAAGTTGGAAAGGCTGATAATTGAGAATAATCCAAAGGACGAGAAGAAAGTAAACCCGGTTGAGAGATTTCAGGAAACTGAGGAGATCATTAACAACAATCAAAACTTGAAAGATCGTGAGAAAGTCGACTTTATCAAATGTCCGATCTCCGAGACGATCAAAAAATTGGCGAACGCCTCGCTCCGGTCATCAAAATCTCTGGAAATTTCGACGAGCACCTGTCTCAAAGCGCTTAACAATCTAAAGAGCTCCAAGTCCTTCGACAGCTCGAGAACCGTCGATTGCGAGGACGAATCGCCGAGTCTTCATCAGAGAAAACAATTACTCGCTCAGCAGGGCGTTACTGTCTGAAAGAAAAACTCAAGCGAATCTCCAACGAAATATTTTCTTCCGACGAAGATACTTGGGTTTTGGATTCCAGAAACGTGCCTAGTAATGTCGCAGAGAATTACCGGGTTATCCCCAGTATTAATTTTTCGATGTACATACGCAGAGACACGACGCATCTCGGAATACGTTTTGGTTGCGAACCTTTTGCGTCAATGTTGCAAATTGTTTCGTTAATTGGCGATCATTATTCGCCGGCCAGACACGCGAATGCCAATAGGGAAACGATAATTATAGTAGAGCGAGCAAAGAAACGTATAGTGATTTATTTAAAAAATGTTGCACTACTAACGACATTGTCGCACGACATAATTGCGCATGTACTTTTCATCAACGTAGAGAGTACGTAGCGTATACGAGGAATGTCGAAGAAAAACTCGATGTCCGAATACATGACGCGAGAGATTTCGCAGGATGTTATGTTGCAGCATCCTTCGTATACATAGCAGTTATTTATCTCAGTATTTTTCCCACCCCGCGAGGATGAATAACAATTATGTTATAGCCGTTGGCGTTGATTCGATCGAACTACGTGTGTGCGGTTCGAGCAGTCTCTGTACTCTTACGAAATCACACAACTCGGTCGAGTATTCTTAGTGCTCTGAATTAAAACGAGAAATTCATTAACATTCGGGTTAAACAATCCCAGATCCGATTGAACAATTCCGATCTCGGTGATTCGGTGATAAAAGATAATTAAAGCTTTTGTTCGGTCGTCATGGATTTCACGTCGAGTCATTTCACGACAAAAAGGTTTCTCTACGATTACCTAGAAGCATATTTATCCTTGAAGTTGGTCTCCTTCCCTCTCCCCACAATCGCATGATCCACGTTACTTCTGCGTAAACGCCCGGAGCCCGTTTTACCCCCGACGTAAGTTGTATCCACGTTGATGGTGCCATGTGAATCTTGGATTCGTAACGCGATACAACCCAAGACTATATATTTAAAGATATAAGATATTTCATCGAGAATATACAATGAAATGTGTATAACCCGTATCCTACGATCCGTGTGCGAACACGCCTGGTTATTAAGAACAAAAATTTACATAGATCTATCATAATTATTAATAAATGTAACAACTACGAGTGAGTTTAAACGAGAAAAGTGTATTTGTTAGAAAAATCAAAATCTTGATGATTTCAATGTTGATAATGCGACAGTAAATACCCGGAGAATATGAATAAATAAATTAATTAAATTGGAAATTCTTTTTGTCTAATTTATTCCATTTAAGGAGTTTCATCAGGTAGATTTTAAAATAGAGAGAAAAGTCTCAAATTTTTATCGCATACTCTTCATTACTGTAAAAACATATCTCAATTATTTCGGAATCTTTACTCACAAGGTTTATACAACGTTTTAGTATCTTTCGTGACACTTTTAAGGGGAGGCGAAACCTCCATACTTACACGGATGTGCTTCTTCTCTTTCACTCCACTGTGAACGCTGTAACAGTTTTATCTCTTTCGAACTCATTAGTGGAGTATAGAGGTTTCGCCTCTGCTTAAGAGGAAGCTCGAGTCACGTGATCTATGATCTGAGAATTAATAAGTGCGAGAGAGCAAAAGCATTTTAACATTAGTTTCTCGGATCCAAATTTTTTGATAAATGTCAATTTTGTGAAGCTTATTCCGTGCTACTTTCACGCAATGATTCTTCTCATTTTTGTCACGTTCCTACATAAATCTGGGTTTTAGAAAAATATGTTGAAACTTTTTAACGTTAACTGTCGGTTTTCACCTTAAAGAAGAATGTGCGTAGCATGCGAGAAAGAGAGAGAGAGAGAGTCCCGCGTCGCGAGATTCCGAGCGTACATTGTTGCATGCAATCAGAGCTGTTTTATTTTTACAGTTTCTTGATAACTATGTCGACAATGCATTTAAGTCTATGTAAAAATTTTTTTTAAACATGAACAAAAATAGTTTGGATTAATTTTTATAAAATTCTTTGTTTCTATAAAACGAATGTTTTTGGTTCTTTTAATCAGAATAATTAAAATTGTCTAAAGAATTAAAAAAACGTGGTTAAGAAAAAATGTCTGAACTTGCACGATAGTGTGCGCACCCGCGTGTGTGTCTGCGCGTGCTGGCGGATGGGGGGGGGCATGGTTTTGAAAATTCAATTGCCTCCGTAATTGAAGAACCGTTGAAGCAATCGAGTAGCCGTTGAAGCAAATCTCTCGTTTGTCATTGTGATTTACAACAAAATATATGCAGACAATAAGATTTTATATGGTATCCTCCATGAGGAAGCTACATTTGATGGGATGCGGAGTTTCTCAGGAGGCTATTTGGACACGATTAATAAAAAAAAAAAAAAAGAGTTAGCAACGTACGAGGTTCCACTTTGCATTCTTAATTAATTTTTAAGAAATGCATCAGATGTACGGTGTTTGCTATACGGTCAGTGCGTAAGAGTATGTTTTGACATAACCGTGTGACGTATAATGAGATATTAATTTTTTTTTTATTGTGCTTTAAACTTGACATCGAGATGCTGCCGCGTCTCTTGATAACTTTAATAATTAATTACTGGACAAACGAACAAGCGATCGATCTGAAATTTTGTACAGAAGCTTATATTCTTCATAAATTTCAACAAATTCCTAACGTTTTGAGTCGAGTACTATAGCCACTCAACCCTTTGTAAACCTTTATAAGTCACATCATCCTAAACTATCCCGGAATGTCACTATGAAGAACAGTGTGGAGGTAATGCGTTCTTATGGAAAATAGATAGATAGATAGATGGATAGATAGATAGATAGATAGATAGATAGATAGATAGATAGATAGATAGATAGATAGATAGATAGATAGATAGATAGTAGATAGATAGATAGATTTATTATGTTCTAGGCTCATACGAGCCTGTAGGCATCCAAAAGTGTAACATGATACAATAAAAGCTTATCCTCGCATGAATAAATTACAACAAAAATAAAATTAACAACAGAAACATAACATATTCCCCGCGCAGCTAGATGCTAACTCAGACTCGATATAATACAAAAAGAAAGCAACCAAAGAGGCTTGTGCCAAGTACATACGCATTAACGCCGCCAATAAATAAGAAGTATACCGAAAAACTACTTAAAAACTACTGAGCTGCTGCTGCCTTTAATGTGATAAGAACTACACGCCGAAACAGACCCTCGCTCAGATTAACCGCTCCAGAAAGAAGTTTATTCCAAAGTTAGGCTCCCGCTATACAAAAAGCATGCCAATGATTATCCCTTTTAGACGGCTTAATACTCAGGAACTCTCCTCGATCGCGCAGATTCATCGTGGATATCTTCTCATTTATAATTAGTTCATTTTGCAAACAGGAAGGCATCCTTGTTTCAAGAACATTGTAAACCAAGTTAAGAATAAAATACTTCCGCCTTTGCCGATGAACTTTCAATCAATCTAAGATCTCGTAGAATGGGATGCATCATCCTCGGAATATCAAATATAAACTAAACGCGAAAATTGAATGCTACTTGAATGACTTTATCATTTGGCAGCCGAGGAGTGGGGACATTCTTGTCACTTATAAAGTGTTAACATACGTTTTATGGAGCATGTGTGTTTTGTCTCATCATAAAGTATGGAGAAAATGTAGATCAAAAAAATATATTTCAACAAAGTGCAGGTGATTAAGGCAGCTTGATAAAAATAAAATTTATTGTATAATTAATTTATGAATATTCAATATAGGTACAGCACTCGGAATTGTTCGCTGTAAAAGAACGTCGCCCTTTCGTTCGGCCCTGACACGCGCTATCGTGCGATAAGGGCGATAAGACCGCTTCCGATCCCCGCACCGATCCAAGGGTGAACTTTCTCAATGTCAGAAAATCGTAGGAAAAATAAGAAAATTAAATTACCGCGTATTCTTAAGAAAGCTCAGAACATTTCTACGTTTGTTCGTAAATAAATTTCGTCAGATCGATAATGCTTTTGATGGATTGCAGGAACCGGTAATCCAAACTCGTCAATCACACTTTCGGCTTTTGTCGTAGTACGAAGGCAAATATCAATTGGGAAGCACTAGTGCTTCTTGATTATTCGGGTCAATCGATAAAAGTGCTATCGATATGGTACGTCAAGCGAGGATAACTTTAGGTTTATGCGAATGGAAAAAAGCGAGCAGAATGGTACAAAAAAAATTGGAAAAATCGTAGAAGAAATTGAGCCATCGGTGAATACTTTTACGAAATCATCATTATCGAGATGACAAACGTCAATTCTTTATCAAAATCACGGAGTAAATCCTATTATTATTGAATGAAACGAAAGATGAAGCTCTCCACTGGATAACTTTGATATTATTGAAGCGTCTCAGAGTAAATTTATTCAATGAAGATGCGTCGTTAGTCGTAAGATCGTTACCGGGTTTTTGTCGTAAAAACCCGGCCGATAGAATATCCAACGAGTAGCTCTCGATCGGTTATCAGCATCACGAACAGATGGCGCTCTCGTGTCGAGTTCAAGGACATCGTACATCTGGAGAACCCAACAGGAAGCGCTGTTGACTCCATTTTGGTACCAGACATTCCAATTATTATAACAAATAATCCTGCTCTCTTATCGTGCATTGCGTTAAAAATATTATTTCTACTTCGTCAACTGTAATTATATCAGCGCCAATTGATATCGATTAATCAAAAGACTTTTGCAATAAATCTTTTAGTTCTCTCGGTCGTTACATTATATATAAAAAATTAATAATATAAGTACAAATGATAACAAACTCACCAATCTCGTTTTGCAACATTGTATACCATGTAATTTCCTCTTATGATTAATATTGCTATCTAGGAAAGAAAAACATTCGCACTAATCGCATAGAGCATTGGATAAACGGAGATTGTGATAAATCGAGAATCGTTTCAATAACGAGACCATCCGCTATCGGCTCTAGGCTAAGCCTTGGATCGAGTCAAGATCAAGGTGACGTTGAGAGAGCTATGCACTCCGATGTATGCACTTCGATGTATCCAGTTGCAACAGCAGTCGGACTTGATTCGTCGTGGATATGATAATACATCTCGCATATGTATTGCTGTGGGTGCTCGTGTATTCCTGGACCGAAATAACACGTTCTCTCGGTACTTGTACAGTACCATTACGAGTATACATATATTTGCGTCCTACTAACGTGTTCAGAGGCAGACAAACGTTCGCCCGCAGGTATATCATTCGGTCTACCAACAGGAGTGAAAGATATATTTATGTGAAAAAGTTATAGGACCTCGCTCTTTCATTTTATCTTTCTCTCTTGCTCTTTCTCGACGACATAACAATGAAGAACTTCCTCGGTATTATTCGCACTGTCCGTTACCATTGTCCGTATTCAGCGAGGACGATTGTCTCGTACTCTTGACGGAACGAATTGAAAACAGCAGCAATATAGTCTGTGGTGGTAGACCGGAAGCAATCTTGGTTGTATTGGATTAAAAATACTTAAGATAGGATTGAACGTATAGCCCTGTTCACCTGTAAAACAGAAAAGTTTATTCGAAATTCTCGAAGGCTTCTCTAAAACATTTATTATCAAGATGCGAAATCATTTCCCCTCACTTTTTATCGAATCATTTGTTAAACATTTATATATTCACTTAAAAAATTATGCGATACGTTACAAGAGTTTTATTTTTAAGCGTTTTCATAAAAGGAAAAAGAGTATTTTATCTAAATATTAACTTTCCAATGATCGAAAGACGTTTTATTCATTTCCTTTGATTAATTTTTGATTTAAATAAAATATCCATTCCCGTAATCGATAATGAATTTTTTACGAACACGTGAATTTCCTTTTCGAGTGTCATACATGGAAGGGAACATTTGGAGTTTACGACAGGCTGGATACAGTGTGTAGATCGGTTGGAGGGGACGAAGATTCCCTTCGATGGATAAGTAAGTTTCCCGTGGGACACGGAGTAGGAACGAGCGGTAAGGAGTACACACAAGAGTGTGGGTCCCCATAGAGATCGTTCGCTTCGAATCTCAACTGTAGGTGGCACCCATACGAGCGTATCGTGAGTGTAACGGCCTTGCTTTATGTGGGTCACGAAACAAGGTCCTACAAGCACGAGGAGCAGGAGACGAAGCGTTGGTTATAGCGTATACGCGCTTCTACGTACGACCACGACTCTGTAATTTACTCGCGTGTGTATATATAAGTACACGAGACCATATAAATATCACATGCTCGTGTGAATCGAGAAAAGTTTCACCGGTGTGAGTATTTATACAGTCGGACTTGTGGGGTATGGAGGGAACCAACACAACCGAAGCTTTCTACCCACTCGCCAATGTAATCCTTCATCTTTTATCTTGGTTACTACTTCTTATTGTTCTTCTTCTTCTTCTTCTTCTTCCGCTTTATATTCTTCCTGGTCTTCGCCTTTTTATTTTTCTTCTTCTACTTATTAAAGACAAGGTTACACTCTATCGGTACGTTTTATGGGGATACTTAAGCGCATCTTTATTCTCCGCAATTACCGGTAACGTAGTTGCAAATTAGTAGTTATAAATTATATTACATATACGAGAAATGTATATTATTAAGATGTACCGATCATTGACACATTAAGAGGAATATCGGATTTTATTAAATTGTGTTACGCGATTTCACAAGATATTCAATATTTTTCATTACTCGTACTTAATTATGTTATTAAATATAAGTGACATATTGTTTATATGGGAGATTCATCTTGAAAATAATATCAGTTACACTAGATAAGTACGTGTGTACCAGTAATTTATATGGTTTCAAAATGTCAAACATCATTCTTACAACGCTACCCAACTGTTGGATGTCATTGGAATCTTTTTCTTTTTATTGCAGTTATAATACTGAAATATAAATTTATAAATATTTATCTACAATAAAAATGAATATATTATTGATATACAATGATAATTTATAAATATTTATTTACAATAAAATTTAATAAATATTTCTTTATCGATATATTATCGTGTGAATTAATTTCACTCGATGCTAAATGATATTGAGAGATATTTAAATAATTTTAACATCGTGACCAGTTAATATAAATAATCATCGAATCTTATATATTTTATTTAAACGTTATTTTCACTCAAAGTCAAATGAATATTGTTGTAATATAAATTAAATAATATGATTTGGTTGCTTCGATAAAACGAATCGTATTCGATATGTTTATATCTTGTTAAATTAATTCTATACGCGTTCAGTAATTGTGACATCTATCTTATTTGAATTATTTAAACATTGAGTCCAGATTCTATAGATTATCATCGCGTAGGCAAGGAAATGCTTTTGATTTCTTTGCACTTTTACGATGCATCGAGCGATGCATTCTAAATTTCTCAGACATCCGACGATCTAAACAACGATATAATATATAAGCAATGCAGTTTTAAGAGCCGTCTCATCCTCCAACCGTTTTCCTAGCGACAGCTGGTCATCGTTGATCCAGCGCGCGTGGTAAACGGCGACAATTTTTGATAAGGTCCCCGTCAAGTTTTCACTGAGAAGGGGTATGTGTCTGTATCTGTGTATCGCTAATGTGTGAATACGTGTAGACGTACGAGTTACGGTGCCAAGAGAAATCGAACTTGATCGTTAAGCGAGCCGCGACGTTCGCATACGCCGGCCCATTAGCCGCGTTCGCGACTCGGAGCTGCCTTCTTACCAACCTTAAAGACGACCTGAAGAATTGCATGCGGTTAGTAGCTGCTTACATCAAACTCGAAATCGGACCAACCGATCGCTCGACGTTAGCGGCAATTTTGTCTTAGACAGTCACCGCTCAGAGAAATTTCAGTAGTTACGGACATTAATAAATTTATATTCAAGAATGGAAACTCCTCGATTCAAAAACTATTCGAATTATTATTCCAACACGATAATACTTCTAGAAAAATTAAGGTCATCATTTTAATCTGATAGTCGAACATAATTTGATATAAATGTGATAGATTATTATTGTTATTAGTTTCATCATTGATAAGTTTGTATCATTCGATCAAAATAACGATTCGCCTAGCTTTTCATTCGGTTGATTTATAAAATTATTTTGTTTATTTGATTGAAAATAAAAATTATTCAAACGGATATCCCTCAAGCTTGATTAATCATTTAATAAATTACAATTTTCTCAAGTGAAAATGCATCTTACAAATTAGTATGTTAAAGCCTGTCGGACATATTGCTCGATACAATCGTAGAGATCAACGGATATAATTAATCATTCTCGTACAAAGCTATTTCCCGATAAAAATCGGTTGCTTAATCGCCTGTACCTTGATCTTCGTACCTCTCTTCCGGTACGAAGAACGCATACGTACATTAAAAATGTCGATGCTGGCTCGTGTACCACACACGACCCACTATTAAATGTCAGGGGTTCATTGGATCGTCTCCAGCCGGCAGCATCCTCGAGCCCACAGTTGGCTGTTTATTATAATAAACATAGTACGTTCGACGGATTTATAATACGATTCGGTGAGGATAGGCATACTTGGTTCCTTATACCGATCGTCCAGATGAGAGAGAAGCTCGTCTATCCACCGTGCGATATCCCGGGGGTCATCTCGTACCCCCGTCAGTCCGTTTTCTTCAGTTCAATCGATTTTCTTTTTTTTTTTTAAACGGTTCGATTGCTCACGTCTTCAGGGAGTTGGCGGCTTTCTTACAGACCCTGCGATTGGTTTATAGTCTCGATCGAGCAATCGATCTAACGGACGAACGTTGTATATTTTCGATTTAATTAATGGATTTGCACGATCCGTACGTTACTATGTTTCTCACAACGAGAAGGGCTTTGCTGTGTGCTGCATAAACGGGGCCAAACTATTTCTTACTGCTCATCGATTAATATTTATTTTTTTAATTTATTGTTATATCCCTGAGCTTACACGAAGAGAATATGTCAATAATGGTTCTTATGTACTCGTGTGGCAATTCAGATTTAATCCGTAATTTAATTATGATTTAATTATGTATTTCTTGTTAATGTTACCGGTGGACTTCCCCTTAAACTATCAGCAATGAAGTGTGAGGACAAGGAACTTTGAGTTTTGGTCTTTGAACAAGGAAAAAAACTAATCTCATACCTTTTTCTCAATCATAATTAGCTCAAGTATTGTTGTGAACAATCAAACGTAGGAACTTCGTGACACGATTTTTTGTACCGATAAAAAAAAACACGTTTTTTGTTACTGAATCCGGTGAACTTATCCTTAAGCTATTAGCAGTAGAGAGTGATGAGAAGGAACTATTAGTCTTCGAACAAGAACTTAAAAACGAATTTCATACGTTTTCTTGTAATCAATCACAATTAGTTCAAGTCTTGTTATAAACAATCAAACGTAGGAACTTCGTGACACGAATTTTCCTACCGATAAAAAAACACGTTTTTTTGTTACTGAATCCGATGAATTTCCCCTTAAGCTGTTAGCAGTATAGATTCGCGAGAAGAAACTATTAGTCTTTGAGATCTTTTGAGAAGAACTTAAAAACTAATTTTATACATTTTTTTGGTAATCATAAATTATAATTAATTAAAATTTCGCCATGAAAACCATTAGGAACAATCAAACGTGGGAAATTCGTGACACGTTTTAACTTTTACCGGTGGACTCTCCTTTAACCTATAACAAATATAGAACGTGACGAGAAGGAACTTTAAGTTTTGATTCTTGAACATGAAAAACAATCTAATTTTATTCCTTTTTCAGTTATCAATGATAATTACTACAAATTTCGTTCACAAAGAAAATTTATTTTATTTTCTGTTGTGAAAATTGCATTGAGCACAATCGACGAACTTTAGCCGTCTCGTCACGTGATGATCATACAATTTAATGAGCTGTTAGAGGAGACAGTGCTCGAATTCTGTGTCATAAACCGATTCAACAAATCTGTTGACACGATCTCTCAGTGACTATACCCTCATACTACTTTTCTGTATACAACAAACGCTTGGGATTATTGCGTCGAGGATATGATTCGCGCGAGGATCGTGACACGAGCAACGATATATATACACCCGGGAGACGGCTATGGGAACTTTACCACGGGAATGGAGAATCCCATTACAGGTGGAAAGGCAAGACGAAGGTGTGTATGTCCGGTGTACACTGGTATTGAACTCGATGAGACCAAGTCGTTCTCGCACATATACACTCGATATACACCGCATATTTACTTACATTCATTGAACGTCGTTGCACTCGAAACTTCTGTGTGAACTGTACCGCTCACATGAATCTCAAATCATCTTTAATTATTCATCCATTTACGAAATCATTTCGCGATACCATAATTATCATTTAACTTTTCTATACGTACGCATGTATCTCAAAAAAGGGAATAAGCATAAGAAAAGTCTCATTCGTCATTATCTTGAGTTAAACTTAACGTAACGTGGGATACATTTTTTTTTTAATTTCAACCGTAAAATTTTCTTACAATTTCTTATAAAATTAAATATTTAAATTAATTACATTTAGAAAAAAATGTTATTACATCAAATCAAATGAAAATTGGTATAAAATAAAACTCAAATGAAACGACAAATTGAAAATTTACTGAGAAAAAAAAATAGAAAATCTCAGTCGTAGCCGAATTTTTAACTCGAGGCAAAGAAGATTTTTAATAAGATTTCGAAGAGATCGATAACACAGGAATCCAGGCGGCGCTGACTCAACCCGGGTTGCGATTTGCCAAAAATAATTCATCTTAACATCTGGTTAAAACATTGTCGGATAGATTTACCACTCTAAAAAAAAGATTTTTAATATTCAATCGTCGTTGATTATTTTGTGTAAAATAAAATATAATGAAAATATAAAAATAAAACTTTGTTTTCAACGAATATTTTTATTCAAATATCTGCTTAATCAACTCGTGTCTATTGAATTGAATAAAATAATACGTAAATAAAGTGTCAAGTTGGAAATATATAGAAAAAAAATAGTTTCAATAATATAATCATCGACAAACGTTAATATTTCTTCTTGAATAATCAAACTTTAAATCGGGTCAATCGGATAAATAAAAAATCTTCGTTGGTAAATAATATTGACATTTTTATTAAATAAATGAAATTGGTATTAAATCTTTAATTCTTGAATAAAAATAATGTATCCATACTTTGCCAAAATAATCGAATGAAAATACATGAAAGCTACTCCTCGACATCATCCAAGACCACCAGGTACCATCATCGCGTATACCGGTCATCTGAAAATACATAAAGTATGTCAAATTTCGATTTGGCCTGGATTCTGCATAATCCACGCCAAGCTCGGGTTTGTATCTCGCCAACGAATTACATCTTCGAGACGGAAAAATACTTTATTACGATACGATCCCCACTCTTCGGAATGTACAGGGCCAGCAGTATGAAATAAAATTAAATAAGCGTGGAACTGTGCAGCGATGGATACGTTGTTCGGTGGCCTCAGACGCCAACGAGTCCGGCGGCGAACACCGCGAACAGAACTCGAGCTCGTACATCGTCTTCGTCTTCGTCAGGTTGGTCGTAAGTAGTAGCTACGGTGGGTTTGCCGTCGAGGTATCGGTTAAGATAGACCCACTCTGCAGGATCCTGAAACGAAGCAGCTCGCCAGGTTGGCTAAGTGTGCCATGTAAGTGGAACACATCGCTGCCTGGTACCAAGCGAAGTATACCAACTTATTCCGCTTCACCCTTCTTTCCCCTTGCAGAGCCCCGCGCGATCCGCATCGTGCCGCCTCGCTTGTACACGGTGAAAGACTTTCTTTAAGAGTGCGCTACAGTAAGAACTACTCTTCGAAGCAGCAGCTCGCAAACGCGATGAAGAAGAAGACAACGACGCGGTGGCACGCCAGCAGCGTGCAACACGTGACGGCGAGGCTCGCCGCTGTCCAACTTCGATCAAGGATCTCCATTGTGTCTTTCGTTCTTTATCCTCTCGTCTTTTTGTCCTCGCACCTTCGTCTCCCCGGTAGTACCTCGGTACAAGCGTTACTTTGGGGAGGAGGGGGGCACCCGCGCTTATTTAGCGTCGGAGTTACTCCGGTTTTATACTCCAGCAACATGTGTCTTCCGGTTTCTCATAACTTTTCGAGAGCTCGCTTGAACAAAGACTGTTGTATTTTTATTAGGCGACTCAGAGATCCGAGCTGAAGATTGAATTCATTCAATGATATGACGTTAATTAATTACTCTTCTTTGTTATTAAATATAATTTTCTTCATCTTCTCGAGCTTACTATATTCTACATTCTGTCGTATTATTTTGTAATTTATTTAATTGTTTATTTATTCTGTCGATTGTGTAGGTTTTGTTTAGTTTATTCTCATTTAATTGCAAACTTTAGATATTTACTGGAAACATCTTAGTTATATATCGATGTATCATACGTTGTATGAGAATGCAATATATTTTTATTCATAATATTAATAACTATTAAGGGTTCACGTTTTCCAATAATTGTAAAAAATTTTTAATACGACTTTAATTCACATGAAAAAAAATGCTCCGAATAAATTGTAGAACGTAATGAAGGTCGGAAGACTTATCACCTCGTGTTCTCAGTATTTAATCGTGGGTCAGTCCTGAGATGAATTTATAATAGAATATACGATTATTTTATTTTATATTTTGCGAGGTAAATGATTAACCTTTTATAAGTCACAAGTATATCCCTACTCCTCATCTCTAACGTGATAACGCGTTACCCCCACTCCACTCTTCACAGTCCCATTCCAGAACGCTTTGGGTCAATGTGACTTATAAAGGGTTAAAGGAATATGACGTTTTCCAAGTAATCATAAAAGATTGTAAATGTGACTCGAATACATATAAAAAGGGCTTAAAAAAATCGTTCAAGTATACAAATGTCGGAAGCGTACGGAACCTCGTGAGTATCCTGTGTCTGGGCTATCAGCATTTCCTTATGGATCCGTTCCGGAGTTAAATTTATTAAAGAATGTAAGATTATTTTATTTTATAATATTTCGCGAGGTTAAAAATTATCATTGACCCTTTATAAGTCACAAGAATGTCCCCACTCTTCAGTTCCACCACGACGAAGCGTTACCCCCACTCTACTATTCATAATGACTTATAAAGGGAGGAGAACCCTTCTGAGATTCCGAGATTTATTTACCAAAATAAATGTATTTATCAAAGAACATAAAACAATGAATATTTTTCAATATTTGTAATTAGAATTTAAAAAATATCACGTTAATCAATAACCATAAAAGATTTAGCAATGCAACGAAAAATCACACGAAAAGGGCTCCGAAAATTCGTTAAAGTAAATGAATGTCAAAAGAGTCAGCATTTCGAAGTAAAACCTGTGAATATCGTGTGTCTGACTCTCATCATTTACTCGTAGATTAATCCCAAGATTTATTAATAAAAATTGTTTTATTTATCTATCAGGAAATATAAAATAATTAAATTTTATATTTTGTACGATTGATAATTATAATAAAAGAAATTTTTTCACGTTTTCCTGTAACAATAAAAAATTTTTAAATGCCACTAAAATTGACACGAAAGGAGCTCCGAAAAAATCTTTAAAGTAAATGAGTGTCGGAAGAGTGAGCATCTCGTACAGAAGCCCGTGAGTATTTCATTTCTGACTCTCGGCATTTAGTTATCGGTGGGTCCCGAGGTTCCTAGCGATGAGGTTCTTGCTAGGCTGGTTCGAGGGTCCTAAGGCGACAGGCGCAAGGCCCCAAAAAATGTGGGTCACTGACCTAACTGGTACGTAGACCGCGTAGAAAAGGCACCGAAGCGGACTAGCATTTTATAGATGTTATACCCACGAGAGATGTTTAGCCTGTGATCGTTTGAGACACCGAACGTTCTTTCTTCTCTCGGACAGGTCCACTTATAGTTTATACTATGACTACAGCACAACTGACAGTGGAATTACAACGAGAGAGCACTCCGACCTCGGGAAAACAGTAATTTCGTTACATTATTGTATTTCAACAATGCCAAGACATACATTACACTGAAATACTTTACGTTGAGAAGCACGAAAGGCGTAACTTAATTATACCTCACCTCTCGTAGAACTTGATATCTTACCCGGTAAAGGTCGTAACCGAACGTCGAGGAAGTGTAGAACGAACATAATACGAAGAGATTAATGTTTGAGGGCCAAGAACGTGGTAAAAGAAATGGCGAGTGAAAAAAAAAAAAACATAAGAATGACGTATTTATTGCACATTCTGTACAAAACTCGTTGCACAGAATACTCGAGAGTTGAGAGGAAGAACGAACAAAAAGGATTAAACTTAACGATAAATAGACAATAAAATAATAGAGCGAGGGAAAAAACCGAAGAAGAGACAATTAGTATAATATGAACAAGTGAAAAAACTAGTAACAACAGATTTATATTACTTTAAACAATTATAAATCGGGTTTTAAGCACTAAAAGTTACGGATATGCACGCTCTATTGGTATAATAACTAAAGTAGATAGAAACGATAGTGCGATTTTTTAATTTTTATTCTTTATAGACACTGGAAAGCTTGTATTCGCAATTTTTTTTACTCTTAGTACATCAGTTGCATGCGTGAATCCATTGTCGAGAGTGATTGAACGGCTAACCGAAAGTACTCGTCGGTCTATTGAGTCGTGACAGACGTTTCTACAATTACTTTTTTCTTTAATAACGTATATCAACTGTAAAAAGCTGTTTTTTTTTAATAATAAATTATTTGCGTAGCCCGCTACGCTAGGTACCAAGTGCAAGACCGTCGCCATTTATAAAAATGAGCATCGATCGTGGGGCTGATCGCGTCCATTACGAGAGGAACTCGACACTCTTTCCTCCTCTTGCTAAGCTCACGAATATATTTTTTTCCATTCGTATTTAACTAAAAGAGACGAAATATAAAGAATGAAATAAGCTGATGGCGCGAATAAATAAATGATACTAAATAAAATATTTGTTTGATTGCGATGTGCAATGATAGACGAATAAGGAAAGTGAGAATAAATTATAGAAAATGAGGAATTGTGTCGTCGAGATGCAATTTGACTTCATTTTATCATAAAGTAACAATTATCTATTTTAATCGAACATTGTTTGCTTAATTTTCATTCACGATTATAGAGAAAAATGTTCCATTCCGAAGAAACGAAAAGTAGAGAATAAAATAAATTGATGTCGCGAATACATAAATAAACAAAATATTTCTTAAATCGTGATGGATAGAGGCCATGTTATGATAATTGATTAAGGAAGATGAGACTAATTTGTGCGAACAAGGAATTGTGTCGTCGAGATGCAATTTCAGATTAAACTTCATTTTATCGTAAAGTAACGATCATAAGTTTTTAATCGAACATCGTTTGCTCGATTTTCATTCACGATCGTAGAGAAAAATGTTCCATTCTGAAGGAACGAGAGATAGAAAATGAAATAAACTGAGGTCACGAATAAATAAATAAAATATTTGTTCGATTGTGATGAACAGAGGACATGATAATTGAATAATGAAGAAGGTGAGAATAAGTTATTCGAACAAGAAATTGTGCCGTCTAGACAGAATTCAAGATAAAACACAACATTTTCATAAGGTATCAATAATTTCTTTTTAATCGAACATTGTTTGTCCGATTTTCATTCATGAGTATAGACAAAAATGTTCCGTTCTGAAGGAACGAGAGATAGAAAATGAAATAAACTGAGATCGTGAATAAATAAATAAAATATTTGTTCGATTGTGATGAACAGAGGACATGATAATTGAATAATGAAGAAGGTGAGAATAAGTTATACGAACGAGAAATTGTGCCGTCTAGACAGAATTCAAGATAAAACACAACATTTTCATAAGGTATCAATAATTTCTTTTTAATCGAACATTGTTTGTCCGATTTTCATTCACGAGTATAGAGAAAAATGTTCCGTTCTGAAGGAACGAGAGATAGAAAATGAAATAAACTGAGATCGTGAATAAATAAATAAAATATTTGTTCGATTGTGATGAACAGAGGACATGTTATGATAATTATAATAAGGAAGAAGGTGAGACTAAATTATGCGAACAAAGAATCGTGCCATACAGACGCAATTCGAGATAAAACACAACATTTTCATAAGGTAACAATCATTTCTTTTTAATCGAACATCAAATAATCGTGTATAAATAAATCCACATATTACGACTTTATACAATTACAGTATTTTTTTGTTTTTTTTTTGTTGCAAAGATCCGCCGTCCGATCGTATCGAGAGAGAATCAGCGAGGAGCGGGGCTTACCTCGACGATCGTAAATCGAACGATCGTTTCGATGGTTCGAGCATAACACATTTTCATACATAAACATAATAAATACTAAAAAATAAAGTTCTTTAAATAAAATTTTCATTCAAATGACAAAAACCTGTCGCCGATAAAATTTTATCTCTAAGTGCTTGTGCGCCGATCGCTTAAGATCGGTCTCTCGAAAACCTGCGAGGTATCCCGATCGAACGAGGGAGAGAGAAAAAAATGTAATGAGATTGAAGTGAATACAGGCGTGAAGGAGAGGGAGAGAGTGACAGTAGAGAGAACGATTGTATTATCGAGACCCGTATATTCGCTAAATGAAATAATTATATAATCTTCGGAGATTCTTCAGGGTTTCTCTATATTACAGGTTCGAAAGTAACGAAAGTATACAACAGATATAGGATAATCAACGAATGAAAAAATAAGTAAAAGTGTCAAAGAGTGTGTGACACCGTAAGAGTAACTCTTTACAAAGATTTCGTAGTCGCTAGCTATTTTACAAGAGTGAGTAGAGGTACAATAGAGTGCGGGACAGAAGGTAAAATAAATAATTCAAGAGTAACAGGACGTAGGAAATGAAAAAAATAAAATAAAATAACCTAATTAACACTTTTTTAAAAATACACGTAGCGGTATAAATAGAGAACAAAATGAGAAATTGTGATGGGAAAGGCGTTATTAGGTACATCGTAGCACGATCACATATGGTCGCGCCTCTCTTACAGTAACATTGCGTTGTGTTTCTAAAACGTTTTTTTTTTCTTCTTCTTTTTTAATTAATAATCACGTTTTGGAAACATTTGTGTATAGTCTAAGCGCGCGGTATTTTCATTCTTTCTCTGTTTGTTATCCGATGAAACAATTCGAGATTTCAACGCATATTATAATTAAGCTTGGTCCCAAAGTACGTACGCGTACTTAAATGCACATTTTCGAATATGCGCTTCGTCATAGTATAGCAGATTATGTACATGTAGTGTGGGATGTAAGCGAGAGATTCTCTGACAGGAGAATCGAAATAATGATAAATAATGAAGGTACAAACATAACCAACCAGCGCACTCACGATTGATATTAATTATGCCGCTTGACCTGCGGCTGCTCCGTGCGACTCTTCAAGGTTTCATACCTTGCGAGCATATATATATATCTCTCTCTCTCTCTTTCTCTCTCTCTTTCTTCCCCTCTTTCTCTCACCATCCCGAACCTTCTCCTGGTGAAAAAGGAGATTATCGTACCGCCGCAATATCATCGACGACCCCGTGTCGAGAAATCTCTTGTCTTCCCCGCTGTCCATCACACTGCGCAAATTGATTCGCCCCTCGAAGAACCGAACGAGACGTCCCATTGATCATCCTTTGTAACAGTCAGATTGGCGCGCGACCGTCTCGAGAGATCTTTGATCCACCCTCGTGCTCGGTCCGCCTGTTGCTCAATCTTCCACCGGGACTGTGACGCTTCCGGCGACACCCGGAAATAGCAAGTAGTTTAAGGTCAAAAGCCTCTGGCTCGTGGTAAACGCACTATTCACCGACGAGCTGCAGGGCTCGCGCCTCTTTAGGTTCTTAGTCCCTACCGATCCTCTTGTGGATCTGTTGATGCTTTATCAGATGAGCCTTCTGGCGAAAAGCCTTTCCGCAAACTTCGCACCTGAAAGGCTTTTCACCCGTGTGCGTTCGCAGATGCACTTTGATGTTGCTCTTGTTGAGAAAGCCCCGATTACAGATCGAGCACCTGTGGACCGGTTTCTCCTTGCCGCCTATAAGTCCCGATTCAGTGCCGTAGGGAAGCGCGCTAGTCGCGCTTGGACTTTTTTTCGAGGGGTTCTGACTGCCCGGACCAGGACGCGGTCGCTTTCTGTGATCCCGCGAGGGTGCGGCAAACGACGAATGCAGCAAGTGATCCGGACTGCAGGACGTCGATACCCTCCCGGGTGGACTCACGGGAGGATAAGGACTCGTCGAAGAGGGCGTTTCACCGCAGGAAGCATTCTGAAGTCCGGCGTTACCCGCTTGAAGCCTCGCCGTCAGCAAGGGCGCGTATCCGTGCGTCAGAAGACTGTGCAACGTCGATCCGTGCTGTTGCGTCTGATTCGAAGGCGTCGTGGCTCCGTACATCTGCGAATAGGGGCTCGGCGACATCGTTTCGTGAGCTTTGGGCGAACACGCTGTATCGATCCATTCGGCAATGTCGATCCAGTCCCTCGAACCGTCGGGGTCGTGCTCCGAACCCGGTCCGTTTCCACCTCCGGGTACGGTAGTGTCGGCGATCGCCGAGCCGATGATCTCCGCGATGTCCTCTATGTCGTAGTCGACCTGTTGCGTGGATTGCGGAAGTTGCTGCTGTTGATGCTGCTGCTGTTGATGCTGATGCTGCTGCTGCTGCTGCTGCTGTTGCTGCTTTTGACTACCCTGGGGGCAAGGCGTGCTCGACGACACCACCGGTGACTCGTAGTACTCCTGATTCGAAGACGGCGTTGGAGACGACGACTGCATCGAGGGTCTCTGCCCTGACGAGGCTATCGTGTGGTAGTGATGTCCAGGGATTCCATTGATACTCAAGTGTCCCGTGTAACCCGTGAACGGTGGAAGTGGCTTTAATTCAGCCAGAGACTGGGCCGAGGCAACACCGACCGTCGATCCCAGCAGAAGAGTGTCCCAAGCGTCCTGAAGACCAGCCGCAGTTTGCTTCACATCCTGTGCGTCGAGAAATTCCGGTCCCGTCGCGCCCCAAGGCGACAGCAAGAGGCTATCGACACCCACGACCTCGGCCGGCGAACCACCGACTACCATTCCAGTGCCCTGACTACTGTGCGGCGGCTCGACGCCCGAGGAAGTCAAGTGAGGCGGTCCGGTCGGTGGACCCGACTGCGTCTCGTACTTCATTTCGATCTGTATGGCCGATGTTGGCGATACTACGTCACAGGACGAACCGTTACCTCCCTTCCCGCTTCCCTGCTGCGCCCGGCAGTTTGACACTTGTTTGCCCAGCGATCTGCTTCCGGCACTCGTCCTTATGATATCGTAGGGCGACGTCGCGGCGAGATCTTCCTCGGCCGCTTCCAACACGTTGCAAGGCGAGTTTCCGCTCAGAGAGTACTCGACCTTGATCCCGCAAGAATCGTGTTCCACCTGATCTGTCTGGCACTCGGGCCCTGGCGAATATTCGAGCTTTATTCCAACTCGGTTGCCCAATTCCTCCTCGTCCGAATTTCTGGTCGTTGAGATCCGCGAAGTTGACAAGAGGGAACTCAACAAGGAGGCGTTGAAACTCGTTGTCGACGGAGACGATAGAGAAGGCGCGAGGGAAGAATTCGTTCTCTCCTCAGTTTGACTTCTCGCGATGGAATCGTTCTCCGACTTTATTCTCACGTTGAGGGACGACAGGATACCCGTGAGGGAGTCCCTGGAAGACGATGAGGATGACGACGATGCCGAGACTGCGTTCCGCAAGTTTCCGGGTGATGACGCCGAGGTTGACGACGCCGATACCGACGAGGAGAATCCAAGATTCGAGGATGTCGAGGCGAGCAACGAGGACAACACCGTGCTAGCTACCGTTACCGATGTATGATGATTAGCACCACCGCCACCTCCGCCTCGCGGCAAACTATGAGAATTATTGTTCACGCTCGATGACTTTGGCGCTAGCAGCGCCGATAGCACGTTATCGGACGTGGAGGATGACGACAACGTTTGAGACGGTTGTCTCGAGGTCGATGTCGTTCCTCCGACGATACCGTACGGATTTGAAATCGCTGATACCGATCTCACGGCATCTGTGCTGCACCTCGATGATATCGCGTCCACGTGTCCGAAAGTCGAGCTCGCACTCGTACACGTTGTCGAGGCTGAGCTGAATGGTGGTAACACGAAATTTCGGTTTATCTGTTGCTGTTGATTGTGGTGATTGTTGTTGTTGTTGTTGTTGTTGTTGTTGTTATTGTTGTTGTTGTTGTTATTGGGAGTGCTGTTATTATTATTGCTGTTGGACTGATAGTTGTGCTGTTGGTGCTGCTGTTGGTGATGGTGATGATGATTCGGTGACGTGAGAAAAGAGTACGACGAGGTCGGGGGACTCGAGGTACGTTGCAGCGCACTGCAATACTGGTTGCTGTTCCCTGGAGGCCCCTCGTCGATCCTCGGTGGCCCTGGCGTAGAGACCGTGGGGAAGAGGGGACCAGGATTCCACCAGGGATCCACTCTACTGCCGGGGGTGCTGCAACCGCCAACGGCGCCGCGAGGACCTGAAACATAAATAAGTCGACCTTGGAACAATTGATTCTCTTACATCATCGTTATACTTCATTTAAATTTTTCAAACGATGAACCCCGATTTATCGACATATCGTAAACAAAGTAAAACATATTTTTTAAGAATAACAAAACATCCTGAGCAGTCGAAAATCTGCGGCGTTACATCGGATGCGAATCAAGAATTGTTAAGGTCCAATTGGGACAGATATCGATCTTAACAGAATCTTCCCTTCCCGAAAAAATCGATAGAAATCGCCAAAATAAAATAACACGGGCCAATAGTTACTAGCAGTAACTATTCGTTACTCCAATCAAAAAGGAATTGTAACTTTTTAGACTGAATACTACTTACGCGATTACAATAGTTTGTTTTTTTTTTGTTTAAGAATCACCCGATATGCACTGTATGCGACGCTACGGATTTTGTACGGAGATCGAAACGATTTTTCGGTGTCTACATGGTTGGAAATATTTGTAGAATAAAAGAAAATATAATTCTTCGAACGAATAACAATTTGGTCCATCAACTTCAGTCTCAGTTCGGGAAATATCTTAAATGTAGATTCCAGCGTAGAAAAAAAATTATTATTATAAACTTAACGATGATTTCGACTCACAAAAATACCGTAATAATCATGTTAGAAGCTTTTAATATTTTTTTTTTCACTGTACAAAATGATAGAATAATTTTTTTTACACAACTTCGAACACAAGTTTACGTCTATTTCTATCAATGCGGAACTGCCTACTTGTTCTACGCTCATTCCTCCGATAAAAATTCATCCTCGGTACTATCGATTACCGGCAGAAAACCTATGAGTTTCCAGGAAAAATTTTGACGCCTCAAAGCTAACGATAATTGAATGAACAAACTTATGTGTTGGGACATGTCATGGATGCATCCAACTATTATTAGTTTTGTAGCGCCTAAGTTAGTTCTAGCGAATAACTTTTTTTTCCTTGTTCACTACGCAAGAAAGATGATTTATCTCTCGATCCATCGATCGAAGTGAATCCCCAGGATGAAAAAAAGTATGGTTATATCAAATTGTTAAGTAGGATACGAAGCATTTCGTGTGTCAGTGACACATCGTTGGCTACAACAGAGGGAGGACTTGATCGAGCTCACGCTGTACCTACTCGGAGCTTCGTCGTCGGGGAAGACATACGGTAGGTAGGTAGGTAGGTAGGTAGATAGGTAGGTTGGACGACTGGTTCGAGAAGCGGTTTGGAGGAAGATATCCTCTCTTCCTTCGATCTATCTCTCGAACCTGCTTCGTGTACTGACTTTGTGGGTAGGTGTACGCTTATAAGTGTACAACGTCTGACGCGAGTTTATTCGATCTTTCATTTGGTAGGCTATGTGGGTAGGCACCACGACTACTACCACCACTACCACCATCACCATCACCACCATCACAACCATCATCACCACTAGCACGAGCACCACCACCACCACCACCACCACCACCAGCAGCAGGAGCAGGAGCAGGAGCAGAAGCAAGAGGTATATCGGCGTACAGTATGCCGCCCTCTTCGTCGATCGCACGTGGAGGAGAAGAAAGACTTGCTTCTGCTAACTAGGTCAGTGGCACGCTAGCCGCCAGTTCAGAGCCTGCACCTCCACAACTTCCACTGCTACGGCTCCACTTCCATCACGACTGGTTACTACCGCGTGCCACAGTACACTCGAACGACCAAATTGCCGTGGTTAAAAATACATTCCGTGATCGCAGTGGGAGGAAATGCTGACGGAAATCGGAGTAGTTCGACGATTTGAGATCGAGAAGATGGTGAAAAAATAAAAGCCAGGGTAAGTGGCAGGCAGGGTCAGACAAAACTGTAATCCGGAAAGAGGAAACCTGCGTGACGATCATCCGAAGAATTTTTTGGTGCTCTTGATAATCATTGAGGAGAACGAAGATCAGTTCTTATTGCACTTGAATCTTTTCCAATTATTCAAGTCAATTTGTCCAGAAATAAAATTATTAAACAAAAATGTATTTCGTCAACTTGTGTCAATGTCGTTATATTTACGTCAATATTTAACATTTTTCACCTCAATTTCGCATTCGCGACAGAATATTAACATAAATTATTTTTCAACAACGGGAGAACATGATTATTTTGATTCTCTTCGTCTACTTTTAACTCGCTTAACCTCTGATTATTTTAAATTGTAATTAGTACAATCAATTACCCCAACATATAACATTTATTTTCTCTATGATAATTGTATCATTGTTGATCCTCTTCAATCCATAATTTTTCTTCTCTTTTACGTACTCAGAGCCCTGAATATTTACACGATTTCCTTCCCAATTTTTTTTTCGAATATATTTTATTTATATGGATAGATAAAATATATTCGAAAAACAAATTTTTAAATACATAATTTATCATGAAAAAGTATATTTTTCATATATGTTCTATATCTTACATATTATATATTATTTATATACTTTCCAGGTACAGATGTATACAATATTGTGTATAAAATATGTTTAATATATATAAAAATATTTTTTTGCATATAATTTGTTATCCATAGATGATGCTTAAATATTATTCAAATAGGTTAGTCTCTTAACACGTGCATTATCACACGCGGAGAGATTCTCGACTCCGGACCCGTCCTTGTCGTTTCACCGTCGTCCGTCCTTGTCGAGCACCCGGGTGGAATGGACTGTGAGTATATAAACGACGTGTATATACGGAGATAGGTGGTGGGGGTCGTCGAGCCGTGACGCGCCGTTCGGTACCGTTATCCAATGGCGTAGGAACCAGTCCCGGAGGTAGGTTTATCGTGTGATATAGGAAACCGGATAGGAGGTAGTTCCATCGGGCGTCAAGAGGAAGGGATGGCGTGTCCGACTGCAAAGTCCACTCTTCCGCTCAGCTTTACACTGCGAGACACAGCGAGGGCTATTCGGAGATTAGTTTCAGGTGGAACGCCGATGACGCGCTTCACCAGGAATCACGAGAACGAAACCAGATAGACGACCGGTTTTTTCGGGCCTACGACAATGGTGGGCCACTTATCAATGGGATCACTGGTGTATCCGCGCGACGAATTCGGCGATGAAACCCGCGAGGCTTTTATCGTTCCTCCCGATCGCTCGGAACATCGCTAGGCCCCTTCCCATCGATTATATCGATACCGGTATATCGCATGATATACCATTCTCTCTCTCTCTCTCTCTCTCTCTCTCTCTCTCTCTCTCTCTCTCTTTCTCCCTCTCGCTGGTATCCAATGAAATGATCTCTCGCGCGCTAATGTCGACCTACTGTCCACTATCAACAGACTTGGCGGCCGCTCAGACGGAGAAATTTCGTGCTCGCTATGCGAGGTAACTACAAGCTAGTATCAAGCACGAGGAACATCGAAAAGTCATATCGTCGCAGGAATTCTATTTCAATCCATGTTTCGGAAGGTTAATCGGCCTTGAAAGGCCGATTATTGCAATACTTCTTCTGTAGCTTTATTTTATTTATAAACCTCCGTCCAAATAGTCAAAGAAAGGACATGTTTTGATGAATTTAATATCTTTTATTTATAATTATTTCATTATATATGTTTCGATCGATTGAGTGTCCATAGAGCTACGTAGATATACCAGCCGACAGAGTGTCTCATGGACTTGTAGTATGGACGTGCCATCTCAGTCCGTAACTACGTCGATAGTAGATCAAACTTATCGTTAGAAATATAAGTAGAGCTTGACACTGGCGTTAATAGTTCTACAGCCTCATTTATCTTTCAATTATCTACGAAAAGTAGTAAAATCGAATAAAATTTATTATCCTTTCATTGTAATCCAACACTTGACAGAGTCAACGTTATAGATCACAAGACCACCATTTGTATATATCGAATAAAATTGCAAACGCACGCCAGATACTATTACCAGCGGAAGAAGTCAGCAATAACAGCATTGGCGGTGGTGGCGTTGGTACTGAGGGTACTCGATCGTACTCGCGTTAGTCTCGACCTACTTCGATCGCGAGGGGGTTCGAGAGGAAAGTGACTCAGCATTCCATCGAGCAGATTATATACCTACTACTGTAACTCGCGAGCCAGTAGCATGATCTGAGAGCGGTACACCGCATGAATATCCTGGAACACGGGACCGGATCACCAAAAAGATAAATACCTCCTCCCACCACTTTCCTCATCAATGCAACCGTACGACCTCGAGAGTATTATAATAATGTCGGTTCCTGGATCCGGTCGCGTGAAACGGTCCAGCAAACGTCGACATTTTCTATAAATATCGCATCAGGGATATTCGAGGTGTATTTTTATCGTTATTATTATTATTATTATTATTTAATTCTACGCAAGCGAATGTATATATCGTTACATTCATGCGTGACAAACACGCGCCATACGTGTTCGCAGTCACAGCCGAGACTCTCTGTTCGGATTTATGCATGTGCGTATATAAGTGCGTGCGGTTTACTCACACACGTAGCTATATTCACGCAAACAGAGAGGGAATGAAAGAGAGAGAGAGAGAGAGAGAGAAAGAAATGAGAGAAATGAGAGACGAGCAGCATGCAGACGTGACGCAGGTAAACTCGGCGATGAGCGGCAAAGTAGGACAGAACACCGTTAACCCGCTGACAGAGATAGCCAGGGAAAGGCGGGGGTTCCACTACTTCTTCCTCCTTACGTTGCCCCTGTATTGCTGCTATGCCAACTACTATACCCGTAGCAAAAACACACATACACACAATCGAGATTTTTGCTTAGCGAACACAGCACGTAAGATGGCTTTCCTTTTCGTTGCGAAAAATGGCGCGTGCGAATCGCGGATACTCCAGCGACCTACATCCGGCGCAGACGGCTAAACAATTTTGTATGTGTGTGTGTGTGTGTGTGCGTGCGTGTGTCTGTGCGTCTGTGGAATTTACAGGCACGAAGGAACCTTGTCACCCTTGACTCTGCGAATAGTAAAACTTACTTCCTTAATTGAAGACTTTTTTTTCGCACCTTGATGACATTTGTTTGTTTTTTGGGTTTTTTTTTAAATTCAAATTTGGCATGTGCTTGTTTCTTTCCGCTCGGTGGAAACAATTGGGAAGATGAGTTACCGATAAGTTAAACGAACGAATAAGTCAGTTGATCCAAGTTTGTTAATTTACTTCATTTATTGTCTATTTATTTCAATGAAATAATATTAATTTCGATACGAATTTGATCGAAATTCATCAAGTACGAATTCAAATTTATGACATTTAATATTATATTATATATTTTTTAATGAAATTATTAATGTAATTAGATTTTAATTGCAATTCTTAATATTTTTGTACTAAAACGACGTCGTTGCCCGATTTTACTGATTTATAACAGTTATAAACGTAAAAAAAACTTTCAAATTAATTTACTTGCTCGTTTGTAGAACCCGTGCAGAATTTATTTACTTAGATAACACGAAATATGTGGGCACTATCGATATCACTATTATAACGGTATATAGACCCGGTTATACATACATTTTGTTATACTTTTTACGGTGGTTTTACACTGTGTCAGTACAACGATCCTTCTTCGGAACGAATGGCTATTATGTGCGGGCTCCGGGAGAAACTGCTCTAGACAGACAATTAGGTGAACTACTCGTAGAACTAGAATTACTATACGACCAGTACATTGTACGCCGCGATACATTTACTCGTGTACGAAGGAATCCGCTTCCGGGTTTGGGCCATCGAACCGAAAAGTTGAATGTAACGCTGCGAAAGATTCGTCGTGAGTGTAGAGGCGAACGCGCGACTTGAATGCATCAAGATGTTGTTCAGACTTTTACGGAGACTTCGATGCACGACGTGGCGACACAAGCGAGATTTTTGTGCAATCGCTGTAGCGTCCAATGCCGAAGATGGTATAATTCTTTTTTAAAATTCTCTTGTGAATGAATAACTAAAATATATTCAAATGCTTTCACTGACATGGAGTGAATAAACGCATTTTTTTTTGTTGGTAAATTTCATTAAAACTAATTTATTCCGATCGCGAAATCAATATTTCTAGATTTATTAATTAACTTTTAATGAATTTGAATTTTCGTCTATGTAAAAGATAACTTTTACATTGATTATCATTTTATATATAATTATAATAATTAATTTAAGTAAAAGAGTTATTAAAATTTATCGACTAATTTATTCAAAAGTTGAAATAAATTTTCAGTTAGAATAATTGTAAATTAAAAAATTTATCAAATTACCAATGAACGTTTTTTTTTTTTTCTTAATATTCTCGATCGTTTCAACTGAGCTTCCTTAACTTAAATAAGATGCTCGAAGCTTATGCATTAATTATTCTTATCGTAATCAGTGCGACAGACAAATTTTCGATAGTAATGAATAAAAGTAATGAACCGATGCTCTTAAAAGGAAAGGTACTTTGGTGTCCCCCTCCGATTTTAATGCAACTCACGTATGTTGTAGAGCATCGAAAACTAAAAGACACGTATTTTTTTTTTATCGGCGGAAAAACATTTTTAAGGGGTGAAATCGCCCTTCAAAAATAGCATGTCGAGGGGTGATTTTGCAGTTTCACCCAGAAGGCGTCAACCGATTTTAATAAAACAAAAACCAAAATACTCCTCATTGAAGACAATAAAAATTCCACGTGGAGTTGAAGAAAAAAATTCATTTTTAGGGGTGAAACTGCATAATCACCCCTATTTTTGAAGGGCGATTTCACCCCTTAAAAATGTTTTTCCGCCGATAAAAAAAAAATACGTGTCTTTTAGTTTTCGATGCTCTACAACATACGTGAGTTGCATTAAAATCGGAGGGGGACACCAAAGTACCTTTCCTTGTTAGTGACTCTTTGATCGTCGATGAATGATCATTTTGACTATTCCGTAATCCAGATAAACACATTCCGTTTGTGCAGTGAATATATCTTTATGGGAATTCTATCATCAATATTCCGTTAATTGAACGTTGTGCAGTGCATGTGGGCGACGACGACCCCATTTACAACGGTACCATCGAGCTTCAATCCAGTTTTGAGCCTAATGTCGTCCTTGTCATCGTTGCATGAATCTGCCGCGAACGAATATAAACATTAGCTGATGTTGGTAGAATCAACGAGGAGGATTAACGTTCGAGTGTCGATTGAAAAAAGAATTTTTCCTTGTTCATAGCTGCGGGTAGATCAGACACCCACGATCATTACAATGATTCAATTGTATTCTGTCAGATGAAAAATGAGAGATCAATGAAGAAGATGACTGGACCGAAGGTGAATAAATCAAAAGTTCCGAGAGCACTGTGAGGAGAAGATGAGCTATTTTGTAGTCGATTGTGCCATTTACCACACTCGAGAAAAACTTATTATTCAACTTAACGATTTCCTTTAATGAAATAAAATAATAAAAATGATTTCAATCAATCGAAGATAACTTATTTTATTTTTTAAAAAATGTATTTAAATATATTAAATTTATATACAAAAGAAATAAAAAATATTGTAATAAAATAATGTTTTATATCAACTGAATTATTTATTTGGATAAAAAAATAGAAGGAGGGATAAGTTATGAATAAAGATTTCAACTATTTGTCACTGTCGATAACTGTGCCAACGATAATTTCACTTTATTGAATGCCCTAACTAGTTAATAACAACGAAACGATAGTAATTACTGTGAATGGATCTCAATCGTATCTCACAAAAGTTCATTAGTCAGTCTTTGAGCTTCCATTAATCGTTTGTCATCAGTTATATTCTAAAACTTACATATGTAAACTACATTTGTAAAGAAAAAACATAATTGAAGATGAGTAGAAAGACCGTCGAGTCAATTATTCCGTTTCATCTATGCCAATGACTGTGATACGTCGTCTCGGTACAAAACTTCATCGAAGCAAAGAACTCGTGGCATGCACGAACGAAGCCGAGTTCTGCCATCAGCAACGGAGAAAGTGCGACGAGCGGCAGCCATTGAGGTAAAGGTTAAAGTTATAAGAGGGCTTGTAGAGGAATTACTGTATAGCAACCTAAGCTATGGACACAGTGTATAGCATAACGCTGTACACGAGTAAGAGGAAATGAAACTCGCCAATGAACTCGAATTTAAGTATTACTTCTTGTAATAATAATAATAATAATAATAATAATAATAATAACAACAATAATTTTTCATCAAAGAATATGTATAGTTGATGAATAATTTCTGAACTGCGGTACGACGATTGAACCAACCAGAGCAGAGTTATAATTGACGACGCTGAGACCGAGCAGCGGATAAAACCACGACGAAGGGCAAGGCGAAGACCCGTGCTGAGGTCGCGGAACAGGGAAATGTAGGTCAGAGCCCCTTGTACGAGTCAAAGGATGGTGTGTCATCGGCAGTAGCGCACAGATCAGCAGGTGATGGCTACTAAATATAACCCTTTTTACCTTTTTACGCGGATTAATATTCTACCATAGTACAATTAATTAATTAATTAATTAATTAATTAATAAAAGAAAATATTTATTTGACTCGGTGTTTCTGTAAGCATTAAAATATATTATTGTTAAAAAAACAACGCGTGTTCATCACTTTAATTAACTCAATGCAGAATAACCGAGGCAAAGTTATTATTGAAAATAGGCGGAGTACAGAAGCATAGTGGCGAGGCCATTTATAGCGAGATATACATCTCGTTCTGTTTGTGATAAGCATGGATAAGCAATGAGAGCGTGGAGAACAAATGGAGCTATTTAGCAAAATAGTACACCGCATCGTATCATTACAACAGCAATTCATGGTATTTTCTTTGCACCGAGGGAACGAGATAAATATATTCACGCCCGAAATTTAATCTCTATCATCGGTTTGCGATGCCTGCTATCTTCTCGTGGACTTGATCACGTCCATATTTAGCTTCTACGATAATTACGTATGTGTACGTACCGAGTTAAAAGTTCAATTAAATTCAGTAGAAATTTTACTCGTATCAATGTTAATTTAGGTTATTCGATACAAGTTTAATTAAACTAACGAAATGCTTATCGAGCCAACGAATTTTTTTTCTCAGTACAGAGACGGTTATGTTATGCGAAAAAAATAATTACGTCTATCGAAGATTTTATTGTTTGGAACCGATTTCATGATTTGGCAAAGTCAATAATCGCTATTTCCTATAAATTAATTTGTTTTCGCATCCAATTAATGATATTTCAAACCAATTTATTTGTTGGCACATCCAACAATTGATATTTCTAGTAAATTTCTTGGTGTCATCTTCGATAATCGATAATTCCAATCAATTTATTGGTTGGCGCCTTTATCTTTGGTATATCCAAATAATTTTTATTTTTCGCCATTTCTTTTTCCTGGTATTAGTGTACGTACTGCAAATAGATAAATCGTACTGTTATATAGATGCTACAATTATTGGCATCTCTTTAATTTCGTTACGATTCTCAGCATCAATAACTAAGGCCAATAACTACTGCCAATAACTATAGTGTATAGTCGATAACTGCACCAGGTGTATACACGGATAGGGTTGAGGCTTGAGGCTCGAGAGTGTATAATCAACCAGCAGTTGCGGAACTGACGAGTCGGAAGCCTTTCCCCTCTCGTTCCTCATCAACATCTTTTTCTCTCTTCGGCGATTCGCCCGAGAGCGAGCGAGCGAGCGAGTGAGCGAACGATCGCGCGCACCGGTTAATGTGGTACACTGACCTACTCTTCAGGAACTGCGGGCGCGCGCGTTCACGAGCCAACTTACGGTACCGGAATCCCCACTTCTCTGTTATTCAGTCATCCTTCTGTTCCTTGCCCCCGCCGACCATCTTCGTTGGTCGTTCTTTTACGCGACTTCCACCGTCCCGCTTCCACACCTTTCGCGCTTGTTCAAACGTCCATTCCCTTTCTTTCTTGCTCTTACGTTACTATCGTATTCTCATGATTCCTCCGGTTCTCCATCTCACTCTCGGCCTTTCTCGCGCGTCGTGTCGCGGTCTCCCGCCACGCGTCTTTCTTTCTCTCTTTCTTTCTTTCTTCTTCTTCTTACCTTTTTCCTCCGGAGGATCACGCGGTCCTCGAGGTATACCATATCCTACTCCTACTTCTTTTACTGAATGTGAACTGTACAGTGCGCTTCACTTCCCGCACATAGAAACGGAATACGGGGAGAAAAAGAGCGCGAACGGAGAACAGCGATGAGAGCGAGGAGGCTCGAACTTCGCTACTCACCAATGATCGCGTTCCACTCTGTCCACCAGTCTGACTGGCAGAACGCTGCCGGAAAGAAAGGCAGTGGGGTAGCAGGTTGATCCGCTTGATGATTCGAACATCGAGAAATACTTGAATGATCGTTCAATCAAATAATTTTATCAACGTTTCAATTTCGATTAACCGTTCGACGAAGGCATGAGATTCCGTTATCGGCGGAGGTGGACAGATGTATTTAAAATGATATATTTAAATAAAAACCCTCTTTAAGTAATTAAATAATATAAATTTTAAGTCATTTTGTCATTAAATTATTCATGTAAATATAATTACAAATGACAAAAAAAAGCGTGAAGCAAATATCACGGTATCTAACATTTTAAATGTACATTTCAATCAACTGAATCATTATAATTAAAGTAATAATAATAATGTACGATTGTTACAAATTTTAATATTTCAATTGCGTACTTTAAGTGATTTTATAATTACAATTGCATGTGATCATCCTTCATTGCTACAGATTATACATTCTCCACGACTTTTGGATTGTATTCCGCATGAACCAAAAGATCGCGAAGTTATTTCGGATATTTTTGGTAACCAACATCATTTTTGGCCCTGGAATAACTAATTAAGTGAGGGAGGGGGGAGGGGATTAAGCTACCAGAGGTAGCAGGTGAACGATGAGAAAAATGTCCTCCCAGAAAAGCGAGTATCCTGACACTGACACTCAAGCAAGTCGTTCAAGAGATATACGCTTGAGGTGATCCCCCACACCCGGTACAACCAATCGGAATCGAGAGAGCCGCGATCGTGCACCGTCCAACCATCATCGTCATGATCATGAGAAGCACGAGAGCTGCAACTCTGCAAGGTGTGCTCCTCGCTCTGTTACTGCTGCTGCTACTGCTTCTGTACACCTCGTATATCCCTACTTTGACAGAATTTCCCGTCGACGACGGCATTTGCAACGCGAGTAAAGAAAGACGAGGGGCACGAGAGGGTAGAGGGGGGGGGACGGTCACTAATACGCTTAAAGGAGAAATTTCACCGCAGCTAGTATCGCGGGGTCTTTGCCTTTCCAACTCGAACCATTGCCATTCTCTGACGTGTACAATACGTCCCGTCGTCGACATCCTCTCGACATTGACGAGATTAACAATTTCTATGGTTCTTGAAGCAATGGCAAGAGTGCTATCAACCTCCATGAAAAAAATTAATAAATATACGCGTAGAATAAATTAAAAAATGTATATTATGCCGGTAAAATGTAACATTTTATATCTACGTCGATCAAAGCGTATTTATAACAAATGTGAAAATTGTATATTTTTATAGAATTGGATATTTATTAATTATAAAATGAACACGAGTTGTATTTAATTGTTTCAATAATTATATCATAATTTAAAAAATTCATATCATGCCGGTAAAATGTAATATTTTGTGTCTACGTCGATCAAACGTATTTATAACAAATGTGAAAATCATTTATTCTTATAAAATTGCATATTAATTAATAATAAAATTAGCACAAGTTATTTTTTATTCTTTTAATAATTATGTCATTTATCTTCACACATATTTATTCATTTTTTTTTCATGGGGAAGTAGCTCGATTAGAGTTATCAATCGAAACTCGTAACCTCACGAAGCAAAATACCGAAACGTTTTGTTCTGTCCTTGCGTGGGCGAAGGTCCTTATACAGTACGAACTGCTCTTTATGACACGGTCACCAGTACCGACAGTCAGCCCCCGCATATATACCCGTTAGCAAAACGGCAAAGATTGTTAAGCTTTAGTGCCCGCAATGGCACATACACGGTATATTACCAATGATTCAATGAAGACAATAAAAAAAAATACTAGGAATAGATGCCTCGCTTATATATTTTTTCCCAAAAGCTCTTTTCCCAAAATATTTAAACTCTCGAGGTACCTTAAGAATAAAAATGAATTGACGTTAGGAAATAAACATTATTTAACTTACATATGAGCAGCGTGGTATCCAGAGTGGTATTGTTGTTGTCCGCGGGACCTCCTCTTATAAATCTATCCACTGAACGAGACACTGTTCACCCGGACTTTTATCTCGTTGTTGACCACCGAACTGATGCGTAGCACGGTTTATTATTATTATTAAAACAAAAAAAAAAGAAGAAAATTGATTTGTCAAAAGAAATAAATAAATTTCCGTCTAGTCGAGTCCACAGAGTCCACAGGTGAGTGATATTTGTGTATCGATGCACGAAACGTCGAAGGCTGTTGCAGTTGTTACCGTTGTCCCAATTTCATCGAAGTACCGGAAGTGATTGTAAGGAACTCTCGAGTACCTGTTATTACGAGTGGGTTTCACGATGGTTCACACACGGAAATGAAGATAAAAGAAACTTTTGTCGGTTTGTATTTTTGTCATGCGATTTTTCGTGCCACTCGATTTGTTTGCCCTTTACCGATGGTAACAACGATCAGGATGAAGAGGCTGACTCGTGGTAACTGTGTCCCTTCGATGATGATGTCAAGGACCACGCTCGTCTCTTGTGCCTCTTCGTTATTTGATGCGCAGCTTTCATTAGCTGCTGATCCTTGGACCACTTGATGACCGTCATCGACCGTGCCTGTCGGTGACTTCCGGTATCCAACCACTGACGGTAGATGTGCACAATGACACTCAACAGAGAGACATCTCTCGTTGCACAAGATCCGGATCGATTATAAATCCTTTGCTCTGTGAGAGCAGATTAATTCACTGATAACGACGAGATAAAATCGCTTCAGAAATTCAATAAACTTTTTCACCACTTTCAATAAAATAGGAAAAAGATAAATAACAATTATAATTCGCGTTCACCAGCACCGACAACGTACGATATTATTCAATAAAATTTTAACAAAAATCGTCGATCGAAGAGCGCGAACTATCGAGAGCCGTCCACCAGAAAACGAAGAAGCGAACGGTCAGTTTGGTGTGCCCGTTCGGTTGTAAGAGATTTTTTAAAAGAATCACGGATAGCACGAACGCTTCTTTCTCGTCATTGGCATATCCACCACCACCTTCTCATCCGCTTAATTCTCCGTCTCTGTTATATTTTTTTCTTCCCTCCTGCTGTATAAATAAATATTGCTATACAGTGTCTTCGCCGTCGTCGTCGTCGTCGTCGTCGTCGTCTTCTTCTATCTGTCTCTATCTTCCTCTTCCACACTATCTTCTTGTTAACTCTTGTCACACGTAGGGGAGCCCACCGTGAATAGTCGCGGTGGTTCCTCTCCTAAGTACAGAGAAGCCCGAAACGTGAGATGTATCGCGAGGTAGCCACCGAGAGCGTGTGCGCTCGCCTAGCGCCGGGGAATTGCGACTAATTTCTAAAAGTAGGCGAAGAAGCGAACTGGATGGCCTGTGGGCCCTTACTGTGAGGGGCCTTACGAGATTCAAACAGGCAAGGACCCCACTTCGAGGCCTCACCGCTTGGGCTACAACCGAGAGCCGTCGGACCCACGGGCGGGCGTAACCCCCTCTCCTCCCGTTACTCTCTTCCTGGTCGTTCACGAGCTCGCTCCGTCTCGCTTTACGTCTGTCCCTGCCGACAAATACCCCTACTACCTCATCGGGATCCTCGATCGCCACCTCCACCGATGGGGGACTACCACCGCTACTCCGCCACTACCACCAGCACCACCTCCACCGCTGCCACTACTGTCTCGCCCCATCGTCATCGAGAACTCGAGACACCAGCCACCAGCAACGAAACACCGTACGATCAACGAGTTCCTCTTCTTTTACGTCAACGACTTTTAGAGGGGCTGCTTTATATGTCAAACGAGGGCTGTTTATGGAAGAATCGTAAGAGTATTATCACTAACCAGGGCGTATTTATACAACTGGTTTTATGAAGGTCTCGTTGCTACCTTCGTGTTTGTTCAATGCATTACAGTTTATGTAGATTCAGGATAAACCGACGCTTTAAGCGATTTCATTTAAATTCAGTTATTTCTATCAAACCATTATTACATTTGGGTAAATGTAACTGATATTTGGCATTAATAATCTCATTTTAGTTCGAAACTAAAACCTATTTTGTCATTTTTTTTTTCAAATATGTATTTCAATGTTATTTTATTATTTTATTGTAATAATAAATATTTATTTTAATGAAAAAATAATTCCTCTTTCAGGTGCATCCAAGCAGCGAGTACTTCTAATTCTTATTTATTATCTGATAAAGAATATTTCATTATTGTTTCAACTAATTTTATTATTTATAAATATTGGTTTAGCGGACAATTGTTACTTTGATAGTATTTGATGCAATTTTAACAAAAGTTCTGTTTCACGTATAACTAATCAGTTCGTTGTGCAACGACTAAAACTAGTTCTTTCAACTAAGATCGAATTAGCCGAGCCAGTCAATCAATTGGTTCAAGTTACTAATTCACTTGTTTAATTTGTTGCGCTAACCAATCAGTTTGTTGTGTTACAAACAACTAGTTCTTTCAATTAAGCTATAATTAGTTGAGCCAAACAAACTATTGATCGATGTAACTATTTAACTTGTTTATTGTTCTCCGGCTAACTCGTTTTGCTAACCAATCTGTTTGTTGTTCTACAACCAACTTGTCCTTCCAATTAAGATGTAATTAGTTTCGTCAACCAATCAATTGGTTGACACAAATTATTCACTTGCTTGTACTCTCACAAACTTTGCAGTTTTTTTTAATCAACGTTGATGTTCATAACAATTACATCGAAAAATATCTCTTAGACTTGGAGTTATTAATTTTCTTTCGTTGACTCTCTTTTAATTATTGATATTGGCGAAATTACTGTCAATATCGATTGTCAAAGTACCCCGTACATAAATAACTTTTTATCTTGCAAAATCGCATCGAATAATGCTAGAAACGTGATAGCAATGGAATGTCAGTACTGAAAAAACCATTACAGTCACGCTAATACCTCGTTGGCATTGCGGGTTTCAGGAACTCCGACGCGTTGCCACGATTAACGAATCGACATTAGTCTCCCAGCAGCGACCATCGCACTTAATGGATCTTGTTCCCAATGACTCAACGAATGTAGGTATACGATCCTCGACATACCGCGAGTTAACGAAACATTAAAGAGCCAAAGAAACGTTTTCCTAATATCCCGAGATACTCACTCGACTGTACGATTTATTCACGCAACGCAAACGCGATTAAATTCCTAACTTTTCATCAAATGACATTTTTAAATCTCTCGAGGCGTTAAACGCCTCCCAATTAATATTGATAGCGTTTGCTACATTAATTCACACGATATATCGAATAATATTTCAAAGAGAGAAAATAAGAATCGCGTAAGACCGATGAGGATTACACGAGTGTCCGCAATATTGCACGATTCGTTTTATTATTATACTAATCCCCGATCCTTGGAAGAATTTGTTCTTCCGGCACGACGATCCGCACTCTACCGAGTTTTGACTGTAATTGGCAGTCAATTTCGTAATTCTGTTATGGTTACCTTCGCTTTATGCGGAGGGGCACGATATACAGTGTAGTTTGATACTTAATATATTTTATGCTTTATACTTACCTTCTGCGTCTACCAACCGTTCGTTCATTATAATTGCGACCGACTCGTGTTGACCAGCAGGTCGTACAATAATCGTACAATCGTGCACCGAGTGAGTCTTCCCCAAGTGGGGATTTGATGCGCGGCAGGGTAAAGGGATCTTCATACGCTTTCAGCACACATACCTCGTCATGGTCTTTTATCACAGCTGTTCGAGCTCTCCTTTGAGATTGCGCTGGCTCTGCTATCGCGTAGCTTCTCGTACGAGTTGTTTCAATCTATATCGACCTACAGACATTTGGATAAACAAAAGTAATGAGTAGAATTACATTGAAAATATATTTGGGTGAAATTGGAAATAAAATTATTATTTAGAATTCGAAGATTGTGAAGAAAGAAAAACTTTAATCGGATGATCTTTGACCACGCGAAGCTATCGATGACTCTCTCGTCTGTAGCTATCCAGACATTTGGATAAGCGAATATAATAAAGGAATTTATATTAATTATTTTGAGTAAAATAAATTAAAAAGAAAATTTATTAAAGTCAGAATTTGACGATATTAAAGTAAACGATAACGTTTCATGCGGAGAATCTTCTATCACGAAGCTATTCGCATCGTTAGCAATCGTCTAAGTTACCGATGCACTCGGTCACCAAAAATAATTGAAAGCTTGTTAGAAATATATATTTTTTTATTAAGTAACAAGAAATTAGTCAAACGTATGCAACGTTACTATCTCTCATCTAGTTTTCCGGGAACAAAGATCAATAGATATAAATATAATTTACAAAAATTACATTTTTTAAAAGCCAAGGAACGTCAGAGTCTTAACGACGAAAAAAAATCTTCAACCAGACGACCTTTGACCGTTACTCCGTGAAAATTCGTGCCACTCGAACTTGCAGTACCTCGGCAAGTTGTGATCCAAAAAAAAGGAGCAACGGGAACATTCGTAGGACCGAAGTTGAAAAAACATCGCCTTGAAGGTTGAAAAAAAGCAACATCTCTCAATGCAGAACGCACAGCGTCCACTAAAAAAAAATCCCGCTATATTCCGAAATTCCTCTAAACGGTAAATTGTCTGTCAGTCCTTGACGAAAGGATTACGAAAGTATCCGTCATCCTAACCCCACGTTTTTTTTTTTTGGGTTTCGCCCGGTAACTTGACTGTGGTAAAATTCGGAGCTTTGAAAGCCAAAAGATTGAAAAACGAGAGTTAAGTCCCCTAAAGTGGATTACAACGCTGTACATATTTTGTTTCTGGAACCGTAAAGACCACCGTTCGTTCGTCTCCATTTTTTCTTGTTGTTTTTCTTTCTCTTTCTTTATTTTTTTTGCAACGTTGCTTTTCCGTCGTCTTCTGGAAAAAACTGTAAACCAGAACTCCCCAAAGAAATTATTGCTGCGAGGGGAGCTACGGAAACTATTACAGAACGTTGTAACACTGCGAAGGAAGAAATGTTAACCGTTAAAGTATTTGTTTGAATTGAACGTTCGAGCGAGTACGTGCAATCACATTGAACAAGAAGTCTTTCGATGGAATACCGATGTCGATCTACGATCGATTCGAGACCTTCCATCGGTACGAACTTATTTCTCCATGAGTTTGTATAAAGAAAATGCACTCGTGGAACAGAGCTTCGTACACAGTCCACGGTGATCCCATTTTATAGCCCCCCCCGCCCCTGTGACTATAGTCATCAAGTCGGTTACACTTTCGTTGCTGCGACTGGCGGTACCACTCGGGCACGCTCCGTTCCCCCCCAAGTAACTCATCCTCGCTACATTAGAATCCACAACTATTACGACTCGTGCGAAAAATGTAAAACCATCTAAAGTATAAAATACTTTTTAAACAACATCTCTTTGATTAATCAACATTTGGTTCTGATAAATGCATTTAAAAGTACATCGTAGATAATATGTAACGTTTGGTCGGAGACAATTGAGAGTTACAAAGACTTTTACGAGCAAAAATATAAGAATAATTATGGGTGATACCTCGAAATATTTTCGTGGAATGAAACTTAATGGATTTAACAACATTTTAATTGGTTCCACGAAATTTTTGTCAATGTACGTTATACCTGCTTCACTATACATTTCTTATTAATACACATTGAAGATAATAATAGTAGTAGCAGTAATAGTTGCTTCAAAAGTGAATTATAATTCGGTAATCTAGCGTTTACAAATACGATAATAAAGTTTCATTTTCTATTACATTATCTTCATCGGTTTAATTATTTTACAACCCGTAACTTTTAACGAAATGGGTCACGGTGCAAATGGAATTTTCGATTTTGTATGCCGTGTGAAAGACATAGGTGTTTACCATTTTTGGGTACAGCGACCGATGGTTCACGAATGCGGAAGACTCGGTACTCGAATGGAACTGTGGGTGGAGCTCGAACGATCCAAAGGGCCTAAATATTTTGACAGCACCATGCGTACCTCGAGACAGAGAGTGCGTACCAAAATTTACGACCCGTTTTTGCCGGACGTAAGCGGTACAAGAACGGTGCTGCCGGTGCGTTGCCTCGATCACGGTCGACGTTGATGCCTAAAGTAATACTCGGCTTGTTCTCCCTGCACGTAGCGCACCCGAAAGCACAGGGTGGTGGTTGTGCCCAGGAGAATACGAATAATGCACTCCTGTGTGGCATTTCTTATCGCCGAGTCTCTCTCTCTCTCTCTCTCTCTCTCTCTCTCTCTCTCTCTTCTCTCTCTCTTCTCTCCCTTTTCTCTCTCTTTTTTCTCTTTTCTCTCTCTTTTCTCGTTACCGTTACGAAGAAGATTGCAGGACACTTTATTGCTGCCAATAAAAATATGACCGGGTATTCCTTCGTTTCTGACTTTGAACTTCCAGACGACTGGAATGAGAGGTATGACCCTGGGAACCACCCAAAGCATAATTCTGCAGCCCTTATGCCTCGATCTTTCAATTCTCTCTGTACATCACGTTTGCCAAACATTTTTATTTTTAACATCTGCACTTACAAATAGCAAGAATATTATAAAAGTAATATTAATGCTGCTGTAAGAAATTATTTCGTTATTGAATGTTTTAGTTTATAAAGTAGATAGAGAATCGAATATTTATTTACACTTGATCAGTTTCGAATCAGTAGGAATGATCTTCTTTGAGGTTAAAAAATTCTAGCGGGGAACGTACATAACAATTATTTAATAAAACTTCAATACTGCTGTCTACATTCGTTCGTAAATTTTCACGCAAATTCAAACGTGATGATTGAGTCACAAGTTACGATTACATCGTTCACACATTTTATAATCGGAGCTACGAATTTATTTTTACGATCGAAACACCTTTACGAACAATCAATAAAAGAGGAGTTCTCGATACAATTTTTTTTATAAGTAAAAGAGAATAATTTTCTTTATTCAAAAATGTCCGGTTAGGCCTTCAGTATTCTAGGTACAAATCAGTTAATTAAAAAACCCCAAGTTTAATAAATTTGTAATTATATATCTCGTACGTGACAAGACATTCACGAATTATTAAAAAGGATCAACCTTTTTAAAAGCCAAAATCTCTTCAATTTCACATTTTATTTTACGTGAATTGTTTCATAATTCGAATATTATGGTTACGAATCCTTCAAGCTCGGTATATTGCTATCTACAACGATTCTTTCTTGCTCTAAAAGTGTTTGCTTAAAACCATTAAAAACGAGTTAATTAAAAACACCAATCATGATAATCAAATATCCATAACATTCATACAACAAATATTATACGAAGAATGCGACGAGGTGTATCATACTTTCGAAATCACGCGTACAAATCCCTGTAATTATGCGGATGAAAAAGAATGAGCTGACACAACGAAAAAATAAGTTGAGACTACCAATTGATTATGCAAATCCCCCTTGCAGATTACATATCAGTTGCGGTAACCAACTATAATTACAACGTTAGTCAATCGATCGATCGATAAAATCATTCGTACGGTAGCTTCAACCATTATGTTTGGAGTTATTACCATCTCGTGAGAATTAATCGTTGAGGTATCACTCTTATTGAAGAAACTGTTAAAGTATCGCTTTTATGGAAAACACCAATCATGAGAATCATATATGATAACGATACGTACAATGGGAGGTCAACTTATACTTTCCTGCTGCTGTTACGTCCCTGTGCATGGCACATAAAAAAATCATTCGAGTTTCGTGCAGCTATTATCTCACTTGGATACAACGAACCTTGAATACTTATTTATCTTTATTTTATTAACAACAACAAAAATAATAATGGGATTGCGAAGGTTCGAAGGCAAAGAAGTGAGTATGACGCATGGAAATAAGTACGCGTCCTTCCGATACTTGGAGACAATTGTCCGAGTCAATTGCCGTAGCTGCCTTCTCCCTTGCTCTTCCGCAAACGCGACCCAGCGTGGCCTCGTACGGTGCCCTCGTACCCTAGAAGTAAAGAGCGCGTGCCCCAAGCGCGTTAAAAACACGTGTGACACAGACCCTTCGGCTTCTTCAATTTTGTTCCACGAAACGTGTTGACGGAAATACGATTTATACGCTACAAACTTTTCTGCATTGCTTACGTACGAATTTACGAGCGTCACACGCCCCGCACGAGTCTTCGACAATAAAATACTTCGTGTTTGACTACATTCACTCGTGTTCTCAAAATATTGACCGTCACGACGATTATCCAGCATTTGAAAATGGCAAAAGACCTTCGATCCTCGTTATTTTGCCAAGTGTTACAGCCAAAAGACGTTGAAATTATCTTGAGTCTCGTGTCACACACGTGCTGTACAATAAGCTTGTCGCGCGACACGGTAATTGCAATCCCTATGGAAACAACGTTACGCCAGCAAGGACGATGTTGCCCTTAAGGAAGATCCTCTTCAGTCTGGTAAATCTATCGTGGACGATGCTGAGCGGATGATGTTAGTTAACTGAAAAAAAATCACCATGAATACGAGGACTTGTCCTCTGTAAGTACGAGTCATAAGATTTTTTTTTCTCGACAATCACTGATAGTAATCGCACTGTACCTGATCAGTGACTTCCCGGACTTGAGTCTATAAGGAAATAATTAATAACTTATCTCTCTGCTACTGCAACTACTGACAATTGGCTATGTTAGTATCGTTGGATCTTTGAATATCCGCAAGAAAATTGGAATTGTTTACCATTCGAACGCTTAATACACAATTCTCTATCTGTGCTCAAGGCGCAAGTCATAAAAATCTTAAGGCTATGCGCAAGAACGCCTGTAACTGAATATAATAATACTGTGAAATAATGTAGTAGCTAGCGACTTTTTTTTTTGTTACGTACAACCGTTTATTCTACCCATCCAGTGTCTTTTTGTTTCCACGAATTAGCGAAACCCACAAACGTTTATAATTACTCCGAAGTGCCGCGATTAACCATCGACGTTTTATGAATTTGCATAAATCGATTTCCGTTTTCCTCATTACTCTCGTTACTGGTTCTGTTACCTCGACTGCCCTCGTTAGCTGAACTCAATTTCATTTGTCTCCGTGCTTCTTATTCTACAAAAAATCTGATTAACGTTCGTGCAATTATTAACTTTCTCTTGAGATATAAATAATATAACTACAAATATCATTGTTAAAATAAATAATGTACACGTAAATACGTGTAACTGTGTTATATCGCTGCATAAATTTATTAGTGCAATGAAAAATGGTAATTTAACTATAATTTTATTAAGGATTATCTCAGTGTTTGCAAATTTTCTTCGTAACGTTCATCGCTAACGTTTTCAATGATTATCAATTAATCGTCCAAACGTTTAGTTAAAATATATTTACTTAACAATATTTGTGTTTAGTTAGTTAAGAAGTTAAGTATTTTGATGATAAATCAGGTTCAAAATAAGTTTATAGATTGGAATAAAATTGTCATACATTTTGATCGATAGGTTTTAAGTATAATTTATACCAGCAGTACCAGCAGCGAATCTTAATTTATTATTAAATTATTATATTAAACTATTTGTATAAATTATTTCAATGAAATATCATTATTTCATAATTCATTTCACTGAATTCTGATTGAAAATCCATAAATTCTTTTCTTCTGTATTTAAATGATGTATTCACGAAGGTGTCAATGGAAAAATTGATTCCAATTTTTCATGTCAACATACGAAAAGCGTTTTCAGACCACCTGGAGAATTTCTTCTTCTTCTGAAAAAGAGCGACAAAGGCTAAAGTTTTTGGAAGGGTGTAACAGTACACTATAGCGTCCAACGAACCCGGCAGTCAACCAGGACTTTTTTTTTTCTTTTCTTTATCCGGGGGTGCGTGCACTCTTGACGGCGAAGAAAATTGTCGATTCGAAAACGGAGCGCGACGAATTTAACCAAGACCGGGGTTTTTCTTTCAGGTATAGAGATAATTTGAGCCTGCACGGGTTGTCGAGGAAGTTTGTGTTGTTGAGACACAGAAAGACGCAATTTTCATGGATGCTCTCAGCTTCCTCGTGCGGCGAAGAGCGCACAACTCAAAATATTTTGCCCCGTAAATTCGGCACGCCGCTGTGGGTGTCGAACGCCCATGAATCCTCGCGCTCTTTTACTCTCCGGTACTTCCGCGTTCAGCTATGGGCGGAGTGTATTGTGCGAGAGAACAATCTGTGACCACCCGGGAGTTGAGAGAGTATATCGAGGTGAATAAAGTGCTTCGAGGCATACTCGTTCACGTAGCAAAAGCTTTCTACAATCGGGCAATCATAAAATCATTTTGTAAATTATATTTATACTTGCAAATGACCCGTAATTTAAGATTTTATCAAATACTGTTTGGTATATAATGCGAATAAGATTTCGTTGGAGCTCGATATTTCGTCAGGTGCATCACCAGATACATAATCGTATAACGAATCATAGAAACAATTATACGCAGAGTTAAAAATCCAATGTGTTAAAGACGCTCGTTGTGGATTTTTGAAACAATATGTTGACCTAGGCGGTATTAATAGTAAAAAATGTTACAGCTTCAAATTGACACAAACAAGAGTGTTAAGATTAAGATTCAGCGCCCACTTCACAATTTTAAACACATTTGTCTTCAGGACGAATCGATGAAAATCAATAAATTTTTAACAATCAACGGAGAATTATGGCACAAATAAAATCTAAAAATCTCATTGAATTTCATTGATTGATTATCAAGTAAAATGTGTTGATGGTTTTGAGGTTATAATGCAAATTGACACCAGTTTCGAAGCACTGACCATTTTATATGATCGTCGATGGAGATTCCATAAGGACACCACACCTATAGGGTTGATTGTTACCACCGAATTTTATCTGAATCATAATAATCGTACGCAAAATTACGATAAGTTGACATAAAAGATTCGTCGATATTCTTTTTATTTGCTTGTTTGTATACAAAAAAAAATAGGTCAATCAAAACATAAATAAGTAAATGAATAAATTGTTCTGCTTTTATGAAGTAAAGATATCCGTTCATTAAAAAATCACAAGCATCTCTGAAAACAAAATTTGTTGACTTGATCTTTGGCAAATCCATACTTTGTTAAGTCAGTTATTTGCTTATTTACTTACATATTAGTTGACAAGTAAATAAATAAATAAATAAACACAATGTCCGTAATGTAAGTATCCGTAAATGTCGATATAACAGATTCGTTTCAATTGACCCACAAGATTTTTGTTTGTTCGAAAAAAAAACCCGGAAGTCAACAAAAGTCTCGAAAATATCGCACCCGAAAGATCTTCACGCCAACAAGAATCCAATTTGACATAGTCCAATGCGCAAAAAGTTTTCCAAAATATTTAGATCCTTGAATTCGCCACAGTTACCGTTCGGTCTATCGGAAAGCTTAAAAGAGTTTCAGATTTTTGACTTCCGTGTTTATCCTGACCAATGCATTTCGCACGGACAAGCTGGAAAAAGCGCACAGAATCGTCAACTCGTCTAGAGGTAGAAGAGAGAAATGAATAAGGTGGTAGAGAGAGAGAGAACGAGAGAGAGAGAGAGAGAGAGAGAGAGCCGGGTATAGTGGTGGCGACAACAAGAAGCGATCGTCCGCGTGAAAATTTACGAATTTATTAGCGTAGCTAAAAGCGTTGGGTGGGCCTACTTTTCGCAAGGAAACTATCCGCAAGAAGCCCTCCTTTTGTGTCTCCGCGGCTTCGTGTTTCGAGATACGCGGCCGCGATGAGCGGTCTTTCTTTCTTCTCATTCTTCCATCCCGTTCGCACCCACAGACGAGTTTTGGTCCTGAACGACGACTGACCCACGGTGAGAACGGGAGCCTTCCGGAAATTCGTCCAGGATTCGAATAGGCTCAGGTAACCGAGGGCTTGTACCGTATATACGATTTTGCGACATTGCGGCCCACCGAGGGAAGAACGTCCGCAAAGGTCGTAAATGTAATTTCGCAGGTCGGTGACTCTTTGCCGAACAAAGTTATTTCCATCGGTACCATCGACCCTCCCTAGATATGCGCTAAGCGCACTGCGAAGAGCAGCACCCTCAGGGTGTAGCCTCAGTCGAGGTCAATTGCGCTTCTCGATCCAGTGACGTATCGACTTTGCAAAATTTACGGTATACGATCTCTGCGCAGTGAACCGTCTGCGGACTTGGATGTGGCCACTGTCGACTCGTAGAATCGACCACCGACGAGAGAACCTCGATTCGACGTTTTATTTACCCTGTTTACGACACCCCCGCGATCCCTCGCCACACCACACCTGGAACCCAATGGGACTCGTCCGCACTTTGCCAATTCAAATACATTTGGCTAACCCAACTACGCGCGGGAGCTTCGTGCGGAACCCCGCAATGTTCTCTCAGGTTGATCGTAAATTTTGCAGATTGAAATTCTGTCTTCTCGGAGCTCTCGCAAAGTGCTGTGGACATTATATATTTGCTTTTACTCTCAGCTACTCATATTTCAATGGCTTGTTCAGCGATGTACAGCAATAGAAGAAGTTTACTGGCACTATCGCTCGGTTTTCAAGGACGCGTCAAATTATGAGAGAAAATGTTGGTTCTTGTTGCTGGAATTTCATCTTTGGGACGCTCTCGAGAATTCAACTCGTTCCACGTTCTCCCTTGCAAATCAATTCTGTACATCGAGTAAGGTAGATGAATTAATTCTTTACGATTAGATAAGAAAATTATAAGCAACAGTTCTGCAATATGATTTACATTCTTCACCAATAATTTTATTCGCTTTACCCAAGAGTTCTCCAAAATTAGTTGTGGACAACTATTAAATTGATTACCACACTACTACAAACGGTTACCTTAACTATTCGCGATTAGTTCACTCGAGATAGCGAATGCGACAACTCCAATGATCGAATCTACCATTCGAATGATCGTATCAACCCATCGATTAGGTAAAACTGTGATTACAGTCGATTATCGCAACTCATAGGTAAACCAACGACACTTGGTTCATGCAACCAATTCTGTTTTGCTGTCATAACTAAGCGGCAAAGGAATTATCATAACCGGTTGATTGTCTAAACTTATTTTTTTCTCTGCGTCGTCTCATTCGTTTTTTTCCGTTCTGTGTAAAATAACGCACAGTTAAAAATATTTGGAAAATTAATATATTTGTTAAGGATTTTTTTAAAATCAAAACCCCGTATATTCAATTTAATATAAAACTATTAAACGATATTAATGTAATTTTATATCAAACGCTGCACGATACAGTGCGTCCATAAAGTTTCTTAATTTGGTAATTTTTTTTTGTAGCGAGATGAGAGAAAATGTCGTTTCACAGCGGATTGAGAGAGAAACCACTTGAGGTTTCGCGTTTAATATTTGAATTCTATTTTCTCCCAACAAGAAAACTTAACTGCAAAATGAATCTGTTAATGAATACATTTTTAAATTAAATGTAAAATTAACTAAAACATCAAATAAGAATTTTTTTTTAACTTTACAAAACAAATTAGTATTTAATAAATCTTTGCTCTTTTACCGGACGTAATTTCTTATGCCAAAGGCTATTTTTCAAGCTTGTACATCGAGGATACAACATGACAAGACACTCGGAGTTTACGATTCTGCGAGGAAACCGGTGATCGATTACGAGAAGTCTTTCTATTAATTGGAAAAAGGTGATTGAATGTGCGAATTTCTCTCGTGACTCGTGTTGAGTGGATTTTGTGTGTGTGTGTGTATGCGTGTGCGTGTGCGTGTGCGTGTCGTTGGAGTTGGAGTTGTGCGCGATCGGCCTTGCCAAGGCCTTAGCCAGCCGTTCCCCGGTTAAGACGTAGTGAAACATATTCTCAGTATTACTCTCTCACTCCGCTGTAAAAGCTATTAATTCTATCTCAATCGCAACGGTACATGTTTCACATCGTCTTAAGAAGCTACTCTCCCACACATACTGCATACTGCACTATGTTCTTGGTGCTCCATACATAAATACGTATATCTATACATTGTATAGAGTGCGACGATCCGTCGGGGGAATACGCTCTCCCGAGCTCTCACGCTGACTCTCGCGGGCAAGGGAACTCTTGACACATACTTTTATAACGTACTAACACAAAACGAGGAGAGATCCTTGACGCAAGTGGAGCTCGCTCAGTGAAACGGTTAACCAGGTGTTACGGTATACACGTACAGTGTACACACCATAAAGAATAAATAGTAATAATAGTGGACGATACTAAAGTAAGGTACCGGTAAATGACCACTTGAAAATACGAGACTTGTCACTCACAGGTAGATAATAAAGATAACATTTTTTTTAAATATTAAATGACAACAATTAATTCTCGACTTAATTTTTTTTTCCATTTTGCTGATTTTTTTTTTCGTTTTATTATATTTATTTCGTTTTTCTGTTCCGTAAGGTACCGGTAAATGACCAATTGAAAATACGAGACTTGTCACTCATACGTAGATAATAAAGATAACATTTTTTTTAAATATTAAATGACAACAATTAATTCTCGACTTTAATTTTTTTTTTCCATTTTGCTGATTTTTTTTTTCGTTTTATTATATTAATTTCGTTTTTGTGTTCCCATTTTTTGTTGAATTAAAATTAGATAATAGTACAGCATTGTATACCATAAAGAATAAATATTAATAATAATGGACTGTGCTACAGTAACGTGCAAGTAAATTACCACTTGAAAATACGAGAAGATGAATCTTTTTTCTTTAAAGTCATAAAAATAAAAATGAATTCTCGACTTAAACAGTTTTTATTTTATTTTGCATATTCTTTGTCTTATATTATTAATTACGTTTTCGTATTTTCAATTTTTGTTGAATTAAATGCTGAGTTAGATAATGGTACAGCGTCAGATCTTAAAATGAAATTTATGCGATAAATAAATATTATTAAAATCGATATACACGTACAGTGTACACACTATAGAGAATAAATATTAAGAATAGTGGATGATACTATGGTTAATGTACTGGTAAATGATCGCTCGAAAATATTATTTCACGACATTTTTTCATTTGAACGTTAGACGTAGATGACAAAAGTAAAACTTATATTTAATACGCACGTGTTGGATTAATTTAATTGAACATCAAATAGACAAATATAAATTCTCGTCTCTCATACAATTTTGTAATTTTACTTCATTTTCTTTGTCTGAATTTGAAAATTTTACGGCTAATATTATTCAAATAGATATTATTCGTATTCATCATAAAGAATAAATATCAATAATAGTGAATGATACTACGGCAACGCACTGATAAACAATCGCTTGAAAATATTCATTTACAATACTTTTCACTCAAACGTCAGACGTAGATGACAAAAGTATAACTTTTTTTTTAATACGCACGTGTTAGATTAATTTAATTGACCATCAAATAGACAAATGTAAGTTCTCGACTCTCATACAGTTGTGTCGTTTTACTTCATTTTCTTTGTCTGAATTTGGAAATATTACAGCCTCTGTTGTTAAAGTAAAATTGATGCAATAAGTAAATATTATTAAAATCGATCATTTGCATACATTTGTTCCACCGTATGGGGTCTTTCCCCTTTTACAAGCCCCACTATTCATCCTGATCTCGTCTCCAACCGACTTTCACCCTTTCCGTATATCCTATTCGATCGTGGGCACAGGTAGACGACGAAAATCCTGTGCCATATACAACCAAACCTTTCAACAGGGACTGGTGTTCCTTCAGGATATCGCCAATCTCTGGAAAAATGATCTCCCGCTTTGTAATTCGATGCGCCAGCCAACGCACGGTTAAACGGTCACCCATCCCAATAATGGCAGCTCTAAATACTGCTATAGGAAACGTCGTAGCCCCGCGTCAACAGCTCATCTACCTATTTAGGTTTGAAATTGATAATTAATTTTCAATAATAAAGAATTTGGAGCGAAGAAATTCTGGCTCAAGGATGAACGTTCAATATCCGTAAATTTATTTGAAATTTTCCCATCATCGCTATTTTATTTTTAATCGGTAATAAATTAAGGCAGCAAAGTCATCTAGAAAACTACGGTTTTGTGTGGTTTATATAACATTTTTCAAATACATGTTTCAATAATATTTTTCATTTGAGAACTATAATGAAGATTTTTTCTGTCAGAATCGATTAGATCAACCAATTGACTCGTTTTGGACTTTTCCTATTTAAAGTGTCATTCATAACAAACCACGCGATGAATTACACTTTACGATATCTTATTTTCTTTAGAACGACATTCAACACTGGTTAAGTAGAGCATACATTGAAAAAAGTGAAAACTTTAAGAGGTACATCACGCTAAACATTTAAAAAAATGCCTCCATGAAAATAAAGTACACTCGAAGATATATAATTTGTATTTTTTATACAATGACAAGAAGTTCTATATCTCCTGTTATATATTTTATATATCCACTGGATATATCCTAAATAATATATATCCCAGATGTATAGAATATTATATCTGATATATAAATATTTAAAGATATATAATAAATATATCTAGCGGCGAAAAGTTCCATATCTCGTGTATCGAAATTAAATTAAATTTAATTTAATTTTCGTGCAGTCAACCCGGAGATCTCAAAATAAATTCCTCGACTCAATCCATGTAGAATGATGTTGCAAAGAAAATGAGACGTCGTGCAGTGTAATCCATCGAGCGGTTTCTTCTCAATTAAGCGGAGAATCGAAAAAGCCTAATCGGCTTCGACATCGACAGGAAAAATTTGTTGTTTCGGTCTTTGAAATACATCTTTAATCTTATTTATCAGTTGATTGGGGAAAAAGAAAATGTTGATATTCTAGCTGTCTGTGTTGCCTTAATTATGTCTCATAATAATAATTTAATTATATTTGTTTGTGTTATATCAGAGACTCGGTAATTTATGAGTAAACAGTAGTTACAAGACTTTAATAGCGAACGAGCAAAGTCGGTATGGGGAAGTCGCACAATGACCACCTTACCGCTATCATCGCTAACATCATCGGAACAAGAAGAGAAGCACCGCGCTGTCTTATTAAGAGACGTGGGTGCACGTTGCGAAAAATTTACTCGCGATTCCGTTACACACTCGTGAGCATCGCAACGTCTTCTCCGGTTACATAAATGTGCATATACATCGAGGTCTGAAGCCGATGCGTCCTGAGCTGGCACGAAGGACTCTCCTTGTTTTCCGAAGCTTCCTTCTTCTTTTTTTTTTTTTTATTTAAATATAATTCGAGCCCCTTTCGCAATGATATTGTCGCGAAGGATCAATCTTTCGCTTACTCAGAGAAATCGTAGTACTTCTGGCAACTATTTTAGTGACAACTATTGACTGTTAGTCTATGCGACAATTTTTATAATTGAATGGACTATTTTTATAGTAAAATCAACTAGAGATTAGAATTACGCTGGCAATAAAAATTATCGCATGGACTAATAATCAATATTTGTCACTATTGACAGTTGCCAGAAATATTTTTTTTCTCAGTGTACAGTATTCTGAATGGTAGAGCAATTTGTACAGTGAAAAAAAATTAGTTGAAACTAATCTGATATCAGTTTGAATACGACGAATTTATAAGAACGAGGTTGAATCAATTGAACCACGAAGCAAAAATAATTAATCGGATTAGCTGAACCTCGTAGTGTAGTTAAGCTAAAAGCGGATGCTGCTTTCTTAAGTATAAGAGCGGTAAACTTGGGTTCTTAGCAACTGTAGTTGGTACGACAATAATTATAGTTGGTTAGGGTACCAAAAAAATATGTTGTTCATCCTGAATACTATTTTAGTAAACTGAACCACTAATCAGGTTTATTGTGTGTACCATTCGCGTCAATTAACAATTAACGGTTGTTGGAACTAATATTAGATCGTAAACCAAATAATTATGGCAACAAATTTATAACCAAATAATTAATAATTAGTTGTTCCAACCAATAAATAATTAGTTGAACCAAACAAGTTGTTTCCGTTTTTCCCGTGTACCATATTTTTTTCTTAGTGTACAGTAATCCGAATGATACAGCAATGTGTACACTGAAAAAATAATCAATGTAACCAACCTGAGATTAGTCTGAATAGGACAAATCTATAAATACGAGATTGGCTCAACTAAACCACGAGGTAGAAACAACCGCTCTGGTTAACTCAATCTCTTAGTATAATTAACCAACAATGAGAGAAAACTAATTGAATGGACCAACTAATCGGTTGGTTGATTCAACAATCGTTTAGTTACCTAATCAATTAGTTGGTTGTCGCAGTCAAGTTAATTTTCTGAAGTATTTTAAACCATGCAGTTGAGTGTCGTAGCTAATAACTTTTATCCGTTTTCAGTAATCTGTATGATAAGAATAGAGATCTTATCCTCGAATAAAGTTGTAGATGCAGACGCCGTCAGCTGAATACGTATCGAATACGATGACGCAGGTGAACCTTAATCTTATAAGATTGTGTATAATATTTGAGGCGACGATGGTAGGGCTATAATTTCGAAGGTGCCTTCGTGCTTCTTCTCGCATCGCACGTATTTAGTAGCCCGGACCTCTTTACGTTGAGGAAGTCACGCTGAGTACGGAAGGGGGACTTGATTCTCGGAGGCACGCCTCGGCGAGATTGGGGGCCACGAAAAAAAATGAGGACATACTTCGTGTAGTAGTCATGTAGACGAAGGAAGGGGCACAATTTGTGGATACGGGGAACCGGGACTCCGAACGTTCGAACGAGATTCCGGATTTGGATAGGTTTGACGCGCGCCCTCAAAGTGGAGTGCTATCCCAATTTCCAAAAGGTAGCCTCGAAGCAGTCGGTCATTACCAATCACTTTACTTTATTTATGGTAATCCATATACGTTAGCTGCAACAGGGAATCAACAGTTCCAACAATTACAAGACATTTCTGATATTGAATAATCTATTGACCAATTAGCTACATAATTAGTCAAATAAAAAAGTAATTATACAAAATTCTATGGTTACGATAGAATTTATCTAGCCGAATCAACTAATTTGTTGCTCAAACACTTACTGAAAAAAGCAGTTTAAACAATTACAAGACATTTCTGATATTGAGTAATCTATTGACTAATCAGCTACATAATTAGTCAAATAAAAAATTAATTATACAAAATTCTATGGTTACGATAGAATTTATCTAGCTGAATAAACTAATTTGTTGCTCAAACACTTACTGAAAAAAGCAGTTCCGACAATTGTAAGACATTTTGTATATTGTATAATCTATTGAATAATCAGCTACATAATTAGTCAAATAAAAAAGTAATTATACAAAATTCTATGGTTACGATAGAATTTATTTGTATTGAATCGTAAACTAATTATACAAAATTCTATGGTTACGATAGAATTTATCTAGCTGAATCAACTAATTTGTTGCTCAAACACTTACTGAAAAAAGCAGTTCCGACAATTGCAAGACATTTTGTATATTATGTAATCTATTGACTAATCAGCTACATAATTAGTCAAATAAAAAATTAATTATACAAAATTCTATGATTACGATAGAATTTATATATTCGAATCAACTAATTTGTTATTGAAACACATACTGAAAAGAAAATATTGTTAGCTCAATGTAAAACTAAGCATTTACTTAGAACATATTTAATAAGAATAATTAATAATGTAATTTTCAAATATTTTTCACATTCATCTTTCCTGAATAAATAAAATTTCCAATTTTTGGTATTTAAGGACTAATTACATTAGCGTTCCATAAAACGTAATTATTTAATATTTTTTCTCTTAAATACCAATCAACTGTTCCTATTTAGTATACGTACAATGATAACGCATATGTCGATATATTTCTGTAGAATTACGTAGAGTAATTGCGACGATAAAACGTTCGAAACCGAAGATAATCCGCCGCAAAGGGTGAGACATCAGTTTCCCAGCTTCGTAATATTCCTGGCATGGTATTTACGTTGTGCGCTATTTACCATCCGGTTCGAAATCAAGAGTGGGTCGTGATAACTCAACAGTTATGTCTATAGAGTACAGTTACGAGTTTGGTTTCGGCGAGTCAAGGCGAGCAAAACCTCGAGCTACAACAGAGCATTCCTATGTGAAAAAAAAAAAAAAAAAAAAAAAAAAAGTACGGTACAGTGTGTGATACGTGTTTCTTTATACCGAATGAAATAAAAGGCGAACGAGAATCCTCCCCCGCCCAACCTTCGTCTTTTGACTGCCAGGCAACCCCTCCTTGCCCGACTTCTTCACGCCAGTTTGTCCTGTTTCACAAGTGGGCCAATCGAGATGGAGAGTATTAACGCTGCTAGCGCGAGCTCGAGCTCACGAACAAACCGCTATAGAACTATGCGCACACGTCCTCGTCTCTCGACACTGATGTTGCTCATGCTGATGCTGGAGCGAGTAGCCACGAATGATACAGAGTTGTGTTTTCACACCGACGAACAGTCCCGTGCTCCTTCCACAATCTTGGACAGCGTGGAATACCGCTGACCGTTTGGCAGAACCCGTTAGGTCCACCACGTGCTCCAAAGATTTTTATACTCTACAGTAATATCATCCGCTCTTATATATTATAGTTTATGCCATGAGCTACGAGTTACATGTATACGGCGCTGTACTCCGCTATATCGCATACCCAGTTGACCGATTATCTACTATCAATTGAATATTTATTAAGAGATACATGGTTAACGAGATACAGGATAACGATGTAGAGCATTCGACTTTTGATGATGGCAACTCCGATATTTAAATAATTGTTTCACGTGAAAACGCAATCCGTATTTTCTTTAAACAGCATTATTCGAATTGATTGGCAATTTGTGTATCAACGGAGAATAAGTGCGTAAAGGGAATGACGCTTGATGTTATTCCTAACTATGAAAAAAAAAAGTTTACAGTTTGATAAACCACCGACCTCTACTTTAAAAAATTGTAATGAAACTGTAAGCTTTATTTGTTTTGTTAAATTTAGTATAACGCAAAACGCAGTTCCCTCTGTATACTTAACTTGAGGTAATTTCTAAATTTTAATTTAATTTCGATAGATTTTTCTTGAGAAAATTACGAATCAGAATCATTTTCACGTTAATAAACATCGAGAACTTGCGGAGAATCACAATGCAGAATTTTTTATATATCTCTGCTTCATTTTTTCCCATAGACATTCAATTATTTGCTGAGGTAAATCGCATGCAACGACTTTACCAAAATTACGTAGATGCGATGGCTGAAAATAGTGGTGTTTATGTTAAATTTGAGAAATACACAAAACGTAGTACCCTCCGTGTACTCAACGAAAGGTAATTTACAAATATTGTTTCAATTCCGATAGATTGTTCTTGAGAAAAGACCAATCAGAATCGTTTTCACGTTTGTTAATATCTCTGCTTCATTCTTTCCCATAGACATTCAATTCTTTAAAGAGGTATACCGTTTACAACAATTACAACGTTAACAAACGTACGTAGATGTAGTGGCTGAAAAAAGTATTTTTTATATTAAATTTGGAAAAACGTAAAACGATAAGATTTAAGATAATTTACAAATTTGAATTTAATTCCGATAGATTGTGCTTGGGAAAGTACCAATCAGAATCGTTTACACCTTAATAAACATCGAGAATTTGCGTAGAATTATGATGCAGAGTTTATTAATATCTCTGCTTTATTATTTCTCCATAGACATTTAATTATTCGGAGAGGTATACCGCATACAACAATAACGTTAGCACAAGTACATAGATATGGTGGCTGAAAATAAGAGTTTCTTGTTGTATTTCGACCAATATTAATAAAAATGGCGTTAACTTTGCTTTCCGATATAACATCGATTGTATTTTGCGATAGTTAAATCGTAAAAATGTTCCTTGATCCTTTAGGCATCGATGATTTTTTTATTTTTTTCAATTCCGACAATCGAGTTTCGTAGAAATTTGATTTAAAAAAAAAACAAAATTTGTCGTTCACGAGGATTGAAAAATAAAATGAAAGTTCTTTAATACATTTCAACGATCAATAGGATCGGTATAATTTCCTGTTGATTACGAATTAAATAAATTTTTATCATTTATATATTTATTCGATAAATCTTTCTTATCTTTTGTTAATAAATAACAATAAAGAGTCGTAACCACTGTTTCAACGATATATTCATATTCAACGAAAAATTACTCGTCAAATGACTTGTTTCATGGTTTCCCAACATAGGAATCGGTTAATGAAGACATCTCTGCACAATATCTGCAAATACCGTACGAAAATACCGTTGGAATCGTAAAAATGACAAGAATGAGTCTAGACATTCCATTCCGGGTATCCCAAAGCCCAAAGTAAGCGTATATAGGGTAATGTACATATGCTTCGTGCCTTAAGTGTTATAATTAGCAATTCAATGCGTCATCTAGTGAGTCTCTATTTCAGTTAACTGTGTAATTATAATCGATAATGAGTAAGAAACACCGTGAGAAAGAGTGAGAGAAGAGTCAGGACAGATCGTTAGATAAAGTCGTGTCCGACCGTCGTCGGTGCGCCATGACCAAAAATTCCAATCTCTCGTCCATTCACGTACATTCATTTCGGTAATAACGTCACAGCGCTGAATATTATCAGTCAAACCGATTAACTACGGTAATTTTGCATTCTCTGACGATTGTACGGCGTGAAAAACTCCCATTAAGCCTGTCGCGGATCTATTATTATCGGATGTACACATCGCACGGATGCATTATCGTTATACATAAATTCTTTCTCCTTTAGCGTAACGTTAAATTTACGGGGACATCCATTGGTAACCCGATGGTTGTAGTACAGGAATCGAGCATTAAAGCCATCGCGCACTTATAGCGCGGAGAACGCGCTCGAGTCGCACAGAGCCGCGATGCCGGAATCGCTACAGAGCCGCACAGCATAGTATAACATAGGTAAGTGTGTTTGTGGGTCAGTGGAACAACCACAATACACCGCCGCCTGAGCAAAATCGTACATTACAGATCGTGACGACCATTGTTCTTGAACTTGTACACACATACGTTACCCTCCCCCCGCCCACACCCCTACCGCCCACCGTACTGTGTGCAGTACTAATACTGCAAGGCGCATTACATAGTATACATATAAAGTATACTCGCAATATGGGCGAGTAGGTACAAGAAGACTGCGTGGTAAATATGCTAGGTACTATACGTGTACTCGCTCACGTACGTGAACGTGCGGACCAAGTACCCACGACGATATATTCTCGTAGGTAAGTTGTAACGTCTCCAGCGCGAGTAAGTCGAGCGTATGTCTACCGGTTGATGAGAGAAAAGAGTCTCGTGCTTCAAAGGTAGCATACTATGTCAGATCTGGTTCCACGAGACGGAGCGAATATCGCTTTTTATGAGCTCCTTCTGGTATCTTTGCTACCGTCCCATCTGGGTATTCATGAAATTGTTGAGGATCTTAAACGAGCTGTGCCTACCGATGAATGCATCCATTCGTTCTTTAAACTATATTCTTTCTGATTTGGAGCAACAGATTTTTCTTTTATTCTCTCGTTGTTCATACCTTTGTTATTGAAATATATTTAAATAATGTATTCTTTTCTTTATTTTGAAATAGTTGACAAACTTGGAGTTGGTGTAAAACTTTTGCAGCAAGTATAACGGAGAAAATGTCATTTTGGTCATTTTTTTTTTTTCATCTAAACTAATATCTGGAGCGAATGATCCGGATATGCTCATCTCCAAGAGTGATGGTGTTTTTCAGGTAACATGTTGACTCAAGAAAAAATCATTAGTTTTATATAAAAATTCTTGACTTCCCATAAATGAAAGTACAACACTGAAGCGCGCACCGGGTTCACCGGAAGCAGAAAAGTCTATGTTATTATTATCAATGATTACAGATCGAAAAGAAATTATTATTTATATTAATTGTATCAAAATAACTATCATTAAATAAAGTATGAACGATCATCGTATTGTGAGCACAGATTGTATTTTTTTTTTTTTTTTTACTATTCACTTTCTATTTGGAGAAAACAAATTTTTTTTCAGACCGTTACTCTCACGCACTCCCTTGTTATTTCATTGTGGAATAATTTAGATACTGTAGCCTGCCTGAATAAGATATATGTAAGACTGTCGAATTTTGGTAGGCGAACGACGTCTTTTGCGTACGATAAATAAAACACGAGACCACGAGCTGTCGTTTGGAAATCTCGGTCGTGAGTCTTGAGTATTAGACAGGGAGAGAAAAAGAGAGAGAGAGAGAGAGAGAGAGAGAGAGAGAGAGAGAGAGAGAGAGAGAGAGAGAGAGAGAGAAAGAAAAAAAGGATACGGAGAGTTAGAGCGAGTAAGAAGATTTAAAAAAGGCACAAGGGTCTTGATACACACATACATTCTGTATAGAGAGAGAGAGAGAGAGATCAAATGAGAAAGGAGGCAGCGCGTTAAAGAGTCACGAACGGACATTCGTGACCAATCGAGCGTGGTTGCTCGTTCTCGTAGTCCCTCGCAGTCGTGGATAGTGCCCAATTCTCCGGTGTAGGTAAGTAGGTGGTGCCTCTATGTCCCGAATCTCAGGGGCCCCCAGCATGTCTCGACGACACGAGTTAACATTTTTTTCTAAAAATCCGTACCGACTATCGAGGCACTGGTATGATGGTTTTTCCGCGATTTTACTTAACTATAGTACGCTCGGCGGTATGAGATTATTGCAACAAGTCGATTCAGCCGCGACGCTCGAATCCGTAGCACGTGGCTCGAACTAATGATCGGAAGGCAACACTCAGCGAATTTTTGATGATTCATTATTACAGATGGAAAAGATTTTTTATATTTCATAGTTTAGTCATCATTTTATTATTATTATTATTATTATTATTATTTGAGGTAAATAGCGCTTTAAGGAGGGTGGTACGCGAGGTTCTAGGGGTGATTCACCAGATGGTGCACAAAGTTCTAGGGGTGATTCGCTAGGGGGCGTGCTCGGTGCGGGGTAGATAAGGACGAAGCGAGACCGAGACGACCGAGAGAGTGTGAGAGAAATATTCGTTTCATTCGTGCTGGCTCAAACCCTGGACAGCGAATTGCTTTGAAATTTGTATGTACGTTTCTTGGTAGTATCCCCTTGCCATTGGTACGTTTGCATGAATTTCTGATTATTTTTCGATTCCCTTTTTTCATATACAAGTAATCGTATTGCTATTGCCATTAGAGTCAACGCGTAAGAGGGAAACTTCAACAATTTATTATAGAAAAAGTGTGTAGCAAGAAAATCTGGAATTTTGCACAAATCTTTTGTTGTTAATCATTAATATCATATTTTTATTTCCAATTCTGAATATTTAAAATTCGTTCTTCGCCTTCCTTAAGGCGGTTTGATGAGGATAAATTAAATATATTATTTTTTTATATAATCGTGGGAGATGCCTGTCTCGTGCTACAAAAATTTCAATTATATTTACCATTCAGTTTGTGAGTAATTCTATTATACGGATATATACTGCCTGAGTAAATGTTTATTTAAATATAGTTTTAGATCTTGATTGAAAGATAATTTTTTAATAAACATTTATTTACTTTTTTTTATTTGAGAAACACGAAACTAGTCATTTGACGAGAAATTTTTCGTTCAAGTTAAATATTTCGTTGGTATTGTCTTTAGGACTCTTCATTGATTATTATTATTAACGAAGTATTATTGTTGTTGTTGTTGTTGTTGTTGTTGTTGTTGTTGTTGTTGTTGTTGTTGTTGTTGTTGTTGTTGTTGTTGTTGTTGTTGTTGTTGTTGTTGTTGTTGTTGTTGTTGTTGTTGTTGTTGTTGTTGTTGTTGTTGTTGTTGTTGTTGTTGTTGTTGTTGTTGTTGTTGTTGTTGTTATTATTATTATTATTATTATTATTATTATTATTATTATTATTATTATTATTATTATTATTATTATTATTATTATTATTATTATTATTATTATTATTATTATTATTATTATTATTATTATTATTATTATTATTATTATTATTATTATTATTATTATTATTATTATTATTATTATTATTATTATTATTATTATTATTATTATTATTATTATTATTATTATTATTATTATTATTATTATTATTATTATTATTATTATTATTATTATTATTATTATTATTATTATTATTATTATTATTATTATTATTATTATTATTATTATTATTATTATTATTATTATTATTATTATTATTATTATTATTATTATTATTAACGAAATATACAAAAGATTTATCGAAGAAATGAATAAATTATAAAAATTGGTTTAATCCGTAATCAACAAAAAAAATATACCAACCGGATTAACCGTTGAAACGTATTTAAAGAACTTTTATTCTCTTTTAGAGTCCTCATGAACAATATATTATGCTTTTTTTTTCAATCAAATTTTAAGCGGCTACAAACAAAAAGACTAAGTTATGCAAAAATCTACAAAACTCGATTGTCCGAATTTACAAAAATTGCAAAAAATAATAAGATCATCGTAGCCTAAAGGACCAAGGAACATTTTTACGATTTAGATATCGCGAAATACAATCGTTGTTCCATCGGAAAGCAAAGTTAAAGCCATTTTAATTAATCTTGGCGAAAATACAACAACAAAAAAAACACTTTTTCAGCCACCACATTTATGTACTTTTGGTAATGTTGTTGTATGCGGAATATCTCTGCAAATAATTAAATGTTTATGGGAAAAATTAAAGCAGAGATATTTAAAAACTGTGCATTGTAATTCTACAAAAGTTCTCACAATATGGAAATATACTGCCTGAATAAATATTGATGTAAATATAGTTTTTAGATCCTGGCTAAAAGATAATCTTTTGATAAAAAAATTTTTATCTACGACAAATATTGTTAATTATTGTAATTAAAAAAAAAATGTTCAACATCGAAATTGCATAACTTTTGTTATTCAAAACAATATTTCTTACAAGCTTTTCTGATAAATTACATAAAAAAGGGAACAATAAAGATGTCCACAAGTTCACCAGTTGTTGTTCATTAACGCTTTAAACAAATTTCAATATTGTTGAGCCCTAAAGCTGTATGTTTGTAGAAAGTACTGTAAAATTATATTTATACACTCACTAAATAACTTTGGAAAAGTAACTAATGATATGAAATACTAATTCGTCTTTCTGTATTAATATTTTTGTCATTTTATAAGGTAAACGTTTAAGTAACCGGCAAAAGAGACAGAAATACGATTTCTTGCGGATGACCGAGGACTGTGACCATCCGCTTAGACTCGTCACTGGGAAATTTACATAAATGTTCTCATATTCACTTTTTTCTTAGATATAACTTTCGAATCTCGTCAATAGCTTTAATAGAAAACGTATAGAGGTCTTTCCCCGGTAATTACTTGAGAAAAATTTTACAAATTTTCTCAGTCAACGTTACATATTGCTTATAGAAGTCCTGAAAGAATGCATTGAGACACGATGTACGTCACTCCTATCGCTAATGACCCTTCGGCGTCACATGGAAAATCGTCTGAAAGATTTGCTCCTAATTATCAAATAACGAGCCTTAATAACTCTCCTCGATCTCGTGTACTGTGTTAAACTCGAGATACAGTCGTATGTATTACAGGTCTCGGAGAATATTAGTCTACGTGCAGTTACACATACTTTTGGGAGTACTTACCATTTTAGAAATCGATTACGAGTGACCCCCATCGACCCACGAGTTCCTTCGTACCACTTCTATGTACAACACAAGTAACACTGATACATCGACGATGGTGGGAAAAAGAGTACAAATAAAGTTGTAGAAGTTTTGTCGCGCGACGAAAAGCCTTCTCGGCCCAACGGGCATCAAAAGCGGTGGGCTAAGAACGTTGAGAGTTCGTTGCACCGTTGCATTTCGACATGAAATACACCGTGCGCTGCGCTGTTCGATGTATAACGTGTAACCCGCAACTGACACCAAGCGTAAAAATACTGCCAAAGGTATCGAAGGACATTACGAGACGCAGCTCTCTGTGCTGTACTTGCCTAATCAAGGTCCGAATCGTCGAAGTCAATGACACGTATCGATTATAAACCAATATTGTTTTATCGTTTATATATTCTCAACAAGAGTTCTTATAATTGCAATTTTTAAAACATTTTAAAAGTCATTATTGCACTAAACAAAAATTATTCTATTCCACAATTAAAAATCGTAATAATTTCAGTCGTTTTACACTCGATTGCATTGGCGAATGATTTTTTTTTTTTTTTTTTTCGCTGCACGATTCTAACTCTCTGCCAAATTGAAATTGCAGTTCACCACGATATCTGAAAGTCGCGCCTACCCAATTCGTTTGAATTGGGACGAAGTTGACGAGTTGATCTAAATGTATATCGATAACGAACTGAAATTTTATCGTTGTCTTTCCGTTATCGTCTAACGATACCATCAGCCCCGCTGACGGGGACACCGCATTCGTTATATATATATATATATATATATATATATATATATATACATATGTATATACATATAGTGGTTAAATATTTGCTCGTATACATGCCGAGACTCCTGTATAGTTGCGCTACGATTGTACAGTTAAACGTTAGGCTAACTGTCGCACGCTTAGAATTTCGGAAGTTTCTTAGCTCGACTCTTCTTATCGCTATACTGCTTCTGAAGAGTGTCAGACCTGTTTTAATACACGAATTACTGACCTGTATTATAAATCACCGTTGTGGCTCGTTCTACTTTTACATACATTTATTCGATAGAGTATTTTCAAATGTTATAACAAATTTGATGTAATTAATTCATTGTTAGGTAGTGGTTTGGCGAAACAATTGCAATTTTATTACACTGGGAGGTTGTACCGGTAATGTTCGTGGTTGGAATCATATTAAGAGGGAAACTTTCGCGAATATAATTCTTCTGGACATGATTTTTTTCGGACTCTCATGATTTCCTGTTGAAACATCAGTTCAAAGGGTCAAATGTACATGCCACAGGTTTTTCGAATTTTCTCTGTACTCGTCACGTATCAATTGGATGTGAACCTAATCAGAGGACAGGTTGGGCTCGCAATAAGAAAAAAATTATGTACGATGGAAGAGATATATTCAACGATCTTATTAAAATTATTGCATACTTGGAAATAGTCGGATTTCGTTTTAATTATTTAATATACAATTTGTGTATGTTCCGATGTATGAAAGTTACTTAACGTTTTATGGATAAGAGTTTCAACAAATGGCCACCGTTCTAAAATTTTTTTACAGCTGGTCTCAAGTATCGATCTATGAAAGTTAATGTTTTATGGATGAAAGTTTCAATAGTTGGAAAATTTTTAACAGAGTTGGTAAGTAAAATATCTTTTAAGCGAATTCGGATCTTTAGTTCCATCGGCTGATTATCACGAAATGAATAAAATAAATAATGCTTTCGATTCGATCGAGCAACTCATTTTTAGAGAAGGATTATAAAGATTTTTTTCAAAAACATATTATGGCACTGGCCACTCTTATAGATATTTCTTTGGATTGCATTGTTTAGATTTCTCAACTAAACAATATGGCAATGTTATATACAATTAATCAAATGTACTTGCCAGAAAATACCTGACAAAATATCTTACTAATCAACGAATACATCACGAAGAAAAATAAATAGTTAAATACCCTCCAGACGATTCACTTAGTGACGCCAATAAATTAATTAGCTAGAAACCAATTAATTTTATAGAGCTAACTATTTAATTTTATTGATCCTACCAATTAATTTATGATACACCCAATTAACCGGTTAGCAACCAAACAAATTTATCGAGCGTATTTAACCTTGGAAATTGATTGTACCAATAAATAATTTCTTTCTGTGTAGCAATGCAATTGTTGACAGGAGTGAGGGAAGCATCGATCGGTCGAGGGAGATTGATCATGGCAACGTCGAACGATGTCACGATTTCGCACAACATCTTTTTTATTCGTATCCCCCAGTTCATTGGCATTTTTTTGTTATTGCTCCAGCAGCCACACAGAAGAAATAAAAACCGCAGGAGCAGGAGTGCACGACCACTCGTGTGTGTCGGAGCATAAACTCTCTAGCATTACCACTTCGTTACGGCTACAGCCTCGTATTTTTCGAAACTTTTGATATACGAAGCGCGAGACGAGTAAGTATCATACTTCATCTAGGGGTTTATATCTATTTCGTAGTCTTATCGTGTCACCGTTACAGATTCAAAATGCGTCGGAACAAACGGACGGTTTCGATCGACGGAATCAAGAGTCTAAAGGTATCGCAGTAGTACGAACTAGATTAATCGTCCGGCCGAAACGAAGCAAAACTTTGCTATGGACGAGACAGTGTGCGGATCGAAACGTGAAATGCTTTCTCTTTTTAACTTCGACTTTTTACGGATATTTTCTAATATACCTATAGCAACCTGACGGGTGATTGATGCCCAAACGAATTGTACAGATCGTGATTTAGGTCGAGGATTACCGAGGAAGAGAGAGAGAGAAAGGATTAAACTAAGTCGTTAAAACTAAATCGAAAATAGAATCGTATCCTCTTTAATGCCGTAAATGGCTTGATTATAGAGCGATACATTAAAAATTGTATACGCAGACCAATTATCTTCGCTACTGTGATTAATACATTTATATTCTGTGCCAGGATATTCGGAATAGTCTCAAATGTCGATAAAATTTCTTTAAAAAGAAATATCTCGATGAATATATGTGTGTGTGTGTGTGTGTGTTAAGTGTGTGTGTGGGTGTGTGTCATATTCGATATTAAGACTCTAACTCTTAATATTGATAAAATACCGGGACTCATATTTAGTTCACAAGTGAATTACCATTTAACAAGGTTTGAAATTTAATTTACCGTGATTCGGTCAAGAGTTTTAAATTTGGTAGCGTTTTCCTTTCTCTAAAAATGACTTTTCCTACTTTAGCTCGCGATAATTTTGAGCCACAGGGCCGAAATTACACCGATAGAATAACATTGAACAATGATTGCTGAACAATGAGGCTACTTCGTAAATTCTACAAAAGAATAAAGAAAAACGATTTGCAAAACTCTATCTCACAACCTTTTTTTTCAATAAAAATGTCCAACATTTAAAAAAATTGGGTTAAACTAAACATTTATTATTAATTTGATGCAAATGGCTTGAAGATTTCAGCTAGTACACGAGTCTATTACAATTTTTACTGCGAAATAATCGGTTCTCAATGAAAACAAAAAAAAGAAAAACTTGTTTTCCAGATTCCTAAAATGTAGCTATGGGGCCAATTATTTTTCTAAGCAGCAATTGTTTAGACCAAGAGATTTAATAGTCTATCGAGAAAGTAGTATCGATAACATTATTTAAAAATTATAAAACTAGATCTGCATTCGTTACGTACTAATCTCACTAATGTACGAAAACGATTGTGTTTTCGAAAAAATTTCAAAGCCAATGTCTTTTTACCTCGAGTATTTATAATTTATAACAACGTCCATGTAACTCGAGACATCACCTCACCCGAAATCATCCTCTGCCTTTATTTCGGAGTGATGGTTCGAATAGTAACAACGTCATAACTCAATAGAATTTTAAGGGACGGTGTTAAACGGGTTATGACTCTTAGTCCCAACCACATTTTCCACCAACACAAAAACACGTTTTTTTCTCCCTCGTACACCCTATATTTTTTTTTTACTCCCGTCGAAAGGTACATCGTAAAAAAATTTACGGTTTCCCAAATACCGCTTTTTCCTTACGTTCAAACGGATAATATTTTGGGAAAAGTTTAGTCTCGCTAAGAATGAAGCAATTTAGCTGAGTTTGACGAGACGCTCGAAAGTTGGATAATTTTAGAGGGTTCTTTGTGCTGTAGTAACGTCATCGGCTTCTCTGCAATACGGAAACCGAAATTTTAACTGATCGAGGGTGCAATATCGGTCTTGCAACGTCACGGGTTTTCGACTTCCTGGTCCCTGGCTACCTCGCACATTATTTCTAAACCTCCGGCAAAGACCCCCGCGGTGTCTAGCTCTGTCGACAGTTCAATCTTTAGCCACAAAGTAGCTGTATACACGCAAGGTGCCCTGCTGCATTTTATTGTTCACGCGTCCCTTTCGAATTGTCACAGGTAGGCCTGCCTGCACTTCTGCTATACATAAATAAACTAGGCAGGCTCTTGCTGATTTTCCGTTTTCTCGTCTCGGCATTCCGCAGTCTGAGGTTGCGGTAGACCCCGAATCTCGTAACCGCGTCCAATTCGTCGATGGAACCCGCAAACACGTCGAGAGAGTCCGTACAAGGCCGTTTGAAGATTTGGCATTTTACTTTATTTTATTCCACAAAGTCCTTGCGTATATTCCGATAATATAAATTTTATCGGCAATAGACGTATCATTAATTTTATATAAATATAAAATAAACTGTGATTGGTATTAAATTGAATCACAGTTTGTAATTAAATTCACTAAGAGCCGATTAATGTTTGAATCAAAAGCAAATTCGTACGCGATATACAGTGAAACCTCTCAAAGTATCCATAATTCGGGAGAATTTAACCGAAGATCCAATCACGAACGCCTAATTACGTATTTGATTTTTTCTTCTCTCGTGTCTGTACATTGGTATGACCAATAGAAAATGCATATGTTCTCCTATCACTTCGTTGCGGTAAGATTTGAAACTGTAAGCATATATCTAAGCTTTGAGAGGTTTCGGTTTACATGTTGTACGATGAGGCTATAATAATCAAAATTACGGCGCAATTAAGCACAGCACACGCATACTAATACGTATTCGCATGCGTATAGCAATTAATTTATTGTTATCAAGAAAAAAAAACCGAGAATCGTCAATGAAAGTGAATTAAGCAGTCGAACATAGCAAGTAAATTAAGATGCTGCGTTCAAGAGAGATTTTTTTTATGGTATAACATAAACCGTTGGTAAACAAATAGTATGTAGGTATATCTGACTGATGCGTGCGCCAGAACATACATTAATACATAATTAATGTCTAGTCAGTCATCCGATTGGATTGCCAATTCCGCAGCCATAAAAAAATACTAATTATCTTTCAATTATCGACTATGTCCCAATTGTTGCCTTCTCTAAACGCGTTAGATATTTCGTAATCGCACAGATATCGGCGTTCCAATGGACTTTTAGATCAATGCGAACCATGTAATTTTTTTTATTGTTAAATATTTACAACTCGTTACGAGCAATTGATCTCAACGCATTTTATTTCAACTTTGTCTTACACGGTGAATCCGTTGATTCTAATCCTAAATCGAAGTGTCTCGGAGAATAAACCTCATCCGAATCCACTTTCTTTCGTAAACTACGACGTTCCGTTACGTTTCCGTGAGGACGCCGACGGAGCATGGAACCTGGTTTTTTTTTTTTTTTCGGAAGGCCCACAAGAGACACCGTAAGGATTCGGGGCAGTGTGCCATCGCACTTCTTGTATGACGCCAACGAAGGCTAACATCACATCTACATTTTGCCTACATCTGAATTTTGTTTGTTATAATTTTTTTTTATTCGAACACTTGTTTTGATATTACGGGAATTAAATTTTTTTCTTATGTCTCGATACCATCTAGCTCTCGCTGATGTTGAGCTATCAGATTGAAATTTTTAACACAAATGGGTTCACATTAAACAAAATTTGACATTTAATTTGGGAGAAATTGATCGAGTCGTTCACGTTTTATAAATATTTGTACTTTTCGAATTTTACTAAAACTAATAATTGAAATTTTCTATATCAAATCATGAGCTAATATCAAGCAAAAATTTTGTACAAATTTTAACGAGATTTATAGGTCGATAATAATAAATAAAGGGGCAATATAAAATTATGCTAATCGCTTCTTCAGCGATTTCCATTTCTCACAAAACTTTCTCCAACGGTTAAACCAAAATCAATGAAAATAACTTCGGATAGAGGCGATTGTCTGAAAAATGTAAATCAATGAGGAAGAGATATTTTAGATTTTGCTTTTATTTAGTGAGTCGACTAAGTTTACCAATAAAATGAAAATTGACGAATCTACACTTCAAAATATCATTCAAATACTAAATTTTGACATTAACGACTCAACTATATCAACCGAGTCTCTAAAATAATAAAATTACCTTAATTATAATGAAATTATTGTCTCTCGTTGTAGATTTTATTTTAATTATTACTTCATACTTAAGTATAGAACGATATATAATGTTTCATCAATTGTTTATGGTTTTTTATCTTAATCATTTGAAATTCAAAGATGAAGATGATCGGTTACTAGGACACTTTACTATATAGTCGTCGAGACTCCATGTATCGTCGTCTTGCGATTTGCGGAGTCAGGGGTGAGGGGCTTCTTCACTTTTACCGTGAAACGCAGAAATTACCGGCTCGCCGATTTTCGCGTGTTTCCGACGCTATACGTATCTACTGAATGCCCGTCGCGTTACTCGGCAATACTCGACGTGTAAGTACGTACAGTGCTGTGCAGGAGTGCGACGAGCCGAGCGAAGAGACTTCGCTTCGTTGTTTTGCTTTCTCTTTCGGGAGTGGCATGCTCTAATTCACTCGCACCGTATACCCATAGAGGTTCCTCACGTCCAACTCAACCATCGCACGTCCCTCTTCATCTACGTGCACTGTACTCTATTTAATACAATGTGCACGGTGTACGTACCCATATGCGTACGTATATGTACGTGTTACGTCTCTGTTTCGATTGTAATAATATAATTAACATTTTCTTTAATGCTCTAAAAAATCTAATTCTCAGAATGATAAATCTTGATCCGAGTTGTGTCAAAAGCGAGAAAAAAAACGTTGATAAAGATTTTTTGTTAAAAGCTATCACGGGTCATCTAGTCAACGAGTGACGAAACGCATTACTACCGACCAGAAGCCCACAACTTCGAACAATTATTAGCCGCGGAATAACACGCGGCAGCAATTACCCGAAGAAATCAAATTATAATTAAATATTTTGTTATATCCGCGTGAGGAAAGCAAAGAGAATTATTTATACGCGCGGGGAAATAGAATTAGAACTCCCTGGGTAGAGATAAATTATCTTTATATACATATAATATAATATAATATAATATAATAACTTTTTATGCTGTTGTATAAATAGAGCAATAATCTTACATTTACCAATAGCTCAAAAATTCACATTCCAAAATATATATATTATGCATTTTTAATAACGTACGTTATCTATTATATCTCAATTTCGGCACGTGCAACAGATTTGTAAATTAATCTGTACGATTATCAGCATTGCCTCTGATTCGTTGTTCATTTTGTGCGGATTATTAATTATGAGTTCAAGCCCCAATGAAATTAATTATATATATCACGAAATGAAATTCTCATATACAGGTACAAGTTGAAGATTCAAAGTTTCTCGGATGAAGTTTCAATTGAATAGATGAAAGTGCTTTGAGTATAATTAGAATATATATATATAATGCACCCGTTGGTTCTAAGTTTACGAGTAGTATTTCTTTATTTCCCTTAACAACGGGGTCTCGGTCAACTCGTTTATCTCAACGAATCTTTTATTCGCACGGCTAAAGTAGTAAATGTCCCCTGTGTAGATATCAAACCATAGGGCGTGAATGTGAAGATCGTGCCTCTCCAGACGTTTCTTTAAGAATCCGTAGGACGCGACATTCTGGAGTTGTTGAAGAGTATTGATCTGAGCCAAAGACACGATTAATTATTCCCAAATCTCTTCGTAATAAAATAATAAAAATAACAAAGTAACTCACCTGAGAGAGTTTGTCCTCAATGGCAAACTTATCATCGGGATCAATATAAGCCACAAATTTTCTCATTGGAGTTTCTGCTTGAAACAGTATTGGTTCGTGAAAGCCAGTGATTTCAAGCTGCTGAAATTTTGCCAAACTGCTGCTGGCGTGAGCGCACAACCAAGCTCTTAAAGGAGATATCCTCCTGTTTACCTACGACTCAACTGCATTATTATCCGTAATTTATCAATGGCGTCGAGGATAATATTATCGCATCTTACTTGAGAGGCAAATTCCTCGTCTCGTAGCGCATAGAGCAAATTCATCGCTTTACAGTCGCTGTGACCGCAAACTATAACGTGTCTGATGGAATTTACTACGCATCCTAATTCCAGAGCTGCCGGCTCGCACATTGTAAGTTCATCCACAAAATGCTGACAATTCGGAACTATGTTCCCAGCATTTCTAACTGCAGAATAAAAGATCGTATTGGAATCTACTACACAAGATTTTTATGTTTATGCGTTATTTATGCTTTTTATCAACAGGGGATGATATTATTCGGAGACCTTTGAGAATTCAGAGAGACAAGAGATATTCTCTGTTGAATACGAGATTATTATAATCAATGATGGGATCGTGATGTCTGTGACTGTATAGAACCGTTGTGAATTCTCGTACCAACGAACATGTCTCCGACGTTTGTTTCCGTAAATCTAGTTGGGATCATCCGAGAGTCCATGCAGGTAAAGAACACTGCTTTGGGCTGTGGTAAAACGAACGACAGAAAATAAATTATATTTAGGAGAGAATTTAACGAGCTCCGAAACATTGTCAATGTTTTTCATTAATTCTCAAATGATAAATTATTTATTCAGTCAGCGCTGTTTTTTATGCCATGTTTGTATTATTGTGACGAAACCAACAGAAAACATGCGATAAAACATTGAAATAATACGCGAATTGGTACAACAAAACCGAAAAAAATTCTATATAACATGTGAGTAGTGCAAACCAATTGTAGTGTAAACAAATTGCAATAGCGTATCAAAGAAAAGGCTATTTCCTATTAGTATCGAACGAATGGACATCATTCCAATGTGGAACATTATGCGAAGGCATATGGCAATGATTGTAGACACGAATAGAAATAAGAAGGAAAATAAAATAAACTTTGCTTCGTGTAGACATATTATAATGACATTGTACCTCAGGATGATCTTTAACTTGTTGAAACTGCTTAACCATTCCTTCTCTGTGACACTTTCTGTACTTCATGACTCCCTTCAGAATTCTATCCATCTCGATGATGACGAGTGATAACAGCCACACTCGGTCGATTACTAATCAATTTCACTGATTCTTTACTCAACTTAAATCGCGAGGATCGTCACGGCATGATCGACATCGACCGCGATGATTGATGTTGATGACAGTACACAAATCCGCCATTCGATGCTAAAAGAACGTGGGAAATTCAAAAATAATCACATTTGCTGGCTAATTATTTTACAATTGAACACAGCGTCTACAACTATTCGTATTGTAACACGTAATTTCTTATAAAAAATTTCAAAATTATTATATTCGATCTCATAAATTCATAAATCCGCCGGTCGATATGATAAGAAAACGCGGGAAATTCAAAAGAAATATTCGTAACATCGTTTGTGCAATTATTTGACAATTAAACACGGCGTATCCATAAGTATTTGTATTTTAATTCGTAATTTTTTGTCAAAAAAAAAACCCCCGACTCTATTTTATTCGATCTCATAAATTTACAAATATCTGATGATAAGTAAACAAGTAAAATTGAAAAATATTCGTGACATCGGTGGTCCAATTATTTCACAACTTACTTGCCCTCGTGTCGGATTTAATATGAATTGTTTTATTTGATATTGTTTTAATCACATTCGTATTTACTTCGAGTATATTACCTTCGGATCAGTATTTTTATATTCGTTATATAAATACAAATATAATTTTGGAGAAAAAAAAAGTTTACCTGAAAGTGCAAAATTGTTTTATTTCTTATTTATTCTCGATCCCACTGGCTTAAATCGTATCGTACATCAGAACTACATAGTAGTTCGCTGAAGATTTTTAAACCGTTTGATGAATTATTTTCGAGTAGGTGCGCCGATAATAAATGAATAATGGCTTGAGAAATCCTTTTTATTATTTTTAAAAAATACATATTCAACAATACCACACAATACGCTGTGGAATATAGATACAATAGATGTATTTCACTGACTTCATACGCGAGTGTACCTAGGGCTCCATATAATTACGTTACACGATAACGTTGCGATTGTAATTGAAAATTATTCAAAATTTAGCGTGCGATATATACAATGCATCGTGCGAACCTTCGGTCGTACATCCATAGCGATACACAATTGGATTTCGTATCGTTAAAACTCATCTAACGCGGTTTAATTCGCCGAATCCGGTGAAAATACACGTAATATCGTAAATTAACAATGCGTAGGAAAATATGAGTCTTTGACCGCGCCAAAAACATGCTGTACATTTAAAAAAATTAGACAGATAATAATCCTAAGATGAAATAGAGCGTGTAAGATAGATTATCGAGCAAACGGGCGGAGGAAGGAGGTATCTGATATAATAAACAGTGAAACGGGGACGAGTAATGCAATGAAAACTAGTCGTGAGTCGAGTAAACCCACACAACGAAAATAAAAGGTTACTCGAAAGACGTTTATGATGTATTAACCGTTCACGTACGAGGTTCTCGCGTAGGAAGTTGCTTCAGTAGCCGGGGGTTTCAGTGAAATCACAGCGTCAGTCTATTCACCGTATGGACCTCGGCCGCTGGTATAGGAAAACCCCTTTATATACGATACGGACCCCGCACGTGAAAGCTTAAACGTCTAAATGGTCAAATATCCATACGACGTATTCAGGAATTCATATAGACATCTCTCAGACATATTTTATCTTTGCTTTGTGGGAAGCCTGTTCCTTGATTCTCTCGAAATAAAAAGAATGGAAAAGCGTATAGAACACGCCCCCATTAGTGCTTTTGCGCGAGGAAAGGCAAAGCTGTCATTTTCCAATCTATCATTTCTGGTATCGTGTTTTAGACTTAAGACGATGCGCTATCCCTCGGTCAGTAACAAACATTATTATGTGAATATCTCCGTCACTATTGATCTTTCAAACAACAGCAATGAACGGCGAACTGTGTTTCACAATTTTAGAGTTAGTCGTTCTCGTTTTTTATCCGAAAGATCGATAATAGTGAAGGTATTCGCAATTGGAAAATTCTGTTATTTCTATTACGCGTATGACGATCTCAGAGAGACAGACGACGTGCAGCATCATCGTCTCAGGGTATTGTTGCACATTGTTGCATCTTTGACTATTCCGACTATAAACAGAAATCTTTGGGCAATGAGTAACAAGCTCACTATTTTCCAACGTCCGATTCGTGATCACCGATCAATCACGGACTGGCAAAAAAATTAAGGTTTGCGTCTTTGATGATAATGCACATTACCCCGATCGAAAAGAGATACGTACAACAGCCTCCGAGCTATTGGCACAAATGTCACGGATGCTCATTCTTAAAATCTACTTATTACATTGATTATTCGTGCGCGATAATCAAATTCCCGCGTCAATTAGATTCACGTTGATTCATTGCTTGCTTATGTGACGCGGATATTTTTTTCGACACCCTGCACGACTATATCAGACTCGTAGGAGATTTAAGGCCAATTCATCGCTTGGACCCGGGCAATTATTCGCCTGGGTCGAGCTGACTTCTATCCACTCAACGCCGAACTCTGACTCGCGCGTTCTAATTTCTCAAAGTGCTTTCGAGCATTTCGAATATTAATCAATGTTGCCGCCGAGGCTGAAATAATTGCATCAGAAATTATTTACATCGTTAAAATGAATAAATCATTGAATTAAAAAATGAAATATTTAAGATACTTACGAATACCAGGATCCGACATGATGACCATGACGTAAGTATTGGATGTGAATACGTCGATGAAAGCCGCAAAATTTGTATTCCTAACTTCCATACTTAAGAATTGAGATGCTAGTTTGCTGCAACTCAGCTTGAATTGCTTTATTATGTTCGAAACTTTTTCGAAACGGTGTACGTCTCTGTGCATGCGCCTCTCGCAATGACTGATTACTAGGAAAGTCGCTCTCTCGAATAGCAATACTTCATCCGCATCGATTATGTTCGCAAATTGATTGAGACTCTGCTCCAACTCTTTCACATTCGGTATTAACATATAAACAATGGAAGACCACGCCCTTAAACAAAAAAATAATAAAAATATCGATAATATTTCGTAAATCATTCAATCATAGTAGTAAAAAATTAAATAATAAAATTAATTTATCTGTATTATTAAGGCTATTTGCCATTTTATTGAAAATACAATTATCGTTTTTTCCTGCATTTACCTGTACAAAGTTTCGTCCCATATGCTAGTCCTGAAACACGTGCATTCCAGAGGTAAACTCAATCTCTTCAAGTCCTCCTCTCTCTCTCTGAATATCTTATCCCTCTGATCCTCTTGCACCAGATCCATTTTGTGAACTAGACAAAATATCTTAGCCTCAGGACTATTCTGTAGAATAGCTTCCAGGCAGCTCTGATAGTAGTGCATATCTTTGTCAAGCTCTCGAGATTCAACATCAAAAACGTATATCAATACTTCAACGTTCCTAAAGATATTATCACGTTGCGAGGCAAAGTAGTTTTCCATGAAGGCTTCCTGACCTCCGCAGTCCCACAGGTTCAGCACAAGATTCCCCAGAAACCTCACATGGCTGTGTTCTACGTCGACTGTAAATAAAAAGAAAAATTTTCAGTAAGATTTCAAAATTATAATCATTAATATTATATTTCGTAGATGCATACTTGTAGCTCCTAAGCGACGAGTATCCCTTGCTATGTAATTGGCAAAGATAATGCTCCTCATACTCGTCTTTCCAGAGCCACTTTTGCCCATAAGTAATACCTGAAAAAAAAAAAAAAACAGATTTAATTAAGGGTAATTCTCCACCGATATTAGTAAACATTTTATTTTTTTTTATTGGTAAAAGAAAATTGTTAAAAACATCCCGTATGATCGATCGATCGTAGTATCGTTCCGATTATGGAAAGAGATTCCTAGTTCCGAATATAACAAATTGTAGCACGCATTGCATTTAATTCAATATTTTCTATTTGAAAAAAAAAATCAGACGCACAATTCTGTATATTTGGATCCAAGAACTTTTTTGTACAATCACAAAACTATTACGAACAATCGTATGGAATTTTTTACATATCCTTTAACTAACAAAATAAAAAAACACGTTTACTTTACGCATACCCTCCTAGCCCCCCACCCACCCTTAATGACTAATAAATCCACTGACAAAGCCTGAAGCATTTTTCGCTCATGTATCAAAAACACGTTATCGCTAGTCGCAAAGAACCTCACCTTTTTCTTCATTTTGAACGTGATTTGTATGTAGAAGTTACGAAAAAAAAAAATATATGTGGGTGGACCTGCAGCTAACCCTCGATAATCAGTCGAATCCGATGCACGCAGCTGTCGTATACGTCATAGTATTGCAACTGTCCTGATTACAAAGGTTATACCAAGTGTTTCAAATGGAAATAACGTGACTTCGAGACGATAACTTGAATACTCGTCTATATCGAGGCCGATCCGATCTACGTCGACACAATTACTTCTCCCGAAGTTTAGAGACTAAAAAATTCTCTGGTTCTGTACTTAAAAACAATACGTGAGCATGACTTTTTACAGAGACAACTGACGTTCGACTTAAAGTGATAACAATATATCAAGTTTTCTACTACAGTCTACAGTTGTGAGTTTTAGTAAGAGTATCCCCCACCATCCAGGGACGACGAGCTCTTCGATTGGAGCGAACCCAGCGTTACAAACCGTCGGCGATGGTACAGAGACAAGAAGAAAGAAAAGTACTTCGAGCTTCGAGAGACGATGAATCGAGCAGTCATCGACTCCGGTAGCACATTCTCCCCTTGTTAAACAAATAAATAAATAAATAAATAAATAAATAAATACATAAGACAAAGAATGGAAAGAGTCCTGTTAATAACAACGTAGAAAGTAGATACATTGATTATCCCATTAGCTACTCGTATTAATTTTTTTATCGGGCATATCATTTGCATCGTCTTTTCGTTGTAAAACTGAAAAATAATTATTTGTAACAAATAGAAAATGCCTCCTGCAACTGCAAGTGTATCCCTTATTGAGAGAAAACGAGAGATGCTATCACAGGAGCCACTGGCTTGCCAAATCCTTTTTTCTTAAAAACCCCTCCCTCTCTGACTTGACTCCTCGCGCGATTGACGATCCAAAGTACTTCGGGAGTGTTCGCGGAGAGCACGCAACCAACCCGGGGCAACGGCGAGAACCCCTCTTTCGGTGAAAGGATTATTCGTGTGGATGCAGGAAAAGTCGTCGAGTGTTGTGCATGCGTGTAAGCAATTTCGTGTAGCAGCAGCAGCAGCAGAAGCAGCACAGCACAGCACGCCCGCGCGTACATGCCGTGTCGCGCGAGACGAAAGTAGGGAGGCGCTTTTTACCAGAAGGCGCTTGTGTAGTGCCAGAGGACCGTGGCGACGGCGGGCGGTGATTCAGGCCCTTATCTACTACAAATTTCTACTTAATATATCGCGGTATTATCCGATATAATATGAACTGTCATTGATATCGCAAACGGCTCGCGAATAACAGTGTTGCCGCGTAACCCACGATTCCATCCATCGGCCGTATATGCCGATAATACGGCGAATCCACGAGTGTTCGGTGTTTTTTATTTCCGTAAGTTTCGCGAGAGTGTACGAAGCACCGTTGATGAGGCGGGGTGTCCACCCGTGTGTGAATCACGCTTCCGAGGCGCCCGGCTGTCCCGTCTTCGAGTTTGCTCCGTGACCACGACATTGACCTGAGACGACTCGACCGGGCCAATCCACCCCGAGCTTCGACACCGTCAGGAAGAAGAAATCGCGACGAGCCAAGAACCAGCGACAGCCGAGCTGCCGTCTACGCCAGAGACTTCCACGATCTATTTCTTTCCCTCTCTCTCTCTCTCTCTCTCTCTCTCTCTCTCTCTCTCTCTCTCGCTCGCTCTCTCGTTGCTGCTATCTCGAACTTAACCGAACAAACCGAACGTTGGAAAGCTACATCCACGAGGGTTATTACTTGTCGCAATATTTCCTTCGATGTCTACTGTCAGTCACTTTGATCCTTTATTCTCGTGATACGTAAGACGTTGTAAAGGAGAAAAACGTGTGATATCTCGAGAACGTCGAGGGTGACTGAAACGTCGCATGGAAAATCGTCCACCAAGAGTCTCGAGGCATTCTTAGTCCTCTGGGAACTCGTGATTCCAAATAAAACTCCATTTACCACATTATTGATATAGCTAAACGCAAAGATTGTTTACTACAGCCTGAAAATTATTGTCATCCAAACGTGCTTGTCGATCGTTCGATACAGCCAAAATACTGAAGTTCGAGTGAATGGCTCTCCGGAATCCAAAGACAGCGACCACGGATGCTAGTTTATTAGCTTGGTGGCGCATAGCGCTCGAATGCACTCGCCGCTTGTTGTTCAAAGCGGAGGACTGTGATCCTGAAAAATTGTGATTTTCAACCTAATTAACGCAGCAAAAAGTAGAGTTAGTTAACGACCGACCGCCGGTTCCGTATATCGGATCGACGGTTTTCACAACAGCCTTTTTAGCCATAGGAATGTTTAAGATCTACTCACGGTACGCGGGAGAAGCATAAATAGAGACCAATCGAGAAGAGACTACGAGAGAAAAACGAGATTTTCATACTTCACGACGAACACGACCTAGCTAAGACGTTTTTGAAATAAAATACAGACAAGAGGATAAACATTATCTACCGTCGAGTGCAAGCAGCTGATTTAATAGAGGAAGATATTTTTGGATCGATAGACGTCGACCAAATTTGTACAAAATACAGCAAAGAATTTTAGAGAGTTATTACGTGTCTAAGTAAAAACGCAGCGACGCAGCGACGGAGGGCAGACCAACGACAAACGGACCGGAGCCGGAGCATCGTCATGTCGGACGAAGAAGACAAACCACCTGCCCCGCCGGTGCGCCTCACCTCCAACAGGTACACTCAAATTTCATGACTCCGAGAAACCAATATCTTATTATTTACATTCATAGATCTTGTACAATTTGTCTTAGTCTTTTAAATTGAATAATTACATTATTCTGAATTACAGCGAGCGATAACTTTTTTTTCTCTAAAGAAATAATTGAAAACTTGATTGTAAAATCAACAAATTTAATTTAAAACAATCTCTGGATTTGCTAGTTATTCAAACTAATGCAATTTCTCAGAATATTCATATTAAAAAACAAGAATTATATATTTAATTACTCTAACACCAAGAGCCCTTTTACGTTTAAAGATAATTTTAGTCAAGGAAAGACTAAAACGTGTGATAAGTTTCAATATTTTAATATCAAATAGTATCATGAAAAAAACATTGTTCATTTGCTTATAACAATATAACGAGAGTAAGAAGAATATTAAAAATATCTTCATCTAGGAGAATAAAATAATTAAATTTTCTAATTAGTGAAAGGAAACATTCCAATGATTTGAGTTCTTACATCAAAGTTCTCACAATAATAATTTCAAATCACCTGCACTAGGAATTCGTGCCTATTATTATTTTTAATAATAATCTAAAAATTTAAGTGAACCCAAAAACGATTTTTAGAATATTTTTTTGACATTATTGTTGTCTGATACTTTTAAGTAAATTGCTGTTTCGCAGAGTCATTGACTTCAAAGGCATGCTATCATCAGTTCCAGACTGAACATCACTCAACATGAATCTATATATTGTCTCTGATTGCCACGCTTCATTTCTTTGATACATCGTTCATACTGGTTGAGAAAATAAATAAAACTTGAATAACATAGAATGTCGTAGCCCTTAGTCAGTCGGCGAGTAAACTTGACGTTATTTTCTTTGAAATATACGGAGGTCTGAGTCTCCCAAAAATAGAGGAAGAGCCACTAATTTAGTAAGAGCTAAAAATAAAATCTCAGAGTACAGACGCGATAATATTCGACGTTGGGATGCCTTGTTGGAAAATATGGTATCCACTTACAACCTATCTTGGTGCAAATAATTGATTATACGCATTGCGTATCGCGTACACAGAATGGTAATAAGCAAACGAGTGTATATTACACTGCAGTTTAGAATTTCAAGATAGATTACTCGAGGATTAAGTTGCGTTCGGTGCCAAACGAACTTTCATGTCAGCCAGTCGCAACTTCACCTTGAAAATAACTTGTCCCACTGGCATTAGAATAATATTAGGATGGACGACCCAAAATTTGTATTTTCTTTTTTCTTTTTTGTGTAATTTTCGTAATACGTTTAAACTTGGCACCGTTAGACAATTTTTCTTCAAGAATTAACTAATTGGAGCTCTTCACGTGCACCCCGTGGAACCGTGGAACCAACGAAATTAATTCGATTAGCGAAATTTAATTTTCAACAACATATTTTATGAGATTAGCACATCGAAGCGCTATAATTGCAGCAGCTAATGCTAAAGCAGTGCTAAAGATGTTGGCTCCAAAAAATATATATTTTCTATGCTCGGCTTTAAAAATTCCATCGAAACTGGTAAAAATTAATTAACACAGAAATCCAATTAAAAACTAATCGGCTCCAATCGATTTCAAAGACGTTTTTGATCCGTTTAATCGTTTTCAATAAGAATCTTTAAGTAAGGTGTTGTATAATCGTTGACTCGGAGCGAAAGCTACTCAATTTGTACATTCATTGCCCTTCTCTATAGATTTTTTATTGAATCATATCGTAAGAGAAAGATTTAAAATATCATTTGCATTATTTATTAAATATTTATGTGTTACAGAGGTGAATCGGCACCGAATCTTCCAGTGGACATGCGTCCACTACCGAAAGAGCCAGATTCGGACGAGCGCAAAAAGAAAACATTGAAAGGAAAGATGAAGGTGAAAGAGAACAAGGACAAGCCTAACATTAGTTTACCGACAAATTTCGAGCACACCGTTCACGTTGGATTCGATGCCGTTACTGGCGATTTCACGGTATGTTTAAAATTATTAGTAAATCTCTTCATTTTATTATAAATGCACTCGCTTGCTGCTTTGCTGTTGTATATTTAAAAAAAAAAACGGAATATCCACGATACGACTTGTTTAGATAAATGCTTGAAAGCGAAATCAAAAGCTTTAATCCAAAAATGAAAGACTTGTCTGGATTTTCCGTTACCGTATAGAATAACGTAAATTTCAAATACACTTGTTCACATAATATGTATGAAACATTGAGAAACGATGATTCAGTAATGTGTCTGGTGCTTCTTATAACTATTATTTTCTCATGTGTAAAACTAACTCGACACGTATTTCTTTCAAGCTGCCACTAAAAGTAAGTAAATTCATATGACCCGACAGAGTTAGTTTGTCTGCATTTTTGTTTGGTTATTGTTTCCACGTATTCTGATTTAACAGTCTGTTTCCGTTGCGGTTAACAAATTATTATTTTTTTCAAAATTAGTTCTGCATATATTTTTGATGTAGAAAGAAAAAAAAAATAATTAAACAATCACATGTAATAGTGGCTTTGTAGAGATACATTATAGAATTTAGAAGCTTTAGTCAACGTTGCTTACGATTTAATCGCTTACTTGCAAAATTCCTATGAATCAAGTGATAGCACAACTCTTAGTATAAGTTCCTTTGCACGCAATAGCTCCTCGAAAGCTCAATAAAGTTTGAGATGTTGTAAATAACTTTAAAACGCTTGACTACCTCGTATTTCGAGCTTCAGATGCACTCTAGAGATTCTAGTGTTTTTTTATAATCAAGCCTTGCCGATTTCTTCGTCTAACGTGTATATTTGTCTCACGACTTTTGTTTGTCAGCGATTTGTAAATGGATTATTTATCTCAGGGTATGCCGGAAGCATGGGCCCGACTTCTCAAATCGAGCAACATCAGCAAACAGGAACAGAAGAAAAATCCACAGGCCGTAATAGATGTTTTGAACTGGTATGATAATAGTAGCAAGGAGGCGAAAGGTTCTAAATACATGACGACTACCAAGATGGTCGCAATTGGCGGTAAGTACAATTGTTATTTAAAAGTCAAAAGTGTCACATTGCGGCGGAATAAACTTGGGTATTTATTGATTATTTACTTTTAACGGACTGTTACTGATTATTAACGGTCAGTGGAATAATTCAAATAAATTATAGTTTAAAGATATCAACGTTATTGTAATATTAGTCATAATATAAAGGAAATATTTAATTTTTTTAAAAATCTGTGCATCTATGAAACAGTTTTTTTGCACTGCTCAAACTCGATTGTTACATACACAGCAATATATTTTCATTGACGGTTAACGGGTGAATCGATCCGCCGCAATCTCGCAACTTTACCTGAAATAAATAAAAAAATCCGTTGATGATAAATATATATTTATTGTTTAAAATGTTGCAGGGTCGATAGAAAGAGCAAGTAGTCCGCGAAGCGTCGGTGGAATGGGTATGGGAATCGGTATAGGAAACGTTCGTGGTCAAGCGATGTCTCAGGCATCGGGTAGTTCGCACTCGCAACACTCACTGAGCAGGTGAGTCTTGAACATTCGTACGCTCTCGGGTGAAAACACGAAAATCGTCATTATTGGTGAGACACGATAACTTTGCAGAGTAAGCAGTAGTAGTCCAAGCAGTACGCCGACGGACGCGTGTGCGACCAGTTCGGAGCAGGAGGACGAGCCGCCGCCACCTCCGATATCAGCAAGACCGGAACGCACGATCTCGATCGTGAGTCTCGATATTGCCGTTTTATTGATAAAATTTCGTTGAATACGTGGGATTCATTCGATAATGCGATATTTCTCTCGCGACAGTACACAAAGCCTATAGAAGAAGAACCACTTCCGCCGTTACCGACTTCCCTGGGCTCCCCGCAACATAATGGAACACAGCAGCAACATCAGTCGGGTCTCGATAGAAATAAAAATCAGGCGACGCCAACGCCGACGGTCACCGATCAGTCACGTCCGGCTCAGAGTGAAAAAGCAAGAAAGAAGAAAATGTCCGATGACGAGATATTGGAAAAGTTGCGAACGATCGTCAGCGTCGGTGATCCAAACAGAAAATATACGAAAATGGAGAAGATCGGACAGGGGTAAGATAAATTGACGAAAATATTACTTGTCGTTATCGTGTCCACGTCTAAAACTCGAGTTTACGTTTCAGAGCTTCCGGAACCGTGTACACCGCGATTGAAACGTCGACCGGCATGGAGGTGGCGATAAAACAGATGAATCTTTCGCAACAGCCGAAGAAAGAGTTGATAATAAACGAGATTCTCGTTATGCGGGAGAACAAACATCCTAATGTCGTCAACTATCTCGACAGTTATCTCGTGGGCGAAGAATTGTGGGTTGTTATGGAATATTTGCCCGGTGGCAGTTTGACCGACGTTGTTACCGAGACCTGCATGGACGAGGGTCAAATAGCCGCGGTATGCAGAGAAGTACTGCAGGCTCTCGAGTTCCTACATTGCAATCAAGTCATACACAGGGATATCAAGTCGGACAACATACTCCTCGGACTCGATGGAGGTGTCAAACTAACGGATTTCGGTTTCTGCGCTCAAATATCACCGGAGCAAAGTAAAAGAACGACGATGGTAGGGACGCCCTACTGGATGGCACCGGAAGTCGTCACGAGAAAGTTATACGGTCCTAAAGTAAGCGAGTTTTACGTATCGAGTCAAAACCATAGTTGTCTTTTTATTATTTAAAAAATGACCAATTTTTTCTTGTCGTTTATTTCACATTTTATTTATTATTAAAGTATTCTATTTAAAAAATGGCATTTAACTACGTGCGTTTACTTTTTATTCGTGCGTTCTACGTATTTTGGCCTTTAGGTGCTTCAACTATTAAAATAGTCTTGTTTTTTTTTTTTTTTTTTTTACTTACGACGCTCTGTTGTGATCTTATTTTATTCGAAATTATTGACTAATTACCAAAGGATATTTCGTACTGATTACGAATCTCGCCAAGTTCTTAAATTCTATGTGGAAAGGCAAAATATGTAAGAAAGGGCAAAACTTTCTGACTTTTTTTTTCATTACATCCGCTACATTCATCTTTTTATAATTTATAAATTAAGTGTAATGCAACAATAATAACAAAAACAAATTACTCGATAGAAACATATTGTTATAGACACTTTTAATGAATAATTCATGTTAAATACATTGCGAAATAACGAGATGTTCATCTCATATCGTATATCACGTGTACTCGTTCGTTTCTTCTAACGGATTTGAATTTATTTCACACAACAGGTAGATATATGGTCTTTGGGCATTATGGCTATAGAGATGATAGAAGGCGAGCCTCCATACTTAACCGAGAATCCTCTGAGAGCTTTGTATCTAATCGCAACGAATGGAAAGCCCGAGATAAAGGAGAAAGAAAAGTTGTCGGGAATTTTTCAAGACTTTTTGGATCAGTGTCTCGAGGTGGAGGTTGAAAAGCGTTCCGCGGCTTCTGAATTGTTGAAGGTAAGAGGCAATCCGTGCCGACACGCTAACTGCGTACAAATTTCTTACTCACAAATGTTATTTACGTACTTTTTTTTCCTCCGTTTCAGCATCCTTTCCTCAAATTGGCGAGGCCTCTGGCGTCACTAACGCCACTGATAATGGCAGCCAAAGAAGCTGCTAAGGGTCACTGAGTGCTGTGTATGGATTGCTAGCGTATCAGTCGGGGATAATGAAGACAGAATGGGGCTTTATTGAGAGAAGTAAAAAAAAAACAAAAGAAAAGAAAAAAAATCACCCTCCCAAAACGGTAACGGCACAATAATTCAATAATATATATAACGGTTAATGAATAAAAATAACATATGTGTAGGAAATAGTTAGGTAGAACTTAATCGATACCAGGCAGTATCGAGAGATATGGATATTCAAAGTTCTCAAAGCACCCGATTCTCACATGTCGGCGAGGGGTTACGAGAAGTTAATCAACAAGGCGGAGAATGATCTGGCAACAAAGAGCTTGTTCCTTGTGACGCGTTAGCTATGGTTAGCGGTAATCGTCGGTGACTACGAGCATCGCACGACTAACCACTTCCAAGCTTGAACCGACACTGGGCACTTACAAGTAACTGTCAGTTATTTTCTAAAACATGAAGAAAAAAATAAATAATAAAACTAGTATTACTGACTCGCAAGTTGATAATGAGTTAGCTGAGGAAGAAGAAAAAAAATACATTACATATAGCAAGAACCTTATTAGATAATACCATAAGCAGATACGAACTGATATATAGGAGACACCTATTCTTAATATATTATCGTTTGACGAGAAAAATTGTAGCAAAAAAAAAAGATAAAGAAGATGATGAAGCGGAAGAACAAAATTGGTTCACATCGGACTTATATTTTTCGAGAGAAGTTGAAAACGAAGAGCAAGTTTATTATTTTTCTTGGCCCGTTAGTGTAGTGTAATTAAGCAACAGCCTAAATAATTTACTATTTCGAGAAGAGAGTTTTAAAATTTCACTGATCCCGTACTGAACGGCTCTGAAACAACTTTAAAAGTGACAATGTGTATTGACATTGAATTTATTGCGATTAGTTTATACAATGAGTTGGTAAAAATAATTTTTAACCGTGTACATATTACGAGATAAACAGAAAAATAAGTAAAAATGGAATTATTTCATTCAATATATTGAAACGAGTTCAAATTGAATGTTATTTAGAAAATTCGGTTTTACGACAGAATGTTACGAATGCTTTCCTTTAATTTTTTTCTACCGATACGTTCGGTTACGTTGCTTTGCGTCCGTGAACGAATTACAACGGGTCACGGCTGTCATTGTGAGAATTCAAGCTTCTACTATTGTCCTTATACCGTGTCGTTACGTAAACGAATAGCATATGATCGACGAAATTTTAAGACAAGGCTGAGACGTAGAGAACCATTTTGTGTGACACTATAAAGTGCCTGTGCGTCTCGTCACGTTTAGAGACACGTGTAAAATTTGCGGTAAATTTTCCTTATGATCTTGAACCATCGGTTATAAACATTAACAACTTGATTTAGGACCATCGGAAATAACAAATCGCATACGAGTCACGTTAATAATCGTAACGTTTAGAGCCCAAGGTTTCCAAGATGATTTCATCAATTTATTTCGATGTAGCATCAACCAAGTCTTTTATAATTACATTATATTTTCAACGTACGGATATATCATTAAGGAAACCTTGATGTTTACTTTAGGAAATTAAGGTGTTCAGCTTTGTGTCATTTTTACGATTTCTTTTTGTTGTTGTTTTTTTTAACGTAGAGAATCTTCGTCGAGCATTAAGAATAAAGGAGAACAGTCTGAGAGTAACTTACTTATTGAGGTTAAAAAAAAAAAATACTACAACAACAAGAACAAAAAGAAATAAACATTAATTGCACCGAAAGTTAAAGCGATTTTACTATTATATATTATTTCATAAACGAAAACAAAAACTATAACATTGTATCTCGAGGAATTCGTCAGTTCGCAGGATGAACGAATGAGAGCTTGATGAGTTTTTCATTGACATCCAACGGTATCTCAATATTATAACTTCGGAACGTCTTGCTTGATTTTTAATTGAAACGCTCATTGTCGAAAATACCGATTACCTTTTAAAGTCAGGGATTACATTGACGTAAAAATTTTAACAAACGAACGATAAACAGTATTCCAGAAGAAAAATCATCTTTTTCTCTATTCTGTTTCAACGTATTCTCCAAATTGATTAAAAATTGTAAGCGGTATTAGAAGTCATAGAAAAAAAAAAAATAATTATGCACGTTTAGTATTAGTATGAATATTATTATGTGAAAAGGAAAAGATGGCTCTCGTCGAGTATTGAGATACTAAAAAAAACATATTATTGTGCGAAAGCGGTGAGGGAGATAATGCATTTTCACGAATATCTATAGATAAAAATTAGAACGAATATTTTGCGTCATCGTACTGTTATCATAGTCTATACATTTCAGTTGCTAGCAGCTATTATTGAATCTTATTTCAACTAGGAATACGAGATGATTAAATGCAAAGTTAAGCATATCATCGATGAACGAGCGTTGATAATTTGCATTTACATCTCGATAATCGTTCCAAGTGCATTTAAATATCCTGTGTAAGAAGCGTATTATTACCGTTTTTAGAAATGTGAGATAGGTTCCTATTGAAATCAGGTTAAGAGTCTATATTGCATTAGTTTTGTCGCTCTTTCTTCTTTTTTAAAGAAATTCTTTTTAATGATGTTTCTGAAAATGCTTCGTGATCTTCGTGTATGGAATGAGCAAGGCCTAGGGATAAACCAACTATTTTAACGGACATCGTGACAAGCGCGTCTCCCGTAAAGCAATGAAAGTTATTTTTATGATTTTCACTTAAAGTTTTTTACAATTATTTACAATGATACAAAAGACGTATAAATTAGTGAATGAAACCTGATTTCTCAGGAAAAGGTAACGATTTTCTAAGCGACAATGAATTTGAAAATATTATAGAAAGGCGTGGATGACAGCAACAAATTATAATGAATTATTGTAAAGTCTAAAGATTATGCCTAGAAGTTTGCATATATATTGTACTGTAACTCTTATCAGTTTTCTTTTTTATTTTCTTCTTTTCTTTTGAAACGTTACAATATAAGGAAACATTTTATAACAAACGCATAAAGCTTGTGTCGTCGTACAGTTTTCTTTCTATCCCTCGCAAAATAAACCTATCAAAGAGTGATTACAAGAGGTTAGGTAAGTTTTTATTGTTCTAATATTTTTTTATTCGTAATCATCATAAGTTACAATTATTTACATTATGGCATCTTCGGATACTTGAAAAAATAAAAGTACTCTGTGGCTTACAAAAAGTAGCTTTTTTTGTATTTAAAGTGAATTACGTTATCGCGCGTTTCAATATAATATTACAATATTATCACGTTGAAAAATTAATATTAAATCGTATCTTTGATACTCAAATACGATTTTTCTTTTCTTTTGGTTGTAACGGTAAAAAAACTTTCGAATATTCAGCCTCGATGCAGACCGGATAATAACATTTTTTTTTTTTTTTAGAAAAACTGGAGATTGATGTATAGCGTTGCGTTTGTATTGTTTGGATCGGAATGAAAATTGAAAATATACATTTTCACGTGTGTCCGTCTCTCTTGAAGCAATAAATTGCGTCTCTTTCCTCTTAGTTCCGGGTAAGATTTACGATGTACCGTCGATTACGTATTGGATTTTCTTTACTCTCCGGCTTCGTGGAAGCTTATCGATGCCGAATTGATGCAGAAACGTTTTCTCGTTGGCTTTGGACCGTCGTTGAATACGTGACCCAGGTGTGCACCGCAACTCGAACACGTTACCTCGGTCCGCACCATATCTGGGTTTGCGATCAGCAATAGTAGATTGCCACCAACTGTACGTCGTACGTAGCGACGCAGTTTTCATTTTCATTGGTGATAGTGAAGTGGTAGCGGAGCGGTAGGAAGGCAAAGGAAAGACAGAACAATAGAGTGTGATTAAACGGAGACCAACACCGTTCCGAATTCTTTTTGCAAAAGCTACGTAAGGAAACTACAGAATCGAACGAATTGTTTTGAATAATATATTAAGCGTACGAAATAATTTTTATAATCAAAAAAATATCTACGACAAAAATCCTCGTGACCTTGACCAAACTACCTTGCAATAAAAATGATAAATGTCAAGATCTATATAGAAGGCATAAAAATATAGAAATTTAAGACACTGCACAATTGCAAAACACACTTTTATGCTTCGATTGGTATACTTTATAGCCTTTTTAATATAGCAATTTAGCCGCTGTTAAATGTTATTTTCTTGTACAATCGACATTTGTCAAATAAAAAAATTGTACATTAAGCTCTGTTATCTGCCGTTAGTTTGGTAAGACAGCGAGGAACTTTACTGCTTTATTTCCATTTTTTTTTTCTTTAATCATTATTTTTTTTTGTCACAAGTAATTTGTAAAACTTGTTGCGCTATTTGTACAGCAACAATTCGTAGTTATAGAGAGAAGAAAATGATGCAAGTCTATCACAATCACACTCTAAGCATTGGCATGCAGGAGTTTGGGATTTAGAAGTAGCGCTGCACAAAAAGATATCTGGATTTAAATTTAATACAAACTGTTCTATCGAGTTGATTCAAGTAATGAAATTATCTCTAGGAATGTGTACTATCTATGTAGATAAAAATAGATATTGATTTTCGAAACCATAGAGCGAGATTCCAGAGACTATCGGTACACTCAAGAGCATATTTCTAATCAGCGTGCTCCACTTGACGTATGAGTGTATCGAGATTAAATTGAGTGATAAATCATGAAATTGGCCACCTACAAGCTGAGAAGCATCATTGAGAAATCTCGTTACGGAGAGCAATAAATTTTCCAGAAAACAATTTGAATTTTAGTTGCAGCAGGAGTGAGCGAGGGTATCGGGTGAGGCATAATTAGGTTTTTGTAAATATATATATAAATATTGTATCTTAACGAAGATAAATATGATAACTAATACATAGAAAGTTATAATGAGAGAATTGCTCACCGCCAGAGGTATCTTTGGTGAGTTTAATGCGTCCCTGTTCCAATACTTCGTTGAACGCAGGCCAACCACACCCGCTGTCGTATTTTGTTTCAGAGGAAAATAATTCCTGATCGCAAACTATGCAGGTGTAAGTGCCTTTTTCATAAAATTTGTTGTAACATCCTGTGAAGGGCCTATGGAAAAAGAAAAGAGGGAGAAAGAGAAAGGTATCATTGCTGCTACGGCGAAGCATATGTCATTCGGGAAGTGTCACAGGGCCACGGATATGTTAGAAATTTATTTATAAACCAGTTGGCCGTGGTGAGAAGCTCTTGGTGGACGCATGTGCTCTTGAAAATGTTATTTCGGTCGCGCGTCACCTGGTACTATGCGTCACGAATACTGGATTACTGAAAGTTCGCCAATTTTTTTCACTTTTATTGACATTTTTTCCTTTATTTATATTTCATTGATAGAAACTTTAGGAAAATAATGTGACAATGCAGATCTTTTCATTTTTTAAAATAATTTGATTGTATTAGCTTTTGATTCTTTTGAAGGTTTCGAAGGTCTTGGTAGACACGTGCTCTTGAAAATATTATTTTATTCGGGCGTTACCCTGTATCATCATGAGCTAGGAATCACTGGTTTACTGACAACCCAATGACTTTTCTTCACGATTATTATAACTTTCATTAATTTATATTTATTTACTTTCTACAAACTCCAAGACACGACACGACAATGCATATTCTTGGATTATTTTTGTACAATTTGTGATCGACCAAAATTGTTTCTGATTGACAGAACCTTGGATTCAAAGTGAGAATGACTTTCATTACGATAATAAAAAAAATATTAATTTATATTTAATTTATACCAACTCTAAGAAAATAACATGACGGTGTATTCTTTGATTTTTTAAAATCAATTTAGGATCAACCGCTCTTATTATTACATTGATAGGATCACCCTGATGTAACCGTGCATTAGAAAACCCTGGATTACTAAAGTTATGCTTTTTTTTTCTTCACGTTTATTGAAAATATTTATTTATTTATATTTTATTCTTACAAACACCGAGACAACAACACGTTTTATCATTTTATTTTTTACACAATTTACAATCGTTTGGAATTCTTTGTGACTGTCAAAGCCTTTAATTCTTTAGCCAATAGAGATTGACAGTATCGTCAATGATTCAACAACGCACGTATCAGACTTGACACATGTATGCGAGAATGATGAAACAGAATTGAAAATAGACTAAGGGCCGATTGACGAACAGAGCATTCGGCAAGGTCAAGTCGCTATAGTAATAAATGTCGTGTTTCAAAGAACAACAAAAATGCAATAGTTACAACGTCTTACGATCTTACCTCTCTGTGCCTTTTTCCTGTGTGACATGCCACTGAAGAGGCGTCAGGCGCTTCTTCAGTTCGTCTCTCTTAATCTCGTTGCTCATGCTCCGAATCGAATCTTTAACAACGTCGTAAAAGACAACACACGACGATTAACTCACCGCAAGAAACTGAAAAATGCGTATGAAGTGCACGATCCGGATTTCCTGAAGCTATACCGACATCTCCCCCACCTTCTCGTGAACCGCGTGAACGTGAGAAAAATATCATATTCGAACCGGTCTCTGTCGATCTGCTTTGTGTATGTGTATAGCGCGTGTTCCAGTTTTAGAATTCGATTGAGGGACGAAGGTATAAAATAGTGAGATCATCATTTATATGTATATATATATATATATAGATGTGTTTATATGTGTGTGTATATATAACGAGATAAGAGAGTAATTGATGCGGTTAGTCAAGGATTGCCTTACAAAGAAAAAAGCTACACGAACACGCGGTATCGCGCTATCTGCGCAGCAGATGACGTTCCATCGCTCTAAATAACGATATAGACATCGTAGCCCTATTTCAATGAATGAAAGTTTGTAGAAATCACGACAAGAATAAAATAATATAAATACAAAATGTGTTCGTACCGTTCAGAGCTGCACGTTGGCCACTAATAGAGAAGATAATCTCGTACAACTATTGTTTATACATGCGCGTCTCTTGACAAGCAATCTGACGTTAGCTCACACCGGTCCCCTAGTTTCACGGTCGTCTCCTCGATACAAGAATGAAATAAGTGTGCAAATGTGCTTACACAAGATGGCGGGAAATTGCAAGGCTGAAGGGTCGTGGTTGTGCGAGGTGCGTGTGCAACGTACATCGGAATCGTAGAGCGATGAATATATGCATTTCACTTGCCTGTTTCAGCGATCGATTAACTAAATGAGTCATGTAACATGCATTTACTATAGCGAATATAAATATCACCAGCGATTCACCTAAATATGATCCCTGTGAAATAAAAGGAAAAAAAAAAAAACAGGCAGTACGCACCCGTTCGAATCGCATGTTGCATGGTTGCACGCAGCGTCGAACGCGCTCCCCAAACTTTCGATAAATTTCTACAAATAACGCTCATTTCGCTAAAGCCTTTCTCTCTCTTTCTCTCACACGAACGAACGCTTTTTACGCGATTTTTTTAACCGACGTCGGAAATAGTCGCTCGGTTATTTTGCCTCGGAAGTTGGCCACGGTACGTCGAGGTGCTTCGAGGAGAGCGTGATACGAAAAGTACTTCGGCTACAGACTCCGTTTTAACCACATAATTCAACCAACTTCACGTTATACCTGAGATATATCCTGTGCGTCTGTTATCTTTTGTCCACGGTATAACCCCCCTCTCCAGCCCCTGTTAACGCGGTAACTGGTGGCGTCCGAACCGACTTTATTCCTCCTGCTCGAAGAGGAGACTTCGGGGAATATGTTGTGTTAGTACCACGAAAACGATGAGTTTCTCCAGTGACGAAGTCAACTTTTTGGTCTACCGATATCTTCAGGAATCCGGTAGGGAGCATCGTCATTTCATAACCTCTCCCTTGCCCTTGATATACACTCGATCAGTGTTTAAACTGTTGTTTAACCATTTTTTTAAATAGTAAACAATTTTTCATGTTGCTCGAAAGTTGTAGTAATACTCGTACTTGGTATCATTTCTTTTTTTCCTAATTTTTTTTTTGTCAAAACAGGTTTCCAACATTCTGCCTATACCTTTGGTATCGAGTCCCACATATCTCAGAGCAACATCAACGGGGCTCTGGTACCGCCAGCTGCGCTTCTATCGATACTGCAGAAAGGTCTTCAATATACGGAAGCTGAGATATCCATCGGAGAGGATGGAACTGTACAGAGAACGGTCGAGTCGCTTTCTCTCATCGACGCGGTCATGCCTGATGTCGTGGCGTCTAGGCAGAACCAACAGAATCAACAGAAACAACAGGTGAAGACCGAAGTTCAAGACACCAATGGGGAGGAAGGTAATTCTTAGCATTTATATATTTTGTTACGATGATATCATTAACACAAACAAAGGGAAAATCCACAGATTTCGGTTAAAAGAAAGTTTTTTTTTATAATTGATAAAAATATCGTATGAAAAATTCCCCACTGACGATCGTTTGTAACAGTGTTCCGATCGTGTAACAAAAATCATCAGATCTTAATATTAAAAACTGCAGAACGAGTTGCACTTTTTTCAACATTATTTTCTATTTATCAAAAAATGATTCACTGCGGATTTTTTATAGAATTTTTTCTACCGATATAAAAAATATTTTTTTACAGGGATCAATGGAAATTGGGTTCCTCTTAATGTTATAATAATTAACTGATACAAAGTAAATATTTGTAAAATTGATAAACGGCCTGTGACACCCTGGTTCATGAATATTCAATTTCTACGAACCTCCTAATAAAATCAGGCATATTATAGGACCGCTCGAGTATTTGGATATTTAACTCGATAGAGTTTTCCACCAGAATCATCTTGCTTCGTTAGTGAATTTATTTTTACCCATAGCGTATGATAAAAATATTTTCTTGGGTAGCGGAGCGTAGATGGGGATAGTGAAGCAGAATTCTATTGTTCTATCGTTGATAATCCATTTACTAGGGGCATACAAACTATCCTTGAATGACTTTGCACCTAGAAATAGTTTTATGAATCTGAAATAATTATAACTAAATATATTTCAGTCGTTACGTCGAACGAAGGTGTGGGAACTAATGAGAGAAGCGGCGATAGAGTCGAGATGGAGGTGGACGAGCAGCAGCAAGGAACGGGCACGGGAAACAACGCTAGCGCGATTGAAATACCAGCTAGCAAAGCTACAAAATTACGGGGACACGAATCGGAAGTATTTATTTGCGCGTGGAATCCGACTACAGATCTTCTCGCATCCGGTTCCGGTGACAGTACCGCACGAATATGGGATATGTCGGATAATTCACAGGCACCGAATCAACTGGTTCTACGTCACTGCATACAAAGAGGCGGTGCAGAGGTTCCTAGCAACAAAGACGTCACGTCTTTGGACTGGAATGTACGGAAAAATATTTTGATGAATGCTCTCGTTTCTATGGCACTAAATCTCTTTTATTTGATGATAAGAATTCCAATTATACCGCCTTCTCTTTTATCAAATTCAATTCTTCAACGATTCCGTAATTCACGATTTTTCGGAACGTACAAAATATTTCTCTTCACTCGAAAACATTTGCCGAACTTTTAATAAAATCTTTCAAGTTCTATTGAAAAAGTTTAATCGAAAGTACGTGGAAGGCGGGACAGGATGAAACTCTTTCGGATCGAATCGAATCGACTAAAGGGTTTGCGGGATCTCCGTTCGCTATTACTTAATATTTGTCTTTCGTCAACAGTGCGACGGAACTCTGCTAGCCACCGGTAGTTACGACGGTTACGCCCGAATTTGGACGACGGACGGTAGATTGGCTTCTACGCTCGGTCAACACAAGGGTCCGATATTCGCGTTAAAGTGGAACAAACGGGGTAATTACATTCTCAGCGCCGGAGTCGACAAGACCACAATTATTTGGGACGCCGCGAGTGGACAGTGTACCCAACAATTCAGTTTTCATTGTGCACCTGCACTTGACGTCGACTGGCAAACCAATACTTCTTTCGCGAGTTGCTCTACGGATCAGTGCATCCATGTGTGCAAGCTCAACGTCGACAAACCCATCAAGAGCTTCCAGGGCCACACGGTAAGCATAAAACATTAATTTATCTTAAATTTCCACCATACGAACAACAATATTCGCCAGTTCTTAATTTAAATATCGAAATATTCTGTATTTATTTATTCAATAATTCATTTTATTATTTACTTCCAGTCTCCGAAGCTTATGTAGTTTAAAGAATTTCATCAAACGCAAACTACGAGACGAAAATAACAATCGATTTGATCATTGCATTTATTTCCTAACAAATTTTTCATAAAATTTAGTAAAAAATATAGATCAATAGTAAAACAAAAAGATGATTGAATAACAAGTCAACGCTCTTATGATTTAATAAAATAATTAATTTAATATTTATTATAGACATTTATGTATATTGAATACTAATCTATTTATCGTTTATTTATTTCGATCATCAGAACGAGGTGAACGCTATAAAATGGGATCCTCAAGGTAACTTACTAGCCAGCTGTTCGGACGATATGAGTCTCAAGATATGGTCAATGAAACAAGACACCTGGGTGCACGATCTTCAGGCGCACAGCAAAGAGATTTACACAATAAAATGGTCGCCAACGGGACCTGGAACGCACAATCCAAATATGAATCTAACTCTGGCTAGTGCCTCGTTCGATTCGACGGTAAGACTGTGGGACGTCGAACGCGGTTCTTGCATCCATACTCTGACGAAACACACGGAGCCAGTTTATAGCGTAGCGTTCAGCCCGGATGGCAAGTTTCTCGCGAGCGGTAGCTTTGACAAGTGCGTTCATATTTGGTCAACTCAGAGCGGTCAATTGGTTCATAGTTACAAAGGTACCGGCGGTATATTTGAGGTATGTTGGAACAGCAGAGGTGACAAAGTCGGAGCTTCGGCATCCGATGGCAGCGTATTCGTTCTTGATCTTCGTAAACTATGATTACCACCCACACCGAACTAGTTACATCGTCGTTATACATGCACACTTAATTTCGAGTTTTAAGTTTCTTACCTTTCCTGTTTATACCTATGCGAACGATCTTATTTAATTGCGACTCCAAGTGGCTGAAATTCCAAATGTTCGTCGCTTACCTTTCGTGTCGTCGGCATACGCCCTCAACTTTCATTCTTCAACTAGATTTTCGATTAATAAAACGAAAAGCGACCTCTCACATGATTGTGTTTAAACAATCTCAAAAACTTATTTACCGTAAGACTCGAAAATAGCCTGCATCTTATAATTTTTAAGTCAAAGCAATTGTATATTAATAATAATTCCAATGGTGGTGAGAGCTGTGTGCAGTAAAAATTGATCTAAACACTTTTTACTTGCGAGAGAGAGAGAGAGAGAGAGAGAGAGAGACATGCGTAACATTCTATTTTTATTCACGGTATAGTGAATGGAATACGTATTGTCTTCATTGTAGTAATTATAATTATAAATTTAAGTATTAATTATAAAATCAGAGACGAAAGGAATAATAACTCAAAGAATAAACATTTTATAATGAAAATAAAAACAGATTTGGACTCTCATTAGCGTGAATAAAATAATATCGTAGACGTATATTCAGAACCAAGTTTATTCTCACAATCGATAAAGTTATATTCCTGTACAACGTAATGAGACATCGCAGTGACAGCAAATAACAATTTCCAGTACCGTTGGTACCTAATTAGACTCTCGTCTGTGTGTCTGTGTGTATTTTTTTTTCTCAACTCATCATCGATACACTAACGGTAAATGAAAACCTTTTTGTATATCTATGCACACGTATTCATTTTTTTTTTTTTCGTCAGATAAGAGATACGATACATTGATACTCAAAGGAATCAAATTACAGATGCTTATTTGTTTTTTTGTTGTTGTTGTTTTTTTTTTAATACTACGCATTAATCAATAATTCATAATCGTTCAAGATCGATCGCGTACAGGCATAATATCGAATTTATTTAGTCCTAACGTCTAACATCGATGTAAGTACATTGTTGAAAGCTTCAGAGTTGCGGTATCTTCTGTTTCGCGTATGCTTTTAAGACGGTTTTATGTAGAACGGTACAATTCACTGAGAAGAATTCGACGCATTTGATCGTTCTATTTCTATAAATACTTAAAAAAAAAAAAAGGAAAAGAAAGGAAAAATAAATTCCAGAGATTCGGGAATGATTCATTCGACTTATGAGCTACAATTTTATTTGTGGATCCGTCTATTTGATTTCCGTTTGAAAAACGGCACCTCGCCAACCCTACGTCACGGGTCATCTTTAGAAAAATCACAACGTATAATACTGCTTCGTTTCGCCTTCCTTGGGACTATATGGACATATTTTTCTTTTGTTTTTTGTTTGTTTGTTTGTTTTTCTATCGTTTTTACTGTCAAAATATTGAGTACATTGAAAATCACTCTAACAATCGATTGGACGTTTCTAGCCGTTAAAAAGTCATCGCCTGTCTCAAAATACAATATTAACGAAGTGCACAGGGATGAAATAAATATATTTTACATAAGTTTCGTAAATGAAGAATTCAATTCGCATTTAATCTACAGTTTGAGATGCTTAAGTGACTATGGAAGAAATTAAACGATTAATAGCGAATAGTCATTCAACATCTTTAATGTCGGGAGGGGAAAAAAAGTATTTTTACAGTAATACAGCAAAGTATGTTTTTTTTTTTTTTTAACAACGGTATGTGCTATTGGGTTTTCAAATATCGTAGAGAGCATGTTACACAACAAATGAGGCTCGTTCCCCACTATCTGCAAAGTCTTCAACATGTAATACATATTCCACGTATAATTTTACGATGTATTTAGTAGTAGAATTCTACAGATGCTTCATTAGATCCTATCGTGATTATAATTGAATAGTACCTTCCGCGTTTCGTCATCGCCGCTGTTGCTGTTGCTGTTGCTGTTGCTGCTGCTGCTGCTTCCTCCTCGAATTACAGAGTCGTCAACATTGTACCATTCGTGCGCACCGTCAATGGGAATTCGTTGCGTGTAGGGATGTGCCTGGGGTTGATTTTCCGTTTCATGATCGTTTGTGTACACGCGATTGTTATCGTTGTGAGATGAACCAGAGGTTATCGGATAGCCCGGATCGACGTCCGGAGTTGAACGTTTTCCAACATTCTTTAGGATATGCCGGTTGGTGTGGATCTGACGCTGATTCTTCGACGCCAGATTACGCGCGATTTGAAAAAGAACTCTCTGTCTCAGCACATCAATCGGATTGTTAATGGACAAGGACGGTCCGCTCATCGTGTGTTTCTTAAAGCGAGCGAGGTTCGAACTGGTATCATAGCCAACGTCGGTGATATCGTCCGGTAACAAGTTGTCCATTGCGTAGTCACGAATGATATCGTCGGGGAAACGTATTGATGGACCTGTGCTCTGTAACATCAAACGGAGTGCAAAACGTTAGCTGACTTTACGTTAAGCGTGTAACCACTTACGTCAGAGATATCGTATTATTGGAAATTCCAAATGAATCGAACATCAGAACCTTGTGAAACGAGTACGAAAGTTTCAAATATGTTTATTCTCGTTTTCGGTAGTTGAATAATATCAATAATTCTGCGCATTTTATTCACTTTTCTATTTATTTTATTCGAGCGCATTGAATATAGAATAAAATACAACGATTTTGACTTAACGGATTGTTATGTTCACGATAATTCTCCGCGAGGTACTTTTTCATGCAGTTTTAGATCAATCAAAGTCACAGCATTCGTACGATAACTCGTTTTGTAAGTTAAACTCTTCAAAACTACCGCGTTGTTTTTTTTTTTTTTTTTTTTTTTTTTTTTAACTTAGACAGTTAAGCAATTTGGTTTAACTCTTCAGGATAACGCACTGAGCGCATGATACAAATCACGTTCATGGAGCCGGGTAAGTAGAACAATTTTTAAATATGCGGTTTCGTTGTTATAAGGAAAATCTTTACAATTCGCTCCACCTTGTACGCGTAGAGAAGAAAAAGCTAGACAGTGTGTCTTTGTATACGAACGAAACCGATGTTTATCTCGGAGTTTTTTGGACAATGAAAATAGATAAATGAAATCAGTAACATCCGGTTACTGATAGGAAATCTCATGTAGATAAATTCTTAAAGGATCATCTCAGTGCAAAAATTTCAGGAAAAGCCGGGACAAGTGGAAATGAAATTGTTGCTGACAATGAGAAGTTCGAAAAAGCCGAATGAATATTGTACGGACTTGGCATCACCGATTGGTCGTATGAAAAACTCGTACTCGAAACATTAAACGCGTTTTTTCTTGAAACGTCGCTTTCAAAACGGTGGAAGATTTTTAACGAAGAATTTTCAAGCTATACGTCTCAAATGTTGCTTCATCCCCGTTGTTCTTCCCGCCATTCCTTAGATCCGTATGGAAGCTTTTTTTTTTTTTATTTGAAAATTTCATATTATTTTTAAGGAAAAACTGTCGAAAAAAGGCTCAATTTGACGAATAATTTTTAAATAACCGTCATGTTGTCATGGCCGATTTTCATAGAAAAAAAATAATTGTCCATACGCTTCTACAGTTTTTTATACTGATTAATAATCTTTATGAGTTTTTTGTTTCTGACAAATTTCAGAGGAGAATGTTTTTGACCACTTGCAGCGGCCAAATGAGTCCTTTGAATAAATCATAAAAAGTTCGAACTGATTGTCGACTTTCATTGATTGAAAAAAAAAATCATGAAAGTCAGCAATTTTATGCTCGTCACATTGAAATGGTCCCTTAAGGCAAGGCGAAACCTACAACTCCAACAATGAGTACGAGAGAAATAAAACTAGTATGATGAACACAGCGAAGTGAAAGAGAAGCAGCACATCTACTTAAGTACAGAGGTCTTAAGGCGAGGCGAAACCTATAACTCCAGCAATGAGTACGAAAGAGATAAAACTAGTATGATGAACACAGCGAAGTGAAAGAGAAGCAGCACATCTATTTAAGTACAGAGGTCTTAAGGCGAGGCGAAACCTATAACTCCAGTCATGAGTGCGAAAGAGGTAGAACTAGTACGGCGGATACGGCCAAGTCAAAGACAACCAGCTCGCCTTAAGGTGATGCGAAACCTCCATACTTGCACAAATGTGCTCTTTCTCTTTCACTCGTCCGTTAGCGCCATATTAGCCTATCTCTTTCACACTCATGGGTGAAGTATAGAGATTCCGATTCGCCTTAAGTCAGGAGTATTAAAAATTTGAAATAGATTCACCGTTTAGTTATCAAGATATTTAACAACCCAATTTGAATTATTTTACAGAAAGCCGCTGCCAACGATTGTAAATTGATCAAGATAACCCTGCGCTGCGTCTTTAAGCGCAGAATAATGTCAGATCCTCATCAGAGGAAACTACGAAACAGTCACGAGACACAGCTAAAAGCAATTTGCCCTTCTTTCTCGATATAATAGACAGAGAGTAGATACAGCACTCGTTCGACACAACTCAAAAGTACCCCTCGACATTTAATTTCATCTACAATGTCTCTCACGGTACCGCGCGATTCTTCTTACTTTCCAATTGACCTAGCTGATAAATCCGTGGAGATGATTATAGATAGCGTAGTTTCTTTTTTCTTTCATCACAAAACGAGTTACATCCGTATCATTCGACCAATAGTAAATTTAATTGCACACATTTTATGAAGGATTGCAATTTTTATTCAGCCTCGAACTATTCGCCTGACATTTTTATTCACGGATAACACATTGCGGAATTTATCGCAAAAAATATATCTCCGCAAAAGAAGAATTGCCAAGAGTTTGATACACATGCGTCTTTACTGCGGTGCATGATATATCTGAACGATATTTTGTAGAATGAGAAAACTGTATCTGTGTGAATTTTTTTCATTTTGTATTATACGTCTTCTCATCGAGAAAAATATGAATAAACACACATACACACGTGTATTCGAGAAGGTGGAATAGCTATGAGCGAAGATCGTGGATTTACCGGGAGAAGAAAAAGAAATTTCACAGGACGGCATTCTTCATTTTTATATTATGCATCATATAACCCTTCCTATTCGCTTTACGACGAATAACCTAAGTTGACGATCTCATATTCTTATGGGTATTTACAACAAGTTTTCAATGGTACGTACGATCCGGAAGAATTGAATTGTTCTCAGATAATCAAAGTAACAGCATCTTCCAAGATATTTCGCAAATATCGCGTTAAAGCGTGATCGCATTTGTCAGAAAAATTACGATAACGGAACATTAATTTTTGGGCAACGGATATCAAATTTAAGAAGAAACAATTATCCACGTAGATTTTTTTATTGTCGGACAAATGCGGATGCATCTTGATGAAATATTTGGAAAATTCGTTTGCGAAAAATTGTTTAACTATCGTCGGACTTGTGTCTATCAAATGTTATTAATCTTAACGAAACACACAGCGTCAACTATAATTGAATCATCATTGAGAATAAAGACACAGAGACGAGTAAATTACGTTATAAAAGTTTGACCCAAAAATATTGAATTTCTTTGTACGATCGTTATGGAAAATTGGTATCCGCGAATGAGTTATTACGAGTTTGCCGTGTGGGAAATATCGAAACAGTTTGATTATCCCTACAGCGTCAATGAAACATCGATAGCACGTCACTTTTTCAATGCATATTTGATTCTCGTTTCTCCTCGTCTCTCTTTGCGCTTCGGGCTCTCACTTTAATCAAGGAACGACGTTCTTTCTGATACATCGAATGAACTAATGAAATTTGTTCGATCAAACGAATTATTCATTGTTCCGGTGGATGTGTCTGTAAAAGTTCATTCTCATTGACTATTTGTGAATTAATGTTTCATTTTTCTGTGAAAGCTTTTATTTCAATTCTATGATGTTGTAGGAAAAAATGAAAAGAGTTTAATCAAAGCAAAGTCAGTGTTACGACTGTACAGTTCAGGGTTATCAGAAGCGTTACTTGTACATTGTACAGTGGTCGCTCCGTAATCGTTTTTTTTTTATATTACCTGCCTTTTTACTTGAATACACCGTCAATCATTTTATTTATTCATGTTATAACAATTGTTGATAGATATTTAGGGATTAATATTCATCGCCATTAATCTGATTAAAAAATTAAAGCACACGAGGTATGTTTTTGTCCGTTTAAACGAAACATTCACGGTAAAAATATTCTTTATTAATATTTAATCAATTGTTTCGGATGCATTTATGCATAAACCTTTGTGGTTTAATAAAATTAAAAATCTGTGCAAATTTAGATTCAATTTCAACACAATTTTAATGCTGGGATCGAGTAAAAATAATCCCAAATGACTATGCAGTGTTAATATACAGATATAATGTTAATGAACTGAATACGTCAAAATAATTGCACTTGATACAAAAGTATTTAAATATTATTTTAGAATTGTTTATTAAATTTAATTTATCAGTTTATACATAAATGTGTACAATGGGCATATGGCCTGAGTGCGTAGTTGAGCGATTCTCCCTATAACTATTATTATTGTACATAAACGTTGGACTATATTCGCTGGTTTATGCTTCTAGCCTATCGTACTCTCAATGTTGGCGCGTTCTCGATATCCGAGTCAATATCCGGCATGTTTGGATTTTCAGGGTTTGATCCTGTGCCCTCGCATCCGCTACTATCATTCACCACCCCCGCTACGTTTATTCTCCACCCACTGCACAATCGTTACACCCCACTGTTTGCTCATTAGCACCGGTCCTTTCCGCTATTCGATCATTTGCTCCATAGACGGGACACTCTGGTGACAAAATCATTCTTCTGTCTATTCTATTATCGGTTCGAAGTGATTATCGACGGTTTGTTACTGCCTCGTTGATCCGCAATCTCGTGAAATCAAATTTACACGAGGAAATCGGCTAAGAGACGATAAATTCTTTATTTCCTTGTTAGATTTTGATTCTTCGATTTTGATTCTTCGATTTTTCTAGACAAATTGTTTCTTTAAGTTCTTAATTTCGAATGAGTATTCAGCATTTATATTTTGTACTGATTGTAAAATTGTACATATTTGTGCATTTTTAGATTTATAGAATTTTCTTTACTTTGTAGATTTCGAATTGATCGATTGATATTGCAATTCGATAAAAAAAAGTTATTATAATCGTTTATGGGTGGAAAATCGTTAATTTTATGAATGAGAAATAATAACAGTGATGGAATTCATCAATACTGATGAAAGATGGTAAACATTTGTGCTTTTCTAGCTTTATAGAATTTTCTGTAATTTGTAGATTTCCCATAGATTAACAAAATTGCAATTCGACAAAAACAAAATGATATCATTATTCCTGTCAGAAATATGACAAATTTTAGAAATAAGGAATAACATCAGCGATGGATAAATGATTACGAGATAACGTTGGATTCAATAATGTTTAATTCTGATTACCTTCAGGCTTCTCTCATTGTAGCGAACAACTGGATCGGGATCATAGTACACCGGGTATTCCACTGGATATTCCACCGGGAGTTCTACCCTTCCGTATGAACCGTAGGGCATTGGCGATGCTCTCGCTAAAGTAATCAGGGCCGATGTCGCTAGCAGGCTTACGACGATCATCGTTTGTTCCGCGTTGATAACAATGAGCAAATTTCTCTGAAACACAATCGAACAGAGTGCCACAAATTATTGACCTGTATTCATTACATTTATAATCTAATTCATAGATATTACAATAAACTAAATGGCTTTTTAGTTATTAAAATAACCAACTTAAAAAAAAAATACAAAAAACTGTAATACAGATTACTCCGCCCCGATCGATTCTGCGAATAAAAGAGGAGAACGGTAAATTGCGTTTAACAATTCTACGGTTCTCGCATTTTACAATATACAATAATTGTATAAAAATTATGCTACAAATATTCGGTATTTTTAGCCGTAACCGTTGACGCTTCATTGCTAGTCGGTATTTTTATATTAAATTATGTTAGAGGAGAGCATTCGGTGGATGAAGACAGGTTCGCACGCAGTGAATCTTGGTTCGATTCCCGATCGACACCGATGGACTTTTTTTCTATATGTTTTTACCGAGATTCCGGTAGCTCGGATGCCACCTTAAATTATGAAGGAAAAATGCGTTGCATCGATATGTTCTCGGTCAATGTGCAACTCTGGCAATCTCCCAAGCGGTTCTCTCTGTTTGGATATGGTGACTGCTTTATCGTCCACTGGCTGGCGCATTATATCACTGATAAGGAGATGCTTAATCCTTAAGCATCCTTATGTTTATGCTTGAGTTTACCAGAGACGTGCACGCACTTGATCGAGCTGTAGGCTCAGTTTTCACCCTCCATGCTCGATCAGACTCGAGCGACTCGATAATTAACATCATAACTAACAAAAACACCGACTGGATCGGCACCGATTTTTCGGAGTTTCCCTGTGCCCTCGGCAAATTCGATGCAGCCGGTTTTTAAAAACCACGAGGTACACGAAGGAACGAAGCATGCAATTGCACGAAACGTAGTAAATATCATTATATCGAAAGGAACAATCGTGGCAGCGTTATTCGCAATGAAAAAATTTTGCTATCTCTCACCTATGTACAACGATCTGAGAGAGAGACCGACGATGTGTAACACATAACCATTTAGGTGAATCGACGTACCGCGGTCGGTAACACAAAACTGTAATTCACTTTTATCACGAATGTTGCTCGTTTCAAGGCCAAAATAAATTATTAACCCCTTCAACAATGACAGCAACTACAGAGATTAATACAATTTGATTTTGCTTTAAAAACAATAAGAATGCTTGAAACAAAAGTGAATTACAGTCCTTCTTACCAACCACGAAATAACACATGCGTATCACTTTACTATAATGTTACTGCAGTGTAAAAGGATATGTCTCACTCGTTTCAATGTTTTATCTCTTTGCAATAAAAAAATATATAAATTTTACGTAACTGTGCTCCGTTTGGACTTTTGAACAATTGAATTCTAACGAATTTTGGGACTTTTTCAAACGTCGATTAATTATTTTATTAATTGTTAACGTAGCGAAATTTTATCATGAGCTCAAACCCAACCAACAATTTTAACCAATTTTAATATTCTATGGTACTCCGAGCATCATTCCTGTATATATAAACACGATATTTGCATCATAACTAGTGATATCGATCGAAAAGAAAATGCAGGGTACCGTGAGTTGCCGAAATGTTTGAAAATATAATTAAACCAGCCAGGTGAAAACTACCGCAAAATTGCAAATGCTCTAGGGCGTTCGTAATTAGTCCTCATGACGTTAATTTGATATTAAAATTTAATCAAAGAATCAGAGCTTCCGGCTAATACTGACCATGGTACCGACTTTGGTTATGTCCTACGTGTTTTAACTTTATTCAATGAATTTATTAGCAATTATTAAACTTGGAATATTATCAGAAAGAAAATACAAAGATGAAAACGTAAAAGAGCCATCGCGAAACAATTTGTGAATGTTGTATCGGATGATAAACATTTCATTTTAGCACGAATGGTATACATAATATTTTTGTAACTCAACCAGTGTAATCCATCAGGTACAGTCTATGTTACGAATTTTCAATTATCCCACCGAACATGCAATTAATATCGCATTGCGGGACGATAATCAACGCTGAGGGTTCGGTGCCGACATTGTTTCGACGTTCAACAATCAATCAAAAGCCACGATAGATTCTCAACTGCTATATAACGCTGTAGAATATTACTCGAATATGATATAATAATAATTTCTCTTGACATGCCTGTCAAAATATTTCATCGGTCGATCAAGTATTACGCATTATGTAAATTTGTATTATCCCTTATGCAGGATAATATTTTGATGCCCATTTTTTTTAATTTATTATTGTTTTATTATGAAATTATTTTTATTGCTAATAGATTTCACACGATACCAGGAATATATAATTATTTATCTCTTCGATTCAGACAGAAAAAAAATAATGATCGTGTCAAAATCCAGAGCAAAACGATGCATCACTCGATCAAGTAAACAATTATTTTACCAATTTTGCTTCTTCACGGAGGAAGCTTTGACTTTGCGCACGCGTATGTGTACGTGTGTGATGAGCTTGCAAAATTGAAATGGCTATATCTCGAGAATGGATTGATCGATCATCCTGAAACTGTGCACACGAGTCGGCTTACAATCCTTCTCAGTTTGCTACAATTTTTACCCAAATCGCTAACGGATGTCTCATTTTATGGTTATTTGAATTTTTGAAAAAAAAAAAAAACGTGTATGATCTGTCCAACTTTCGTAAACTTTGAACTATCGAGCTAATACATTTTACAAGAATAAGTCAGGAGACAAGGTTGTTCGGTATTGAATTTGGTATGAATCGATCGGGGCGTTTACATTTTATAGAATTATGATATTTCGTAATTTTTCGAAAAAAAATCTATTTTTTTCTCTAGCTTTCGTAAATTTTCATCGATCAAGTCGATATTTGGCATACAAATTGGTTACGGTACAAGGATGCTTGGTCTTGAATTTTTTGAGAATCGCTTAAGGGATTGAAACTTTATAAAATATGCAATTTTACCAAATTTTCAACTTTATTGAAAACTTTAATAACACCTCTGATGAACTCTCATGGTGATTTATATTCTCATAGAGAAAGCCAGAGTACAGATCACCATTACCCATAGAGAATAATTAGTGGGTCAGCTAGAATTACGAGGAAGCAATGTATCAATTGCAAATTTGCGCGTTTCTTTAAAAATGATTTATTATCCATAAAAAAATGATTCTTTATTAATTTTTTTTCGGAATCGTAAGTAGATTTGACATCACACTGACAATGAAAATATTTAATTATTTCTCTATTAAAGTCGTTTGGAATAAAAATAATTACATGACGTTTACATGATTATTCATCCTTTCTCAATCCAGATAAAAACGCTCCGTTACTCAATCAAGTATTAAACAATTTTTTAAATCAATTTGTACAATTTATTATTCCGAATAATAATCTTTTATTCGTTTTATTATTTTCTTTATTAATTATTTTGTGATTGTACGTAGACTCCACATTGCATAGCTCAATTGAATTGCAATAACTCAATCCACACAAAAACAATGTTGAACAGTTATTACGACGATTTCTTACCTTTTCACATCATACCAAATTGTTACGTCAATAGATCGAACATTCCAACATTATTATAGAAATATTATACGCGAGACTTTCGTGTAATCCGGAAATACTATCGATAGGCAGGAATAAAAATGTATTGTCTGCTTTCTATATATATATATTGCATTCATTCCTCTTCCGATTACTTTTCATTTCTACATTCCCCAGTTGCACTGAAAGTCCCTGTACGTATATCCGTTCCGACGATCATATCGACATTTTTTACAATCCTCTTACTAATGGGAGCTTTCACGATCGAAGGTGAGCAGAACTATTCAACTCCTGTTCCATGTAAATAGATATCAGCAGCAGCAGCAGCAGCATAGTTGTATATTTTATTATATACTACGCAATCCTTTTATGCCAGAATTATACTGACGAAGAATAGCGAACTGCTCTTCACGGATAAAGTATTACACACGAACGTGTATACGTTATTCGGATGTAACAGTAGCAATAGCAATTGCAATAGTTTTTCATGTTCTCGCGGTACTCTGAGCTTCTCAAGCTCCCTTAATACTCCTTCGGCGTGGAAGACTAATTCATGCAACTGTAGATACAGTGGCTTTACGTTTATTCGCTTTTTGTTACTGGCAATACTGAAAACTAACGTTAGGCATCACGTATCTTATGGATTTTTAGTAGAATAACTTCTTGCCAAGTATGCGTATTACCTTGTGCGCGTTCAACTGTTTTTTTAACGAAAATTAACCGTCGATAAATTTTGTTTTTAATACATTAAGAAACATAAGTCATTCGGTGATCCAGATACATTTGAATTAATGTCACTTTATCATTTTAAAAAATGGAATAAAGAGTTTTAATTTACAGAGAGGTTACTGTGCCGTCAACTAAGAAAAATGAATAAGTAAGCAACTTTACACATTACTTGGTTCAATGTGTTTGTGTATTTCTCATCCATCATTCGCTACCGCTAGAACGAAATTTACGCCTACGAATCGAAACCTCGATTGTGTTTATCTATTTATGGCAACGACCGTGTGTATATATGACAAAGTTTTAATATGGTTTTCAGTAGGATCGCTATGAAAGAACCATTCTTTAAATTATTTAGAACAGTTTAACACGTAATTATAGGTTCTTCCTTGCACGAAGTGGAAGACTACAAATGAATCTACTTGAGGATTTTAGTATCTTACGTCTGTATTCAACACTGGTTGGCTACCCAAACGACAATGATTGTCTATCGCACAGGATTATTCACAGAAATTGATATGTGTATGAGATCTTCTGAATTAAGATCAACTCGAAGGTTCGATTTTGTTGACCTATTGGCTACGTTTGGAAATCGTGTCGGTATGACGAAGCTTTGATTTTTTTTAAAAAGCTCCCCTATACGAAGGGCCTTCCATTAATTTATTTAGATCGATTTATCGTTTGTAGTTGATACTTTGTCGACAGGAATAATAAAAATGTATCTTTTCTCGTGTTGATACTATTTTTTATAGGCTCAGTACGGAGCTCGGAGCTCGGTTTCGGTTCATCGGTACCGAGGTTTATGATTGAAGGTACGTTACAATTTTAATGAGTTACACTTGTAAGTACCATTCGGTGGCCCCTAAATGACAATAATCGCGTACCGCACAGGTTTATCTACAGAACTCGATGTCTGTGCGAAATCTTTTTGGCTTTGATTTTCTGTATCTGTAGATTATTTCATTTTTTTTCTTCCAGTAGGTTCGCTATACGAGGATTCTCCTTTAATTTATTTAGAGCAGATTAACGTTTGAAATTGACAAACTGTAAACAGGATTAATAAAATTGTGTTTTATTTTTTTGTGTTGATACCTTTTTTTTATGGTCTGCTGGTCTATGTGGAGGATTATGAATGAAGCGACGTTAAGATTTGAGTGAGTTACATCTGTATCCACCACTCACTCGCCTCCAAACGACAATAATCGCAAACCGCACAGGTTCATTAACACGGGGGTTTAATTTGTCTCGCGTAATTTACGACTCCGAGCGTTTGCCGACGCCCTCGTACTCTCGGGCTTTTCCAATTACCACGGTAGGGTGAGAAAGGAGACGAGAAAACGAACCCTTGAGAATATCGTCTCACCCTCTCAGAGACGCGATATTGTTACTCATTTTTTTCGTCGCACTCTCTCTCTCTCATAAAATAATTCTGCGATTGCTTATTTCACCCGCGGCACAACTCCAAAATTTCTCAACACACCTGAATTAATTTAAAGATGCGCGCTTGAGCGGTTAAAGAAAAACTTTTTTTCAAATTAATTAATTAATTACTCAATCGTACATGAAAATTCAAAGAGAAAATAATATTTTTCGCCAAGTCTCTGTACGTTGTAAATTATCAAAAAATTTCGCTAATGAGCTATTTTCAAATATATTTTATCTTTGGGGATTTAAGTAAAGATCAAGTTATTTATCCCTTAACACGAATGCATTAGCTTTGTAAAACTTCGGGTTTATAAAGGGTAATGTATATTTGCTTACTTTTGTAAAAAACAAATAAAGATTACAGGGCTGTCAGGTGCGTAGGACTTTCAAATTTATTATCGTCTCTCTTTTTAATTACGGAATGATTGTTTCGATAAACGTAAGTTCGAAGGATTCAAGAGATCTAGGAGAGCAATATCAAGAAAACAAAAGAGATCGATTACAGATGGGAACGAAATATCATAATTTAATATGGTTGAGTTACAAAGTATTTCTATGTTTGAAAGTTTAAATCGTTATCTTGTTGTTTATCCCTTAACACGAATGTATGAATTATGAATAATTGAATCCTCAAGCAAAAATATATCTGAAAACAACTGTTTAACAAAACTTTTATCATCTTTGTGGCAGCCACAAGTAAATCATTGAACAAATCGCAGTCTACGCGAGCATCGTTAATTTCTCTCGAAATTTTTAAATACGAATGAGCAATTAATTCGTTTGAAATATATTTCTTTGAACCATCAACACAATGCGCACGATCTTACTTTGTGGATGCTTTCTGTTGCGCAATAACTCTTTGGCTTGCGTCATCGAATGCATGAAGAACCATTAAAGTATTCATTGCCAGCATCGGTATTGGAAACTATGGAATCGTTAATTAATAATGAAATGTAACTACGGTATCAATGAGAAACTTTCTATATTAAGAAGGAACGTGAATAGATCAAAATAAAAATTAAAACTCTCAATTAAAAGAAATATAATCGACAAAATATATTTAATATTTCTCATTTTTGGTGAAAATATATTTGTTAACTTCCCGATATAGGGAAGGTATAGTAATCACCCCGAAAATCAATAATCGATTTTTTTTTTATCAAACGTTGATATTTCAAAATGTCCACATTCATTTTTACTCATTTTTAACTCGATGTCTGTATGTGCGTGTGTGTGTATGTGGATCGACGCGTGTTTCCTCAAAATTTTAATTCACGATTTCTCACGAACGAATGATGCGATTGAAATCAAAAATATCGGAATCGAAACGTCTTTACGTAACTTAACCCTGATTAGATTTTGGATGAAATTAATCGAGCGATTTTTCTGTTTTTTTCTTAAAGAAAAACCTTTATAGTATTCTTTTCTATTTTTTATTTCTATTCTTATATATAAATTTTATTCGAAAATGTCAATTTGACTTTATAAAATTATAACAACGATGCAAACAGGGGTAATTAATTCTTTCTTTATCCATTAGAAAAAACGATAACTTCGAATCTTTCAACAATTAAGCAAAAAAGAAATCCAACGCGTTTAGAAATTTGGCGATTAGTTGAAATATCGCTGCTGTCAAAAAGTCCTTTTTTTTATATTTATCACACTGGTACTCGAGGTGTTAAGGTCAGATTAAACAGTAATGGAATGAGGAGGAAACAACTAATATGTATAAGTGCTCAGGTTTAACCTCCCCCTTAACGTTATGTGACATACCACAGTCGGTATCTAAAACTCTTTACCTATTTTTTCGACGGTGCCGGTTAGGTATCTCTTCATTAATTCATTAATTCATAACGAACATTAACCCAATTTTCTTTTATTCAGAAACAACCTGCACCCTCGAAAAAAATAGATAAACAGTTTTTGATACCGAACGTGAGTGTGCTGAATGCGTGGGAGGATATGTCACATTGCCTTAAGATATATTTATCAGTAGAAGCGTATGTAATAACAAATCATATTGACAAGAATATCTTCAACAAGGATATATTTAAATGGATTCGATGAAAGCTCCGGCATTACACGTCTCTCACGTTCCCGCCAGCAAAATGCAAGTATTGAATATTTACTATATAATAATAATACGTTGTACATTCATTATGCAGCACACCTTATTAGCATGCACTGGCAAGTATGAATCCTCGGATGCCTGCAGGACGAAAGCTTGTCCACATGTTACGTTAATAATAGAGGTACAGAAGCTTTCCGTCTATGCAAAATGTTATATAGGTAGAGGGATGATGAGAATCTCATTGTACGTAAAGCTTTCACTCGGTTACTGGCCAAGAGCATCATTGTTAAGCTCTCGTCGAAGTTCAAGATCGAATATGCTTGTGGACGCATGAATAACGCACGCGAGAATATAAGAGTGACCGGTGGAGGGAACAGTTTGAGCTCTTGCCAACTTCAGCTTTAAGCTTTTACCGTACAACGAGAATAAGATTAATCATAATACGACAAAAAAAAAAGCGAATCAGGACAAACTCGGAACCATGCCTGCGTCACCCTGGAACTGTACTTTATTTTCTTACTTCGTGAAAAATTATACGCGAGTAGTAGAAGACGCGCGGAAATTTATAGCTCGATCTCGGTGCTTGAAACGATCGTGAGGTTATAACAACACCGAGCCAGAGGTTTCGTCAGCTCCTTTATGAATATGTACATCGAGAGTAAGATTCGTAGATGAAGTCGTATTAATTTACTTTGAGCCAGCTGAATTCAGTTGATTTAATTTGATGTACTTGGCTCAACTTCGGGTTAAAATTCGAATCGGAAGAGCTCATGGTGAACTTGAGCTAAACGTATCGCACAGTTCAACAAAGCTATATTAAGTTAGTTTACTCTCGATTTTTCTATAAATCGTAAGGTTATTACAACACTGACCCAGAGGTTTTGTCAGCTCCTTTAAGAATATGTGGACCGAGAGATAAGATAACCAATTGAATTCAGTTAAGTTAATTTGATGTACTTGGCTCAACCTCAGGGTAAAGTTCGAATCGGCAGAACTCATGGTGAACTTGAGCTAAACGTATCGTACAGTTCAACAAAGCTATATTAAGTTAGTTTACTCTCGATGTATTAAAATACCGAGTGAAAAAATACAATTGAATTTCATTGTTGCAAAACTGAAACGTATTACACAGTTCAACCAAGCTATATTAAGTTAGTTTCCTTTCGATTTTTCTATAAATCGTAAGGTTATTACAACACTGACCCAAAGATTCTGTCAGCTCCTTTAAGAATATGTGCACCGAGGGATAAGATAACCAATTGAATTCAGTTGAGTTAATTTGATGTACTTGGTTCAACCTCAGGTTAAAGTTCGAATCGGCAGAACTCATGGTGAACTTGAGCTAAACGTATCGTACAGTTCAACAAAGCTATATTAAGTTAGTTTCCTTTCGATTTTTCTATAAATCGTAAGGTTATTACAACACTGACCCAAAGATTTTGTCAGCTCCTTTAAGAATATGTGGACCGAGAGATAAGATAACCAATTGAATTCAGTTAAGTTAATTTGATGTACTTGGTTCAACCTCAGGTTAAAGATCGAATCGGCAGAACTCATGGTGAACTTGAGCTAAACGTATCGCATAGTTCAACAAAGATATATTAAGTTAGTTTACTCTCGATGTATTGAAATACTGAGTGAAAAAATACAATTGTTGAAATGAGCTTTAAGCTTAATATTATCCAACGAGAAACAAAATGGTGTTGAGCATTAACTCGGTACATTAAATTTTTTATTTAACAAGACACATTTATTAACTGTAATTAGCTTAATTCAATTGATTAAAATTGAATTAACGTAGTAAACGCAGTCATAAATAATTTTGAAACAATTTTTAACTCAACATTGTAAATTGTTAGTCCGATAGATATAATTAAAATTAATTAGTACAGTCAGTTCAGTCAATATTCAATTCAACTTTAAGTAACGATGTAGTTTTATTAGAATCACTTGTTTATCAAAACAAAATGAAATTACTTTAGAGAGCGATTCAATCCAAAAACTAAACATCATCGGTGCAGAATCAATAAATCTATTTTTAATTCTGACTTTCATTTTTTATACCAACGGATAAGGATGATTCTCGACGCGGTACTCGAGTCAAACGAATGCAAATTACCAAATTATCCACACGTTACTAACATTATTTTTCACGATAATAACCGGATAATCTATGACTTTTTATTATCCTTCTTACTCGCCAATCGCGGAAAACAGATGGAACGTAAGCTTTTCGAGAGTACCGTGCCATATACCCGATGGTAACCAGCGGCAACCGAGTATCAACGGTGTAACAGCTCTGTATACAATCCGAAAAGTACCTCGTTTTACGATCTTTTTACGTGAGATCCAATTTACCTAGTGTAGCTACCCTTATCGCAGTCCACCAAACGTTGAAAAGCGTGCTCGACACAACACGCCCGCTAGAGAATATCTCCTTTTGAATGTTTCTGAACTCTAGTTACTCCGTACAACCTGTATCCCTATCTTTGATAACAACTCGTATTGAACTCGGTCGCTTCTCAAAAGACACAAAATTATTTTTGTGTCCTTTGTGTATAAAATAGAAGCCACCGAGTTCAACACAAGTTTCAGACAAAAAATATTTCATGAGCTAAAACTATAGTTTAATAAAATACTTTGAGACAAGTTATTTTGTTCTCCTTTGTTCACAAAAGCCAGCGAGTTGAACACGAGTGGCTATCAGCGATCGGGGTAGAGGTTTCACGGAGTAACTAGAGTACAGAAACATTCAAACGGAAGTATTCGGAGGAGCTCATAAAGCTAAAACATAGTTTTAGCTCATGAAGTACTTTGAAATCTTATAGAAAAAATGATATAATTCGCAGGCTACACGGCGGTCAGCAGGAAGTTCGGCTTTAAAACCTTGGGAGGAGTCTTCGAATAGCCACAAGATTAATTTACGTGAACGTCGTTGGGGACCTCAACGATTACTGACAGCCGGAAGAAGCGAAAGGAGCTGGACAATCTTCCGTGTTTTTCTCTTCTTCTACGTCTTTCTCTTCCTCTTCGTAATAATGAATAACTATTTGCGATAATGAGTCACGTGAATTCGTAAAGAGATTCGTTTCTTAACGTGACTCGCTCCGATCGTATTTTATTATACAGGGGAGCAACGGGGTTGTACGGATCACCGTCATTTTATAAAAAATGTGCAAATTGTTAAAAAAAAAAAATGTTCCATCATCCAAATAAATCAATAAAAACATCATTTTCAATAAATATAACAATAACATATTGCGCCGTATTCGCTCGAGAATACAGAGAAAAATATTTATCTGACAGAATTAACTTGACTGCAGGAAAAATAATTTTTTTAAATGAACAAACTGACACGTCGATTCATTCAGCGACTGAGTTGGTTGGCCTAATAAATAAGTTGATTCTGATAAATCATCTTTTTTCTCCGTGAAACTTATCGAATATGAGTCATACTGTCTTAGGCTACTTATCATTTAAAAAACACGCTACCCTCTCGTGTCTTTTTCGAGTGTTTGCTTTCGTAACTCATTTTTTAAAATGTTTTTTTCTAATTTAATCCCAAGTATACGACTGTAGGGTTTCAAGGACCCCGCGACACGATGAAAAAAGCTCGCGTTCAAAAACACGAACAACTGACGAGTTTGTAATCTATTTTGTAGACAGAGACGTGTTTAAATATTAAATTTTTATTTGTTACACATTTCGTAAAAATAAATTTATCAACCGTAGCTGTTGCGATGAAGAACTCGTCGTAATTTTGTTTATCTCTTCCAAGTTATTAGAATAAATAAGTATTCGCGATAATACGTCACGTGAATTATTGATAAAGATGTCGTGCGATAATGAGAAACGTCCTTCAATCGGGAATTGTAGGATTATGTAAATTTTGAACTTTTTTTATTCTTGTAAATTGGTATTTTTTTATCAATTTCCAAAATATTTCATACGCGCTATTGAAACTTTATTGTCATTATTTTTAGGAAATCGGGGACTCGTTACGCTTGATAAACGAGTGCGATAGCGCATGATCTAATCGCTATTTCCAATATATCGCACGTCTCCGACCAAAGTGGGTCCTGTCATCCCTGTGTGCAAATACCTTGTAGATAGCAGCGATATCCTGTTAAGCTTTTCAAGTTTCATTTATACTGGAACGCATAACACTCGAAGAAGAAAAAAAAGGTTGTCGCGAGTGCGCGGATGAGGATTTTCTTATCTCGAAAATCTATATCCAGGTAACTGACGAAAGGCTTTGACTTCGCGGTCGATAAATTTTTACGCTCCTCGTAAAAAAAAATCGTTTTACGTTTTTACAAAACGAACATTCTGATTTTACGAAAGATTTAAAAACCCTTTGTCTCGCAGGTACATCCCAAAAATAAGAATTAATTCAACAACAAAACGATTATCTTACATTTTTGCTTTCTCATAGAAAATCTTGTTGTCCTGAATATTTTTTTTTCGAGATTTTCATGTCAGAGAACTTAAAATTTTCCAAAATATTGAGAAATCATATTTACGGCTCTCTCTCTCTCTCTCTCTCTCTCTCTCTCTCTCTCTCTCTCTCTCTCTCTCTCTCTCTCTCTCTCTCTCTCTCTCTCTCTCTCTCTCTCTCTCTCTCTCTCTCTCTCTCTCTCTCTCTCTCTCTCTCTCTCTTTCTCTCTCTCCCTGTGTGTGTGTGTGTATTGAGTTTGGAAAATTGTAGTGTCTCATATTATGGTTATTGGAATTCTTGGAAGAAAGAATGCGCTCTCTCTAACTTTTGTTAATTTTTAGCCATCGAGTTAAAACTTTCTACAAGAACAGATGAGGGGATAAGGTTGTTCGGTATTTAGTTTGGAAAAAATCGATCAAGGCATTCAGATTTTATTCAATCATGAACTTTTCGAAAAAAAAAAATATTTTTACTGTAACTTTTGTAAATGTTGATCAAACTGAAACTTGGCATACAAATTGGCTATGAGACAAGGATACTTGGTCTTGAATTTAGTGATAATCGATCGAGGGGTTAAAAACTTTATGAAATTTACAATTGTACTTAATTTTCAATTCTATTGAAAAATGTTATACCACGTTCCTGTACGAGAAAGCCAAAGTTGAGATAACCCATAGAGATAACCCATAGATAAGAATCTGTGGATTGTACCGAATCCTCGGAAGGAATGTGGAAATTCCAAATTTGGGCGTTTTTTGTTAATGAAATTTATCGTTGAAAATAATATTACTTTGTTGGTAATTTAAAATAATCTGATATCACATTTTAAATTAAACAATAGACTCGTATTGTTGTTAATATTCAAATAGCTTAATTTTTTGTAGAGAAGAATAAACGGAAGCAAAAGCGTTGCACTTCGCAAGAACAGCGGAAAGTTGCGTGTTCGTAAGGAAGCTCTTGAAACACGAGGCTGCTATAAAGTTTTTAGTGAAATATATAAGAGGAGTTAGGTATACCGTGAGAAACTGTTCGCCTGACATTATAAAATGAAAGGAAACTCTTAAGAAGTTCGTTAATTATTAGATCTCTTCTATCCGAGATGCACTATTTCACATAATTATAAAACTATCGTGAAGTCATAATGAACTTCATTAGGATTGCGTTCATTAGAAATCCCTTAGGGATGCGTTGTTTCGGTTATCTTTAAACAATGATGATGGGGATGGGCATAATTAAATTTTATTAATAATGAAAAAAGATTTCACACACGTGCATACACTCTACTGTAAAAAACAAACTGAAGGACCCGCTGTCGATGGGCCATTAGCCACAGAATTTTAAGGAAAGGAATCGATAACACAGTCATTCACATACACACGCGCGCACCCACACTTTCAACTATGTATTACACATGGTTAATAAACAACTTGTACTGCTTAGTGAAAGAAATAAAAATCGGCATTTCTGCAGGAAATATTTCGTGATTAAAATCAGAAGATCGTAATTAGTGTATACAAGCACCAAAGATACGTCCTTAAGGTACCAGTTACGTGATATTATATAATTATAATTTTATGATACAGGGAAGTACGGTTGATATTTTTATTAAATTTAATATACGACTTATGGATTTTTTATTCAATATAATTTTAATTAATATTTCAAAATATTTTGAGGTTAAAGTAAAAGAAAAGCAATTTATTAGGTCAGACATCGTCATTGTTCAAGGGACAAGGGCATAACGTACACAGATTGTCATTCACACAAAAGAATGATTGAGGTGGATGTCAAGATGTCACGTGATTTTAAATGATTCGTATATTATAAAATACTTTTTTTTAAGTTCTTTATGTTTTCCGTACGATAAGTCTACTTCTTGACCACTAGAACTTTATTTTTCATAAAGAGAATATTTCCAGTGTTCCTATTGTTTAAATTTCGAACAAGAATGCACATTTGTGAGACCGATTCATCGATATTGGAGAAAGGTGAGAAATATTAGCTCGGACATCGCTATTGTCCAGGAGACATACAGATGTCAAAAGATGTCAAGTGACATTAAATGATTTGTATGTTAAAAAATCCTTGGTTTCAATGTATTTAATATTTTCTTCTATGATTCTACGACAAACTTGTTAATTAAATTTAATAAATCGATGTATTCATCGGTGATTTCTCAAAGATATTTACGTTTTTTGTACGATAAGTACACTACTCGACCACTAGAACTTTATTTTTCATAAAGAAAATATTTCCAGTGTTCCTGATGTTTGAATTTCGAACAAGAATGGACATATCGGTGAGACCGATTCATCGAGAAAGGTGAAAAATATTATCTTGAACATTGCCATTGTCCAAGAGGCAGGTGCATAACATACACAGATTTGCATTGACACAAACAAATGATTCGCCGGGGAAGACTTTGGTAAGAGAAAACAATTTATTCTCCCGTACAGCATGGATAAAGCGCTGTTTCGAATTCGATATCGAAATCCTATTTCACAGTATCAATAAGTGAGAAATCGATATTTCTCGGTGGAACGTATTGTGGCAAAACGAACCAAGGTTCACCCGATGCGATGTTCTATTTATTTTTACGCGTCATTGCACTCTTTATCTCCATCCAGTATCTCTCTATCCACAACTTATCGGCTAGAACTAGTGTAACACACGTTTCAGTGAACGATACAGGGAGATCGGTAGGCGCTCTCGCGACGATATAGCCGCGCATTTGCATTTGCAATTTGCAGTCTGCAAAGCCTGACTCTTGTTCCTCTCGGCCTAACGGCAGGATCAGTACGGAAATTAAAACATCAGCGTAAAGCTTTCCACGATTTACACTGGTAAACAACTTCTCTGGTTAGTGACGGAAACCCAAGTCGACGATGAAGAAAAGAAGAAAAAGAAGTATGAACTTTGGTTTAATCGGTTTTTGTCTCGGTATACTCGACGTTTCCAAATCCTTTTATCTCTCGAGGTAACAGATACGAGATATTATGCTGAGACAAATGCGTTTAAGTGCAAAACATTCAGTTGTTCATTTTTGTGTCCCCTGACAAAATCGATAAACTGCCAATAAAATTATCTACCAAAGTACAATTTTTCCTGTAAAGTACGTGAGACCCCGTCAATAAATAAATAAATAAATAAATGCAACGTTATTTAACGTTATATTCCTCATTCTTCAATTGATTTTATCAGATAAATTATTGATTCATCGTTAATTCATTATTATTACCATATATATTAATGATAATTTATTATTAATACCGATATTACTATTATTATTATATCACTGATACCGCGTGCGCATCACAACTCCATCGCTTGCCAAACTATATTGTCATCCTCTCATTCCATTCAATAAGTAGGTACTTTGACGCATCGTATTGCCAATCAAGTAGTAAAACCTGCGTTTGCGCAGACATAGACCGCTCGTTATGGCTATACGATGACATACCAATGGTATAACTTTAAATTTGTCCCTAAACTGTTTTCTCCAACAGTATACACGTAGCCGCATGGGAAATAGGAAGGCTTTGATATACCAAAGCGTACACCTACATTTTTCACTTTGAAAAGTGCACGTTTATACAATAGAGCGTGCATTAGGAAGTAAGATAGATCGGGAATCGTATCGAATTCAATATAACAACGAGTATCTCTTGCCTTTTCTGCTCTTCGTTTTATATCGTTCATGCCACCGTGACAAACGTGGTGGATAGTTGCGTCAATCGATGCAGTTGGTAGTACATAGATATTTTACTTAGCGTCGAGGCATTTACTACGTTTCTGGACAGAAACACGTATGGTGTGTAGAGATGTACACACCGTACGATCAACAGATCGTATGCTACGCGTTCAACTATACAACGTCGGCACAACGACGGATAAAACTAATTCTCATTTCGTTCTCAGGATTGTATATTCCATTCAGTCTCGTCCGAGAGGATATTCCTTCGTTCGAACGTTCCTTCGTTCGAACGTTCCTTCGTTCGAACTTAACTAACTTATAGGGATTTCTCGATTCGAGACTCATCGATTGAATTAGAATCGTTGTTATGACGTATAAATCGATTACATATTCCGACTGGTATGTGCAGTACATTCTATCTTAGAAGTTGTGACGTGATTTTTATCATTTATTCATGGTTACAAAATGCCGCGTGGATGTTTGTTCTTTTATAACGTTCACGATTTTTTTACTCTCCGGTGTCGCCACGCCGATAAGACTTTACGCTCTCGTATCGTTTACGAAGACAATTTAGATCTCGGGGATAGATTGTTAGTTTTGTCGTAAATGTTAAGGCTTAAAGTCGACGTGCTCAAATGTGTCGAGAGGAGATAGTCTCGAGGAAACGAGTTGTTCGGCAGAGGAAAGCAACCGAATTGGCGGAAGATCGGTTTGAATACAGGCGCTTTGAGGGAAAGATGCAGCAGGTTGGAGAATGGGTGGAGGTTATTGTTACGTTACATACACGGGTAGAACAATCTCTGCCGCCCTTAGTGCTAACTTTGTTGCGTTAGGCCCTGTTTTCGCCTCATGCACAAAGGAAACAATCGTTAAGAATCTTAACGCGTATTACACCATCGTTTCGCTAAACTATACAATAGAAACAAACGCGGGGCGTCTCGAGCCAGAGGGTAGTTGTTATCGGTTATCGGTTATCGGTCAAGGAATTTCGTATGATTAGAAATAATAATAATGTTTGGCTATCGTAAGATACTGGTTAGTCTGCCTCGAAACTCCGGTGAGTTGCCTCTATAGTCAAGAATCACGTGCTCCCGTGATAACAGTTTTCCTTGTTGGCTCCGGGTCGTGAATTTTGACTCTCGTGATCGCGTATTCTCGCTACAGAGGATGCAGCTCCAGTGTTATGCTCTCACATTATTTTTTCAATAATACGTTTGTCTTGTTATTCGGTTCTCACGTGATCGTGTGTACTCGATGCGGAGCACGTACCTCACGTGCAAAAAAAAAGAGAGCAAAGGCTCTCGTGTTATTCCCGAATAATACAAATTCGTTGGTCGCGAATTGTGGTCAATGCATGTGCTGAGACTACAATTGTAGATTCTAGTGGTTCCTTCGAATACAGTTTTCGCCCTTCCACCCCGAACTACCAGCATCATCTTTGGTCAGTCAATCAACGTTTATTTATCGGTGTAAGAGTCTCGGGAATTCAATCGAATATACATCTCGCGTTACGAGGTGCTCGCGCTGCCACCGGTGCGTCACAACATACGCGTCCTGTCACATATGTTGACATGCTAGATTTTCCGATGCATTCTCCCTAGCACTGGGGAATTATCCTGATAATGTAAATTTATTTCTTTTCGCTCTCGCTTATTCTACAAAAGATATTAGAGCTCGCGTTTGATTCCGTAAAGATTACTTTAACTAATAAGATTACTCGAACCATAATCATTCCGACCTTCTCTACGACTAATTACAGCCTGAACAGTTGTGCAGTTGTTCGATCACCGTTCACTCTCGCTCAAGTATCCAATTGCATTTGTCAATTTTACGCGATCCTAACGATTGACAGCTCCTTTCTCTCGCTAGTTTTATTTCTTTTGAAAGTATTCTTCCGTGGTTACATTTTCATCTTGATTTTTGGTTTTTTTTTTCGATTCGAGCCGGTTTCACACGAATCCCAGAGCATACCGGTTTGCTAGTCCCGGTGATAGAATAATTAACCGGTACCCAGCCGGGATGCGAATGCGTGAACGGGAGTGGACGTCCGTAGACGACGATCTCGTCAGTTCTCGTATTTCGTTGAGTTATCGAAAGATACGTCACAATGTATACGAAGAAAATAAATAAAATCTGTGAGAAAAAAGTAGTACTGACAACCATTAAAAGTGTTAACGATTGTTGGTCCAAGCAACAATTTTTATAGTTAACGTAACGACATTTAATGGTTTTCACTATAAAAATAGTCCATGCAACCATAACAATGGTCGCATTGAACTAACAATTAATAGTTGTCACTCGATGACAGAGCTACGTCAATTTTTCTGAGTGTCGGAACGGTCGTCGGTAAAAGCATTAAATTTATTGTAAAAAAAATTTTTAATAATATTTGTCAGATTAAACATTTATTTACTTCTCTTTCTCTCTTTAACCTTTATTACGAAAAAATGATATTTTTCAGACTCTGCCAGTGCGTAACGAATATTTAAATAGCTACAATTGTTAGAATATAAATACAAAATTACCTAACAGCATTATAATATACGTGTCACGTAACAAATTCGGGAAACTAAATATTCCTACAGAATTCAACGGAGGGTGGAAGACTGTAATTTTCAGAGAATATCGAAGGGTGTAATTTGTACGAGAGAATTGTCTTCGAATATGTATAGCACGTGTTACCACGTGGTTAATTTCCGCGCTGGACGTACGAGGGACGAGTGAAGCGTTAATACCCCCTTACCGGAGTTTAACTCGGCTCATCAACCCCTGCTTCGCGCCTACTCGTCATTCCACACCCTCTCGCCGCACCCCCTCGCACCCCATCATCCAGCTGGCGCGCGTACCCTCTCGCTTCGTCGCTAGCTCTATCCCATTCATCTGCTCGTTCCCTCGTTCGAATTCCTCGCAACAAGCATACGTACCACCTACTTGAATCCCGTTCACTGAAGCAGCAGGCTTTCCATTTACCTCTATCACGATTTCTCGACGAAATTCAATGCTATTCGCAAATAAACTCAGCAAGCTAGAAATAATTCGTTTATCATGATTTTCTGTACGTCTATAGTACGTATAGAATCATCATGGTTGATCGGCACGAGAGAACAAGGACAAAGTTGAACATTTCCACTATCAGGGAACTTTTAGCTCTCTGAATCGAATACCCAGCCAATAGGATAATATCAGGAGTTCGAGTGCGTATTGTATTTGTCGAGCTTACTGGGTCAAGTTTCGTAAATTACAAAAGGGCAGGAGTAATGGGCGTCATCCAAGTGAGAATTTATATGTTTATGACAAGCATAAACTTTTTTAATGAGCAAAATATATGAGGTATCTTTATGTCACTTCTACAAAAGGTTTTATGTATGCATACATAGTTTATAAACGTGTGTATAGCCTGTTTGTTTTATTCTTTAGATTAAATCATTGTTGGGATGATCAACAAACTTATTTTACAGATAATCCTGATCACTTTGCGTTCAATTATTCAGAATAGTAAAGCGAACACTCTGATTATTGATTTTAATAAAATTTATTTGCTTTGGAAGAACAAATATGAGAAAAAACTGAGTCTAGATAAACAAATTAATTAATAAAAGGCAAAAACACGTTCCGATGTAATTATTTAACCTACCTACCTACCAACCTTCGATTTACTTCAATTTAACCTTTATTTATATTTGTTTCACAATTTTTTCAATTATATTTGTCAAAATTTATTTTTCATCATTGAAAAGCTTTTTCGTCCGACATTAATATATTTGAGCCCGGATGTAGCTTCGGTTGAAAGTTTCCGAAGATAAGACCTAAATATGTCAAAAGTGCTCGATTAAATTCATAATTTGAAGTTGAATCAATTAAATTTAACCAACAAAGCTGGGACACCAATACGTTTTACGAAAATAAAAATATTATCGGAATCATCTGCAATCCTTAATATAATTTTAAGTACGTACGTTACGTTGTAAAATAAGCAAAGTTTTGCACCGACTATTTGGCAAAATAAAAAATCTTGAAACAAATCAAATCGTTGTAAAATTTTCCCAATAATTATCTTTAATATTAACGAACATAAACAATATTTTTTAATATTTGAATTACTTCTGCATTCTTTCGAACGATTTCACGCTGTATCAGCTCTATATTTCACTCTTGTTTGAAAATAAAATTGCATTAACGAGCTAAAAAATAATTTATATTCCTTAAAATAGAAAAAACCTAAAAGAGATGTAACTCATCGAAACTACGCGTATTTAAAAATAAAAATTCTTACACCCGATATAATGAATTTAATGAACCAACGTACAATATTAGTCCCTGAAGAACATCGTAATATGTTCAGACGTGTAATAAAAAGTCGGAGGAAGCCCCAAAACCTGTATCAACTCCATATTTCACTCTCGAATAAAAAAATTGCATTAACGAACCGAAAAGGTATTACGTTATATTCTTTAAAAAACGACATAAAAAATCTGTAGCTCGTCGAAACTTGGTGAATCTCTAACATAAAAAATGTCTACTTCAGATATAATTAACTGAATATAACGAGCTATGTACCATATTAGTCCCTGAAGAACCCTGAAATGCGCACAGACGTAAATGTCAGAAGGTCGTATAAAGCCCCAGGGTAATATACAGACATACAAGTCAATTGCTATCAGCACCAAACTAATTTAGCGTGTTACACGGTTCGTTTGCAAACTTTCCCGGCGTATATATTGCCCTCCGGCCAATGTGTTACTCCGACACTCTGGCGAAAATGCGTGAAAATGATAAATAAAAAGAAGAGAGCGAAGGTCTTTATAGCGCGAAACTCGAGGCGAAGAGAAACTGCAGAAGGGAAATAGCTCAAAGAGGACGAGCGAGCGAGCCCACCCTCGTATCCTCGTAAAAATGATTGCTCAATGTAGCGTGTGCATCGCGTCAGTAAATAAAAAGTAATAAAAATTGCATCGTTATTCAAATACCACGTTCGTGAACTCGTGTCTACAACATAGGATGACAAGCACTTGTTGAATCGTAGAATACAGGTCGTTAGCATCGAGCCAACTCTCAGAGACGGTTCGTTTGATGCCTAATGTCGTATATATCAATCGTCGTTCATTATTGTCGTAAGTTCTTCTTTATTTAGCACATCTGACCTGACACCAAAGCACACACACAATTTTTATTCGTTAATTTTTGCTTCGGTAAAAAGTTATCACGCGGATATGCCGGAGTGAGATTCCCGTCACGCACTCTTCGGTTTCAATTTATTATAACTCACTATACCCGAAACTCTAGCGTATTTTTCTTTTCGAGATTTCTCAACGAGAGGGAAAACACGTCAAGAATGTGTCATGGACGTGGAACGTGTATCCACGATGGGAATGACCGAGAGCTCGATGATCGTAGAAGATAAAAAGAGATAGACTACTCGATTTCCGAGCCAATAGAATTAACGTTTATATGTAGCGGGCAGGCGCTTCCGATGCTGACGCAATTTGGAGTTATACTATGTAATCGTGTATAGGGCGTAAAGAACGAAGCAACGATATCGAGTCACTCGTCGCATCATTGAAAAATGTCAAGGTGACGTTATAACGAGCTCTGGACATTGCAAAAATATCCGAATAGTGAAGAACCCGCAAAGGACAGTTTCATATTTCACTTGGCAAGGGACACGCAATTTGCAATTTTGTATTGTTTTTTTTTTTTTGTTATCTTTGTATGTAAAGGACTGGTGGATGATGTAACATTCCGTGATTATGCTCTGTCGTACGCGACAACATTTAGTGTACATCGTATTGGATTAAAAAGCTGAACCACAGTTTTTAAAAATTTTATTTACGCTGTAAACGAGTAAAAGACTTTAGTCCTTTGATAGAGACAATTCGTTTGGTTCTCTTCGGGGTAAAATATCTGAAAGAAAGTAATTCTTGTTCTATTTAACTTTCCGTTGAAGAGTAAGACGAGTAAGAGTAAGATCGAGACAGACGAGAATTTAACAAAGGATTGGAAGAAGAGCAAACAACCAGGGACAAGATCTAAATACGCGTGGAACTCGAGTTCTCTGTCGTCTATCATCTTGATGAGAACGTGAATTAACTGCAGTCACGAGGATAAATATAGTCTGCTCCATTTTTGTTTACAAAAAATCACGAAAAGAATGCAATTTAATATTTTATTTTCTATTTATTTTTTATAATTTATTATTTATATTTATTTCAAACGTCGATTTTGTCGAACTACACCTTAAGTTCATACATCGAGAGAGACTCGCAAATCTCTGCGTTATCAGCGACTAGAAGAATGATAAATGACACTGATTGTAGTAAAAAAAATGTGTTTTACTATTTTTTTATCAGTTAAAAACCGTATCCTCCCTCTCGTAAATCCCCCAAATTTGATTTTAAAAAATTATATTTCTATCATGTCAAATAATGTTGAAAATAAAATAATTTTTTAAATAATGGAACTTCTTCAAAAAAAATTTTTATATTCAATTCTGCTAATTTTTTATATAATCGCTATGAACCAAATGAAGTTTTTACATCGTTATTAACAATCTAATATGGGGAATTTTTAATACGTTTTATCGGTATATAAATAAATAAATTAATTAATTTAAAAAACACGTTTTTCACTGAAATCGATGGATCCTCCGATCCATACGATTACATCGTAATTAACGTTTGGAAGCACACAGTGTACAATCAGAAAAATCATGAAAACACTCGTCGAAGCTCTACTTATTGAATTCTGTAATCCGATTACACAAGGACGAGGATTATGTGCAAGATTATAAATAAATATTTCTGTGCTCATCCGTAGGAAATCACGAATAGAATGCACTTTGTAATGCTATTTTTGCAATTTTCTTTCAACGTCACGACTTACGATTTTCCGATGAGTCTCGGTTAAGAAATCCTCGCTTGCTCACTCGCGTCGTACGAATTACTATTAAATTTCTTTCGTTGAAGACTGAGCGTTCCCGGAACTCGATTACCAGAGTTGTAAATGTATATTTAAAAAAACTCTCCAGAGGAAAGGTAGAACGAACAAGTACTTGAACGGTATTGAGTGAAGTAACGAGTAAGGTGGGTATTACATAGGACGGAGTGGCACGTTCGTGAAGTTCTTGCAGGTGCTGCAGGTAGCGGTGAATAGTTTTGGTTCGGGTGACAAAAGCGACAAAACCCGCATGCACCGTCATCGATGAATTCGAGAGCAACTCACGTGCATAAAGCCAAAAGTTTGTCACCTTGCATCGCTCTGAAATTCGGAGATAGCGACGAACCAATCGATTTTCACCTAAATCTTCGTCTTAGTTGAACGCGACACGTGCAACTAATTTTACGGCTTTGTAGAAGAAAGTTATTGAGAGTTTGGACTGTTAATCAGTTGAAATGGATTTATTCGTATCAAGCGATTCTACCTTTCTCATTGAGAATTCAGCGATGGATCCTATAATGAGAATTCTTCGAGTTTCGATTCTCTCTATCCGAGAAAAGGATTCGATGAGGTTGAAGGTTCAAGGCGTTTCCACACGAATCTCCATAACAAGAAGGAACAATCGAGGAAAGGGTAGTACGTGGCACAGTTGGCCATTCAATTTATCTCGAAAACTGACGAAAAACACAAGTGAGATTGAAACCTGTACGTTGTACTCAAAATATATTTCAATCGGACCACACAATAATATAAATCGGGGGTCCAATAAATTAATTTGAGTCATTAGGAGCATTAATCGTTGTTTTCTAATTTCGAAAAACAATTTATCAAACAAGTGTAATGGAAAAAGTGTATTTGAATTAATTCTATTCAAATTGTTCTTCTGATTAAATCTTATCGTAAATAATTCTTAATAAATGACAATAATGACAATTCTAAAACTATTAATTATACAACATCTCTATTATTTAATCGTTTTCCTTTTATTGCATAAAGAATTAAGAATTTCATTTTATTTAACTCTCATGCGCTTGATTTATTTTTCATTCGCGTTGCGAGAAAAGTATTTTCGAATTCAAATTAATTTATTTAAATGATGAAATATCTTTGAATATTTTTCCTAATTTCTTATTAAACCGATGTCAAACTGTATTTTATTAATTTTATATTTTATCAGAATGACAAATTAATTGATTTTTCATTCAATAAAATAATTTACTTTCTCTTTGCACGGGCTAAAGGATCCCGGTCAATGGCCCATTAGCTACGGACACTCAAGAAGCCGAATCGATAACCCAATCACGCACACAAACACACACATCGAACGAGAATGCGTGTAGTTTTTTTTTACTTACACGGATGCGTAGGATTACTGAGACACACTATTTAAAACTTGCTCCAAAAAAAATCGTCCGGGATAGAGTCCGAGATTGAATCCGGGCAGTCCAGGACAGAGTCTACGACTCTAGGGAATCCATCCCGGACCCAAACCTGGATTCCCGGGACTTCTTCTCGGACTTGACGGTGGACCACAGGATTTCATCCCACATAACAGATGGGACGATTACAGACATAATATTATTTAAGAAGAAAACGCGTCCTATCGTTGTAACGCGTCCTTCTTACTAGGCCAACTGGTAAACAGCTATTTTGAATACAACTTACTCGCCAATCAGATTGGCCAGATTGTCACTAACCGGAATAAAATATTAATCCCATTAGGACGATCGGCATGATCGATCCCCAAAACACTTCGGTGCACGCTGAAAAAAAAAAAAGAAAGTTGTGGTCGCAAAGTGAATATACAGTCACGCGAAGAAAAAGAAGTGACGGAGAAAAACAAGTCAATAACGGAGTGACGTTGCCGTATACGGTTACGAGAAATAGTTGGTTGCACGCGTCATTCGCGTTATAAGTGTGAAATGATCTGGGTGCTCGTATTTTGGATAAAAGAAAAAAAAAATACAAGCATCGTAAGCAAGAGGGATATTGGCCGAGATTTTCGTCATCGCGCCATCACGCACGACGCGTACTTCGCGCGATGCTTCGATAGACGAAGCTTACTTATTTACAATATTCTATTGTATATTTAATATATATTCAATCCATTCCATTTTTATTTTTTATAAGCCCTCGTTCATCCACAACCACCTTTGTGAAAAGTTTTAATCGTAGCACGTACCAACCGATTGGTTATAGACGGAAAGCGATTGGTAATGGGAACCAACTCGTAGATTGTCGGTACTATCCAAGTGCTTGTCGCAATTACCGCCGACGTTAGTTGCACCACCTGACAGCTTGAGGTAGTGACAGCACTGTGATTGGTTACAAGAATCAAGTCGTTGGTACTTTGGTACTATTTTTCGCTAACCAATCGAAAATAGTTGGGAATACTATTTCCATTTGGTTTCTGTAACTGACTCGCGACACAGCATATGCTGGAAGTGGTTTTAGCAACTACTTTTTTTTTCGTGGACCCAACATATGAGTCGTAACCCAGATAGAGTCTCGGAGTTCAGGATTAAAACCGGAATGGATTCCAAGAAGTCCAGGATGAAGTTTAAGGTGGAGTTTGGGATGGAATCCAGGATAGACAATGAGATCGGATTAAAACTCAGTGTGATCCTGGACTCTATCCTGGACTGACCGGACTCCATCCTAGACTCCATCTCGAACTATTTTTTTCTGCTTTCCAAAAATCTGGTTTAATTATTGTTCGTTAGCATTGTGCGAAATCTTGCAAATATAAAATGGATGGTTTATTTTTAAAATATGTATACAGATTGCAATGCAATTACCTCGAAATATTTGGTGAATTACAAAAGCGTGTCAACCTGATAAACATGGTATTTTATAGTATTAAATGAATAAATTATTAATAAATCAGTAGGCTGCAGCTTGAACTGTGATTGAAGTAACGACTTGGGTAACCTGCGACGACGTTCTTGGGATATCGAAAATCTCAAACGAGAGTGATTAATCAGTTTATGATGACAATGTTTTAGAAAATTTTAAAAATTCGTCTAAATTATAAGATTGAAAAGCAAAATTATGTATCTTCTACCATAAAATTATATAATTAAACGATTTATAGATATTGTTATGATATTCCAATTAAGTTTATATTTATATGTTATGATAATAAAATATCATAACAACACACCGAATTCACTTTCATCATACTCGTGCGCTATCTCAATCAGTCCCAGATATTATCTGGTACATTGGTTATGTTCTAAACGCCCTTAAACGAAAGGTAAGCAAATCCACAAGTCGATAAAAAAAATCTCCTGGGTTGTGAACTTTGTACATCGGACGCTGGGGTATCAGAAAAATCCCACGCGCCTATTCACAGGTTAATAAAGAACGTGTACTTATTCTTTAGTGCACGGAAGATTTTCCATTTTTATTTAAATTCACAAATGACTTCTGACCTCCGGTTATAGACATTCAAAGAAAAACTCAACGAGAGTAGAACTAAGATTGCGAAACGCTTTTCACGCCCCCAAAGGATGTGGAGAAAACTTTTCACTTGATCCTCTCTCTCTCGGGTACTTGAATTTCTTGCTAAGTTGTAAAACGTTATCTTCCTCAGCCGAGAACAGAAAAAAATTCGTTGGATTATCCCTCGGGATAAAAGTTAAGAGTATTATAACTCTTGTAATTAAGTAAATAAGAAAAAGGGGAATATACAGAGGGTGCGAGGCGATTGGATCGATTTTTATCAGAGCCCGATCAATTGTAAATGGAAAGTCAGGCGCATAGCTTGCTGTGAATCGATTGTAACTTACTATACCTATAATCATGCCTCATTTGCAACGACATATTTCATCGTGGAGAAAGAAGAGCGGAAAAGAAAGCAACGAGGGTGCGAGTGGAATGTGAAGTTTTCTCAAGAATTCTCATCTGAAATTATATCGAGGAGTGAGAGCGAACACGTCGTTAAACGTCATTCCAAGACTGGCGTCTCAATTTACACGCCGCCGGCAAAGACCCGCAAAGTTTTTAGTTCTTGTTCGTTCAACGCCCAGAGTTTTGTGACATCTGACACTACGGGATCTCTCTTCCGGCGACACCAACTTCGTCCGGAGACTCATCTTGATAGCGATACGAACAAAAAAAAACGCAACAGGAAGACAATACCGCTTTGTTACAGTCAACTCTCTATCACGGGACACCTTAATTAATTAACGTTCCTTTGTTAGGTCAACAAAGTTAGAAATAGTCAAGAGCGGAATGCAATATTTAATTACTGAACATAATTTTTTAGGAATATCCTTTTGACTGAAACTATAGAACTTATCTTGCACCACTGATCAGGAAGAAGAAAATGTCGTAATAAGCGTTTAACTAATCAAACTACAATTTAGTTGCATCGAGTAGATCGAAATTGGAATTATTTTAATGAAATATTTAATGCTTTTCGTATTTTAATAAATTTCTTTATTTTATTACTTTTTCTAAATATTATAACGTTGCAACTTTTAATTGTCGCAGTCAACTCGACAATTACCAAAAATTTCAAACGAACTGACAATATTATGAAGAAAGGAACAAGTGCACGCAATGCATCGCTGCTGCTTTCCTGAATATTAAAAAAAATTAGTCGCTAAGCGGAAAAATAGATTTATAAAAAGCGTCGAGTTTAGAGTGCTTGGCGTCCGGGGTAGGAATTCCGATGGGGGGGTTGGAGGAGGGTGCAAGCCCCCCTTTCGAATAAAAGAGTACATTGTTATTGAATAAAAACACATAACATATAAACATCAATGATTTTTGCAGTTGCAACTCCTGAATCATTGCAACTCCTGACACATCCGTAGCGATTTCTTGTATTTCAGGCGGCGAACCCCATAACTTCAGACGTCGTACCCTCGTTACTTTCCACGATATTCATCCTTCCTATTCTCCTTTTATAGCCCTAACAAAATCTCGGTGTAAGCACAAATGGCTGTTGCTTCTACTGCACTGAACATAGCTGCTTGCCGCGATATAGTTCGCGATGTTGGCGCTGTTATCGTTTTTGTCCCGCAAAACAGGAACAAAAGTGAACAGAATATCTCCCAAGGGACAAAAGTGAAGCAATTGTGAAACAACTGTGCATTCGCGAATCTATATTTTCAATACCGCCAAGAAATTGGCCACTTTTGTCTCGCAAAACTCTCATACAAAACACGATTTTTCAAGCACGCGTTACAACAAATGTATTTTCTACCATTCTTTGTGAATAAGAAATTAAATATTAAACTGATTCCATAATAAATTTCAAATGTAATTCCCTCTTAAAAATCTATGCATGCTACATCTTGTGAAACGTGCTACGTAACGTATGACTCTTATCTTTGAAATACCTTCGTACTACCCATTAATTAAACTCTGTTCTCACAGTGACTTGTACCTAAAGTGACTGTACTATACCCACATTTGAGATTGCGCCCCCACCCTTCACCCCCTCCCATACCGCTGCTGTAACTGACAGATAAAACAACACGATGCATCGCCCACTCTCGCAGATGAAATTAATAATAGTTCTTTTGAAAATTCAGAGTTTTCTCGCACCTAAAACTCTATTAATTCCCGTATTCATTAGAATTACAAATTAAGGTGTTACCGTCGTTTTTTGCTTCAACCATAATTCTATTTTTTTCTTCTTCCATAATTCAAGACTCAAAATGGTATCAAACGTCGAGAAAAGTGGTTTAGAAAAAAATGTCAGGATTAATGTGTGTGTTTTAAATCCTCGAAAAGTACAAAACTCTGTATCTCCATAATTACTTGATCGATCGAACTGAAATTTGTTACACAGGTAAAGCAGAAAAGTATTATTGTTTATCACGGATTTGAATTATACAACGTTTTTAATTTTATGATATTTAGTTACTCTAGTTACTCTAGTTTTTGACAAATTAAATATTGTTTAAGGACATTTGAGACTGAACCGAATCTATAGAGAATAGGGTTTAATAAAATTTTGATTAATGAAAAAATTAACGTTGTTGCTCTTATCGTTGTTAATCTTATAAAAGGATTAAGATATTTTAAGTAATTTAATTCGTTCGTTTCACGATTCATTCTACTTTCGAAATATCTGACGAACCGAGTTATTATTTTACTTAAGTGTTTTATTATTTTCTACCTGTGAAAGAGCTTCCTCTATGAGGAAGCCACAATCGATAATCGTACTTCCTTATAAAGGTAACTTTGTCAAAGGTGACAAGTAATGAGGAAGCCACGTGGAAGGTTCTGCTTTGAAGTTTTTTTTTTTTTCTTTATCTCTCAGCTACACCGGCACGAACCGTTATGGAATAATTGAAATTCCGTCGAACTGCATATGCGTCGTGCAATACAAATCCTAACGTTTCATTCACGCACGTAGGTACGGGATAAAGAATGAGAGTCACGAATGAATAAATTACTCTCGGAAATCTTGAAGTATATACGTTGCAATGCCGCAGGGGTTCGAGTTTCTTAGACTTCGCGATGTAAGGAATCTCGGTAGTACTCTAGTAATCAACGAATACTCTCTTCGTATCTATTCTTTCATGTGCATCTTCCATGCTCTTCGTATGTCACGTGCGGAAATTTCATACATATATGAATTGACAACCATCGGTCCGGCTCACCGGATACGATGAGAAATATACTTCGAAATAGTTGTAGCTGAACATTGATATATCTACAGAAGAATCCATAGAAAGTTACCACAAATATCCAGCGAAATGACGTGGTTAATATTCTGCTTTGATTGCTTAATATTGCCTTGATAAAAAAGCAAATATAAAACTGATATAAAGAAATAGTCGTGAGATATGTGAGGCGTAAAAAGAAAATCGTGAAAGACACAGTGTCGTGTACAGAGTCGAGGAGTCGGAGGCCGAAGCAACTCGATAAATATTGCAAAAAGAAACACGAGAGAAAGAGGAGCTTGAGTTCTGGGGACGTTTCGGAAGCACGAGTAACCACAGTCTCCATCTCTTTGACGCGAAATGACTTCCTGTTACCCAGTGGAAACTCGCTCCATCCGGTTGCTTGGCACACCGTGTGCTCTTCGTATACTCTCGATGCTCGGAGCCCGATGATACCTCACGGAGTATGCTACAGAGCAATATCGTATATCGGACTTTGAAGCTTCTATCCGGAGGCATGTTCATCGATCGAAAAATAGAGAACTGGACGGCAATAGCGTATTACCGAGAGGAAGAAGAACCGAAAGGGGGACGACGCGAGGAATGAGCGCATACAGAAGTGGAGTAAGTGACTGGGTGAAGAATACAGGACATTCTGGCTCTTCGCTCACGCACCTGATGACTTTCGATAGAAACTAGTGGATGACAGAAATTGGATGAATCTTTGAATTGACATTTACGTCCGTCGCGCAACAGGACTTCCTGAGTTAATTGATTGACGTATTTTCGATACCGCATGGGGCACTACAGGATCTTTTAAATTAGGGTCAAGTCGAAACCTCGCCTTCCTTACGCTATATTTAACAACAAGTTTCCACAGCACTTGATTAGAGTCTATTTTAAGATCTCTCCGGGATAAAAGATAACGAAACATGGTGTAGACTTGCCTGAGGGGAGGGTTAACCGAAAGTTTCGATGCTGATGTTTCTCTGCAAATCAGAATGAAATTTTATCCAGTTTTTCTTCTTCATGGAGGAATTTGTTTACATGTTATTTATTTTTTTTAGATTTCAAGAGAAAACTAGAGAAAAGTTGTTTAGAATTTGGCAAGAAAGTAAAGCAGCGGGAATCATCGTTGTCGTATTTGTTATATGCTCGTTAGAGTTTTCAATGTCTGATTGTTGTTACTCCCGCCAATTAAAAGGTTTTGAACGGAGCTAACGTATATGAATAACACTGGAAAATAGAACCTTGCAAATTGCTTTCTTACAATTTCACATTGTTCACAATGCTTTCTCATTATTCTACACCGTTAACAATGCTCTTACATTACTTTACATCATTAACAATGCTATCTAATAATTTTACATCGCTACCAATGCTTCCTCGTTATTTTAAGCCGTTAACCAATATTTCCTAATTAGTTTACATTATTAACAACTGTCGTTTCAACATTAACAAGACTAATGTTATATATAATGAAAAAATAATATTGAAGCGACAGTTTCAAATGTAACAAGACATTATCAGACAATTACGAAAATAATACTGTTGATTCTTTGTTAATATTTATATAATTACCATGTTCGACGTAGTTTTAACAAATGCCATTTGTAGAGTATTGCAAATTAAGCCTAAAGGTCGAAGCTATTGGGGGAAAAATTCGGAATACCGGAGGGCTTCCAACTGACAGTTTCCCACGCCAGAGACAGAGCGAGAGAATGAGCCTAAGGCGAAATTAAACCAGAATAAACGCATTAACCGACAAGCAGAGGGGATGTACGGAGTATAGAATTATAACGTAGGCTCTGACTGTACCTATATCGTACTCTACATATATATTAAGTTAAATACGTAAACCGAAGACACCTTCATACGGTACGCTGTGGTACAGAGCCAACCCTCCTAGGTACAGGTACACTCATAGGTACAGGGCCAAGGGAATCCATTTTGAAACCGCTAGTTTAGCGAAAGCTATATAACGAGATTCGATCGCCCGCAAACGCCGATAAGCTAATTCCAACATATATGTGGAATACTTGGCCTTACACACTGATGGAATTCTCTCAGTTATCTGCCTACTCGAAACCCACACGTTTCTACGATCGGAAGCAAAAGTCAATGGGCAATAGACCTGAAATTTAGCACCGTTCAACGAAATAAATTATGGAGATACTAACAAAGCGCCCGTAATCGTTTTACCCCCTTTTTTAAATAATGCACTTGATTTACTAATAAATACCAATTAAGCTTCACCACAAGAAGAAAAACTTATACGTTGGTTCAATAAAATACATAGATTCAAGAACATTTCTGATAAAAAATTTTAGAACCGAATATATCGTTTTAAGAACGTAGAACAAAAAATTATTTTGGTCATTCTACAGCCATTGCTCTTCTAGATTAGATTTTACAAGATTTCTTTTACTCCATAAAAAAATCAGTTGTCTGCAAGATAAATGTTGTAAAGCTTTTGCTATTTTTTTGTAATTTCCTAACATATCTTCCACTACATTTACAAATAGATTTAATGAGAAACAAGGAGAAAGCGCCGTTCAACGGAATAAATTATGGAGATAGTAACAGATCGCCCGTAATCGTTTTACCCCCTTTTTTAAATAATGCACTTGACTTACTAATAAATACTAATTAAGCTTCAACACAAGAAGAAAAACTTATACGTTGGTTCAATAAAATACATAGATTCAAGAACATTTCTGATAAAAAATTTTAGAACCGAATATATCGTTTTAAGAACGTAGAACAGAAAATTATTTTGGTCATTCTACAGCCATTGCTCTTCTAGATTAGATTTAACAAGATATCTTTTAATCCATAAAAAAATCAGTTGTCTGCAAGATAAATGTTGTAAAGCTTTTGCTATTTTTTTCAAATTTCCTAACATATCTTCCACTGCATTTACAAATAGATTTAATGAGAAACAAGGAGAAAGCGATATCATATTTTCTAAACAAACGTACATGTATTGTATTCGTACAATAGTTATGAATATATGATAAATATTATATATTCATAGCCGGAAGTTAAGAATCTATGATAAATATGATGTAATTACGAATGGAATTTACGAATATATGATAAATATGAAATAAAATTCAAATAGTCCGATAAACAACGGCAGTCACGTTTCTCCGGGAGAAAGTATTTATTTTCTTTTCAAAGTTAGGGGATATCGCTGAAAACGAATTTGACGGATAAACCTCTTTCTTCTATTTCCTGGGTAACGGGATGAAAAGAAATAACGAAAGCGTTGAAGAAAGTGAGCGAAATCTTTAGGTATCTGAATTACGCGGTAGATTCGATCGGATCCCTTTTGGAAACTCGCCCTTCTCGAGGGTTAGGTCCACAGTGAGATCAACGTCATCAGTGCAGTATCTTTAGGCATTTGGAGCACGCACGAGTGGTTAATCCAGAGGGCTAAGCGATCACACGAACACATATCTTCAGATATACAGATACATCATCCATGCGAAGTGTCTGTATGTATATACATACCCTCGACAATCATCGCTCATCGAATCATATTAAGTGCGTCGATTTCCATCTCAATTTCTATGTATCCCTGTACGATTCGTTCAACAGCATATAGAAATATTCACAATAATTTTATGAAATTTAATATATTCGCTTATCAAACGTAGAATATAAATTTGCGGTTATTTAAGATGATAATGGTACACTGTTAAAAATGTTTTAAAAATTAGTGTTAAAAGACAGAAAGCTTTGATAGATAAACCGGTCCTTTTCTAAAAAGTTTTTGTGTCATATGATATTATATCGATATGTATCGAAATGCTTTTGTGTCCAATTTTGCTATTTTATTCGTACTGTGATTGATCATGACCGAATATTCGAACTGACAGTGGCTGTCACGAGTGTCTGTACACACATACGCTTGAGAATCTATTAAGCATCGTTCATCGAATGATATTAAGTGCGTCGATTTCCATCTCAATTTCTATGTATCCCTGTACGATTTATTCAACAGCATATAGAAATATTCACAATAATTTTATGAAATTTAATAAATTTGCTTATCAAACGTAAAATATAAATTTGCGGTTATTTAAGATGATAATGGTACGCTGTTAAAAATGTTAAGAAAATTAGTGTTAAAACACAGGAAGCTTTGATAGATAAACCGGTCCTTTTCTAAAAAGTTTTTGTGTCATATAATATTATATCTAAATGTATCGAAATGCTATTGTGTCCAATTTTGCCATTTTATTCGTACTGTGATTGATCGTCGCTGAATACAGGAATCGAGAGTAGTTATCACAAGAGTCGTTATAAGCAAGTTCAATTTAGTGTCAGATCTAAGAATATAAACAAACATGTGTGTGTCACACATAAAACGAATTACGTGGCAGCGCCCGTGACGTTTAAACTATTGTAACAATGCCTGCCTTGCGTATCAGTTGACAATTCGACTAAGAGGAATATATTGTTGACATCAGCGCAGTGATTATTATTTTTACTTAGTACCAGAACAATTCGTGTTCGATTCCTGGTGATCACCATATATTTTCTCTCTTCGATACTTCCGTAGACCATCGTTTCTACCATTCTACACACTTTCCTAAATTCTCCGTTCGGTCGTCACATTCTATACGCAAAAGTGCAGCAACGCAGACGATACTTTGGGTGCACGTTTTAACGCACGTATATTGTTCAGTCCCCTTCTTAAAGGTTTAGTGTGTCGTGAGGTGTCTCGAATTATCTTCTAAAAAGCTAGCGTGTCATCGAATACTTCGAAATGCCATTAACAAAATTCAAGCATATTGTCATCGTTTTATCCGTGCTGTCATTGATCGCAGTCAGATACTGGGATCAATTTCGTTGCAGTCTCGAACATTGACAGTTGCGCGCGATGTTTGAAATGTAAATGAATCAATTATTGCGTTCATCGAATGATCGGGGTGACAATACTGCATGATGCGTTCATCATCGTGAATGTATATCGGGGGTAATTGTGGTGCTTTGTTTAATAGATTTTATAACAATGCGATAACCAAAGTGTTGATGGATATTACATGTACTGTACGCGTGATTGGTGTCTCGTTAATGACTAACTTATCCGCCATTTAATTCACAAAAGAATGTGATCCAGGCATCAGTGACGGTACATGTATGACGATATCATATAATTTTCCCAAAGTTTCTCTGCGAAATGTGCTTTTAATGTTACAAATTATTTTGTCCTCGATCTTTCTCGAAAGTGGTTGTCCCCTCGGTCATGAGACTACGATTTATAAAGCGGTAGAAAGTAGTTGAATAAACAGAAATATCGGATAAGTACATTTAAATTTTTCTCTGGCTTCAGGAACTTCATATTGAGACAAGTCTTGGTGAAATTTTCAATTTCAGAATGAATTTTATGCTAGATATCAGGATTTTCTCGATATAACTGGACGAAGGGTGGTCGCGATGTGTCAAATTCCTCTCTATTCGATCATTATTTTTACACGTTTTGGCTGCTTGAAACAAGGACCGGATTTTGAGCATTAATTTAGTGACATCGTAGGTTTACTCCACGTTCCTTATTTATCTTTTATCGTTACTATCGTATTTTTCTTATATGCTTTAAGTTGATAACAATGGCTCTTGATTCTGCTGTGTACTTGGAATATTTTCATTTTTTATCTTTTTATACCACAGAAAGTAGCAAAACTTTGACGTAATACGTTCTTTACGGTAGCGTGAAGCGTCCGGATAGTAAAGATTTATCAATGTGATGCACTCGCGCTCGCTTCTACTTTGATATTTATTTTTCCTTTCTATGTTATGAAGCGAAAAACGATGATGCACCATTTCATACGCAGCATAAAACGTAAAATTTATATGTTTATATAAGAACAATTGAATATATTTCATTTTAAAAACCGGCAATACGAAGCAAAATAGTATATTCATTATAAAATGATAAATATAAATAATGATATAAACCTCTATAAAAACAAAGAGAAGAAGTTTGAAACGTTTCAAAAATTCAAAATATTTTCGATGCATAGGTAACGAATGAATGTTCAACCCACAGAACGGTATAAAATCCAATCGAAGACGGTAATATATTATTTTTCGGGATAAATCAATCGTGTACTTTTTAACAACGATGTCTCCTTGAGCAGAATTTTTTTCTTATCATCATATAAAAAAATTAGGATAATCGTAAATTAGTTAAATTCGTAAGTGTTCCGGAGTTAATCTTATCTGCGGTAAAGATCGTATTGGTTTTCTTTTTTAAATTATATCATTCTATAAATCTGTGTAGAATATCCGATTTTTAATCGAAAAACACAAGACGGTGAAGATTCGAATTTCAATCTCCACATTCGTTACCGTAGCTATAGAAGGCAACGCTTACAGGGATACCCAACAAATCCAGGACATTACAAATCATTGTGTATAAGAAAGAAATGCTTTTGTGCTTTCATGGCTCGTGGCAGTGAGAGGTTTCTCTTATTGTGATGGGTTGAATTGACTTGAAAAGCATTGACTCGCTGTATTGCCTTTCACACGAATCTCAACTGTGTTGAGAATGTTTTCTACCTTAAATCGCGACGTGATAAATACGTACCCATAGCTATACGTATATGGGGTATTCGAATATCCGTATTCGCGTGAGATATAAAATTGTATATCAAGAACATTTTTGACAATACATTCGTCGATTTGATACCTTGTCCAGTTTTGCTAAAGAATTCGTAAGCATTAAGGATTTAAAGAACCTTAGGAAGCCGCGGTTTTCCTGTAATTCTCGACGATCGACGAGTCGGACTTTCGTCCAACAATTTTTTTATCGTTAACAAAAGTATCCGAACGAAATATTTTTCAAGCAACATAGTCGGTGGACAGATGGATCAATGTCAGTCTGATTCGTTTCGTTTTAAAAAACAGATTACACCGGTCTATCGGTTACACGATGTACTCGCGCGGTAAACTACGGTGAAAATTGATTGAAAGCTTATTCGAAAATTTTAAAGCTTTGTATTCTACCGTACCAAATGGAATGCATGTTGTTCCGAAAAAAAAAAGATAATTCGTTTTTTGAGTGAGGTTTTATTGAAAAGAAACAGTAGAAAATAATCAACGAATACTCACATATATTTCCGTCGCTCTTTTCACTTCACCCTCTCGCAAGCTCTTCACGCAACTTCTTATTACTCCGTTTATACTCGCAGGTGATATAACGGAAGGAAAATCGAATCCTCGGGAGTGCAAAGTCGACGAGTAAAGAAGAATTTGTCTTTCTATGCGACGGTGAATCTCTCAGTGAAAGCTCAAAGCTGTTTCTTACGCTGATGCTACTATCAGAAGCGTAATTCTTCGAGCTCCGGAGGACAAACGAACCCAGGTGTAGATTATCGAGACTGGAGATAATCGAATAAGCAATTTTTCGCAACGTGCCTCGCTGGATTTCGTTATTTGATTTTATTGGAGAAAAATGTTGATATTTCTCGATTTTTTGCCTTGAAATGTTATTTTTTAAAGAGTAAATCGATAATTTCAGTATTCTGTTTATTCCCGTGGCTATCAGCCTTTATCTTCTTCTTCTTACTCTCTGATTATTTTTTTTTTGCCTTCTCGTCTTAGCTTTGAATTGTTCTTTTCAAAATGATATTCCTTTTGTAACGAATTGCCAATTCCAATATGTTAAGGATTTTTATTATTTCTTTTGAAATCTCGCTCAGTTCACGTTCACCAGGTATCCCGGCGTGTGTTCTACGCGGTAGACTGTACCAACGTCGTGTGACGTCGTCGCGGCGGTGCCCGTGAGCTTTTATAGCCGCCTGCCAACTCGCCTGGCTGCCTGGCCTGCCCTGCGACGAATCTGTCCACGATTCGTTGTGCCGTGGGTTGGCGCCTTTGCGAAACAGTGGCGCATACGCGCATCGTTTTGCTCTTCTGTCCTCCCGGTATCCTTCGTCCTTTCCATCGTCGAGTCCACCCCTCCTTTCCCTTCGGTCTTTTTTAACGCTGCAAAATAAAAATAATTTAATAAAAATTCATGAAATAGCATGATAAAAAAAATGCAATCAATAGGAATGAGAAGAAATTTGTAAATAAATGTATTTCTTTTTTTTTTATCAAGTTGTTTACTATAAATTAATTATTCTAGCGAGATATCCTTTCGGATAAGTTATCAACAATAATGAAGAATATATTTTTCACCAAGCTGTTTGCTCGTCAGAGATTTCAATCAACTCCGAAAAGCAACGACTCGTAGAATCAAGCTCAATCGCTCGCTCAATTATACCAGTAAAGCGCATTAGTCGGATAAAGTTTGTGTTGCTTACGTTATTTATTGAAAAAAAAAAAAATTAATCACACTGTGAGTGTCACAAGCAAACTTTGTGTCTTTTGTTAGTTTGCTCTTTCGGGCTTGCACACACCTGTTGCACCTACTTAACTGTCCTGTTGATTCTCGTCACTAGATACGCAATATGATAACAGCGCCGACTTAATCGCTGAATTATTCTGAAATTGTAGAAATTCTCGAATAGATTCTCACGTGGAAAATTAGATGATCCTGCGTGTGAAAGTTTTTCACTTGAACTAATGAAATACGTTGTCAATTTTAAAAAAAAGTTCAGGCTAAATCTACTCTATGAATTGTCGACGTTGGAACGAATATCAGTGAAGAACATTTTTATTTGTTTACTTTTCTTCAAATACTTTTAAATTATCAAGGTGGGTATCGGGTATCAAATGTATTAAATTTAAAAGTGGTGCGAGGAGTTACAAACAAAGCTATAAACCGATAAGAGTCCTTTTGTGTCAACGAAAATTGTAAATAATTCATTTTCCACTTGTGTATTTTATGATTTTTTAAAAGAATTTTAGGCTTTTATTCTTTCTTCTATCCTTGTCAACTGCGAAAATCATGAAATTGTCTATTTTCTTTATAACAGCCAACCGACACGATATTTCTAAACATTCTTAACGCTTAAATTTATTCTGGATAATTGAAAACTAGTTAAGCGAATGTACACATTCATTTTATAGTAAAGAACATTGCATTTGTTTATCGAGCTATAATTTGAAATACCGGATTACCGAACTATTTGAACGAGTATTCGGGCAACATTAACAAACGGTAAATCGTAACTCGATAGCGTACGTGATATGCAGCACGTCAGTGCGTACATTGATAAGAAGACGTCAGCGACTTTCGATAATTTGTGAGTCGTCAGCTCAGCTGAGTAAAATCTATACGATAAAGAATAAATTAATGCCATGACGAAAATGTTGACCTTGCTCTATTAATTTAGCAATTTTTCGATTTCATTGAACTTCAGTTTATAACTTTTTTTTTCTCATGGAGGAAAATCCAATGTCACGAACAAATACGTATTACACTTTTGCAGGTTCCTATAGCCACTTGACCGGTTTTAAGCGACAGAACTCGTAATGTCGCCATGTTTTACGCTGAGACTAGAACAGCGGAGCAAAAATTGAGAAAATTTGACCATTGAAATACGTAAAGAGCATCTTACAATTTCAAAAAATGAGATACTAGCAACATTTTCATGTGTCTATAGCCATTAAACCGGTAACAAGTGATGGAACTCTTTGCATCGTACTTCGTACACGATACAACTGTAAAGAAATCAACAGCATCTCATACTTGCGATACATAAGTCGCTAATTACGTATTTCAAGCGTTACGGACGTAGCCATAGAAACTAATAATGAGCGACGGAACTCGCTCATAAACGTTAAATCTGTGATACGATTGAAGTTACTAGCATCTCATACATTTGTTGGAATGGTGTTAGTGCATTTCGGAGTATGGATCTTTCCTCATCTTTCGCATTCAATCTATGTTATCAGGCGATCTCGTAATTTCATTGCTACAGAACTGTAGAATTGTAGTCATCGAAATGCCGTAATCCATACATTGAGATGATTATATCCGGTCGTTAACAGCGCTGATTTAAAGGATTTATCGGCCAGAACTAATAGTACAAAGTATCATTGATAGTAAAACTATTGTAAATGCTATAAAAACTGTAAATTCGATTGCGATGATAACATATGATATGTTAAATTCACGTCTGAATGTATACTTCAATACGTATACTGCCACGTTTCAATGTATATTTCAATACATATACTTCCACGTCAATATGTATACATATTGTATACATATACAATGTTGATTGAGATGAGTTGATTGAGAGATTGTGATGAGTGAAAAGGAGTTTAATTCAATATCACCGGTTTCATGTGATTCTTCGAATGTTCCAAGTGGTCATAACTTTTGAATGGTAGGACCAATTAAAAATGTTCTTTTTCCATTCGAAAAAGTACAAAAAGATAAACAAATGTTGATATCGTCCATCCCGATATCTTTTTTTTTCGAGCTGTGCAATTTAAAGAGCAATTTAAAAATTATCTAATAAAAACCAAATGTTCAAAAGGTAATATAATCGATTGCCACACTTTAAAAGTTGGTAAAAAATGAGAGAATCGTCATAGCGACACGAAAATAGAGTCATTTAAAAGTTTGATTCATTCCGAAGACAACGCGTGGTTCGCCGCAGTTGCGGTCGGAGCAGAAGCAAAAGTTATGGCCTTATTCATTTAATGATAAGAATAATTTTTAAAGCTAATTCGGGCTTTCGCGTTTTTCCCAACTTCTGTTGGAGATATCGCAAAACTATAACCACAGATTCCTGATTAAAGCCCCCCATACACGTGCGAACAATTTGCGCAAATTCGGTGTTTGTGCAAACAGTTTGACCGTCTATGGGGCTGTTTGAATGGTTGCGCAAACTGTTTGAGTAAAATCGGTCAGGATCGAAATAATTTGTACAAATACTCCTTGTTTGAGTACTTGTTTGACGTGTATGGTACGGTTTGTGCAAACTTTGGGTTCGTCAACTCCTGCTCCTAGACACTGTCAGGCAGTTTCCTTTCTATTCCGTGGTTGAAAACGTAGTTTCGGTAATTTTTTTTTAGTTTGTTGCTATTTACCTCTCCAATATGGCGAATAAGACAACAGATGATGAACAGCGGGAACTTTGGAGAGAGTTTATTGCAGTGTATCGTGATTTACCTGACGTGTGGAAGGTGAAAAGTGACGGTTATAAAGATAGAAATAAGACGGACGCGGCGTATAAAATACTCGTCGATAAAATGAAGGAAATTGAACCCAGTGCAGATAGGGCAAGTGTACACGCCAAAATCAATTCATTCCGCACTGCCTACAGAAGAGAAATGAAGAAAGTGAAGGAGAGCATAAAATCAGGTGGAGGAACAGACGACGTGTACGTGCCAAGTTTGTGGTACTTCGACGAGCTTGACTTCTTGAGGGATCAGGAAACTCAAATTCAAGGAACTTCGACAATGGACGAAACTGAATGTATTGAAGGAAATAACGAAACGAAGGTACGTACAATTTTTTTTCATATTTTCTATTGTTTTTTCATACATTCAAATACAAATTCATTATTATACAAAATCATAATATTTCATACAAAAAATTATTTGAATATCTTGTCCTGCCAAGCGACAGCACCTTGCTCGCTATTGAAGTAATGTGAGAAGTTAAGACGTACTTGTTTGGAAGACACTGGGGTATTTCTGCCTGGTAGCTATTGCAATGGAAGTAATTGTCCATCCGAATGCCAATCAGCATTTATGATCTCCCCTGTAGTTGTGTTCTCAATTTCAAAACCACCTTGGTTATACAAGTCATCTTTGTTCATTCTTAGAAAATTATGTAAATGAGTACACGCAAGAACTATCAAGCTTGCTTTTTCCGGGCTCAAATTGATTTCTCAAAAATATTCTGAATCGAGATGCTAGTATTCCGAAGGCGTTCTCCACAATGCGACGAGCGCGAGATAGCCTGTAATTAAATATTGCTTGTTCTCTGGTCAGGTTTTTTCGACTGAATGGTTTCATTAGGTTGTCCATAAGAAGAAATACATCATCTCCCACCAAAACGTATGGCTGTTTCATTTCACTGTCAGGTAAATTATCAGGTTGAGGAATATGAAGTTTGTTATTCACGAGTCGCCTATAAAATTCTGTATTGGAGAACACACCCCCATCGGAAACTCTTCCATTGGTTCCTACATCGACCATTATAAATTCGTAATTGGCATTAACCACAGCCATCAACACAACACTGAACGAATTCTTGTAGTTGAAATAGTAGGAGCCACTTCCTGGTGGTTTGCGGATGCTGATATGCTTCCCGTCGATGGCTCCGATGCAGTGGGGAAAATTCCACCTTCTCTCAAACTGTCCGGCAATAACCTTCCATTCATTCTCAGTTGCTGGAATCTGCAACAATTCAATTTTTATTACTATTTAATTTCATAATTTAATTTCATTACAATAACTTCAATAATTTCAATTGATAAGTACTTTCACGACTACATAGATATTTCCATTTATTTTGTTTTAGGTCGCAGAAGACAGTTCTGAAACATCCCAACCCGAGCATACACCTACACGTAAAAGATCGAGGAAAAATGAGGACAGTGACGAAAGTAAAAGGACTAAACTATTGTCTATGGCCTGCGAACGTCTTGAAAAACCCTCCTCAAACGCTCAGATCATAGCAAAAGGGTGGGGTGTAGAGTATGAGAAAATGTCTGCAAGTCAGCAACTTTACGCTAAAAAATTCATTGATGACATTCTTTTCGAAGGACGACTGGGCAACCTTCATAGACATTCAATCACCATAAATAATCCACCTCAGTCATTCGCCACCCCCAATCATCCTCAATACATTCATCCACCTGGCTACATTCCATTCTCACATGCCCGTTCAGCCCCATCAACTCCATTCAACTCGTACCCCCCGATTCCATCACCATCACCTTCAAACGTTTCCACTCATTCTGACTCATCGCAATACCTCAACATGCGTGCCTCAAGACAAGAAGTGGATCAGATACATGAATCAACACAGCAACCAGTTCAATATTCATCAATTCATGACCTTATTCATGATGAACAGTTTAATTGACCAAACATTATCAGGGTTTCTTTCAAACAATATTGTTGTTTCTGACAAATAAATGCGGCTTATTTTAAGTACTAATTATTTTATTCACTCACCTTTATTAATCCTTTCAAAACGTGGATGAGAGCGTCACAAGTTTCCACTATTATTTTTCCAAGTGTTTGAGCTGCGATGGCAGTTTGAAATTTCAGATCTTCGAAGGAGGCACCGCTTATTAGGTATCTCAAAGTGGCCAACAATCTCAGTTCTGGAGATATTGCGTCTCTCATCACCGTGTTGTTTTTCACTATGAGGGGTGTCACCATTTCGAGTAGCTCGCTGAACGAAGCTGCGTCCATTCGAAGGTAGTTTTTGTAGTCTGCAGCTGACGTTATTTTGAGCTCAGTGACCAGGCGGTCATGACTGAATTCGTTCCTCTTCTGGAGCCAACTCTTGACCCACGCTCTTCGCTTTCTTTTTCTTTAAACTATTCGTTTCTCAGTCACTAGGGTCAGAATAATGGCGGCACAGCAATCGTCCGTATCTGACATGTCCGTATCTGACATGTTCAACGAACAACACCACAAATCGAAATGATGTTTGCGCAATAGGTTGCTACGTGTATGTGCTACCGTATGTACAAACAGGCGTTTGTACAAACACCGAATTGGCGCAAATTGTTCGCACGTGTATGGGGGGCTTAACGCAACGAAATACACCACACGGCGTGCGGTTTAAGTGCGAAATATCGAAAAAAATTGTTTTTCGCGTTGTACTCGGCACCTGTTGTTGATAAGAACGAAAAGAGATTTCAGAACGAAAAGATAATTAAGGATCACTGGTTTTTCTTGATTCTCAGAGTTACTCGAGTGCCCATGACTTTTGATCGGTTTAACCGATTAATATTTTTCTTGTTGCGTTCGAAAGAACAGAGAAAAATAAATAAATGCCGACTTCGTACGTCCCGATATCATTATTTTTCGATCCGTGAGTTATAAATCACCTGTTAAATACGGGTTCTTATCATTCTTAAGAAAGTTAATAACGTCAAGAGAGTACAGAAGATTGCAATAGGCATTCCTGAGAATTTGAATCATTTTTAAGATCTCATCTACACTTATTTTACAAAGGGTTTTACTTTCACAGAAGCTCATAACGCACCCGGTCGACTACGTTTAAGTTCTATCACAAGAACCAGAATAATTCAAATTCAGCTAAAAACTCAACTATTTATAACTCAACGTATCGTTAGATTAGAAAATGAATACTGGGGGTTAAACTGTACAGGTGTATCGTTCAATGCATTCAAAGTACAAGTTAGCACTCTTAGCTACGAATTAATGAAAGAGTTAATGACAACGTAGGATGAAATCTTCATTTTGTTAACGATGTGACGTGAATACATCATGAGTTATATTTCATAATAACTCGTGTTTTTCGATTCTGTGATGTTTCCTAGTTTTAGACCTTAAGGCAATTTCACCTAAACGACATTAGTATATTAATTCCAAAAGCCGAAATTATTTGTCAAGATATTATAGCTTGCTTCTCACGTTTTCTTGCGCTCCGTAAAGATCACTGATCGACCGTCACAAATGGTCGAACTGCGCGAGCATCCGGTATCTTCATGAGATGCGGGCTTGTCGTAGAGTTTCCGAATGGAAAAAAGGATATAAGTACCATACCTCAAAAAAAAAAAACCAATGACTGTAACAGAGAGAACGATTAAAGATGGAACCCCTAAACGGGTGTATAACCCAAGAGGCAACCTTATAATCAGAGAAATATCACGAAACGCGAGTGAATCCGATAGCCGTGAATAAGCGATGAACTTATTTGCACTCGGCACTAATGACGGAACACCCGATACCTCGTTTCTATAAATATCATTTACATCACTAAGGTTCGCTGCATCGAATGGTAATAATGCCAAAATGGTTTTGTACCAAAGGGATTGTAGTACGAAAGTCGATTTGGTAACCGATCGGTGTACTAATTCCGAGATTTTGGGCTTCTCGTCAAGGTTTCTCACATTTGGCATTTATTTGTATATAATTTAAGGTTCTTTATTTTATTAAGTATCGTTGAAATCCTCGATCTTCGGTAGGTCGTACAGTACATTATCACTCAAAGCATTAAAAATTAATCCAAAAATTATGGAGTTACAGTATAAATGGCTGCGTCTGACTCTCATCAAACTATCTACTTGCCAAGTAGCCTTTTTCACAATATCGTTCCCTCTCGCGCCTTCACAGCTTTTCTCATGCCTATTTGTCTACCCGTCTCAAGGGATCGATCTGTCGAAGATTCTACATTACTGAATCTTGACGAAAGACCCGCAGTCATTATCGCTGTGGTCATTGTCACACACGTAGATACATCGCCACCAATGGAGCAAACCGCATACGAGTAACAGCAACAGTCGAAGAGTATTGCACCGACGAGGAAAGCAAAGGTTCTGACCCAGTTCAAACCCTCTTCCCCCACCCGCACGTGAACGATCGACCCGTACGCGTACACCACTGTTCTTCGTATTGAGAAATCTACTTGTAGCGGCAACTAGGGTCTCGGTGCGTATTAGTTACGAGAGCTCGGTAGGCCTTCGTAAGTACGGAAACTTTGCTACTTAATGCTTGTTCCGTACACGAACGATCTCTAGCTACTTGTCAACGCTATTTGTGATGTTTCGTCATGCCGTCTTACCATATTTCGTTCTTTCTATTAGACCGTCAAACGCTTTGCAACTTTTGACCCTCCGAAGCACGTCCCTGCAACTTTTTATAATAAACTATACTATGTTTCTGCCGAATTACGACTGCCGAAGATTTTTAACGTCGATAATTAAGTATTTTCAATTTATAGAAATAAAAAGAAGAAAAAGACATCTTACGTGTATTCTCTGGCTCCAAATTTTTCAATTTCGATACAGATTCAATACGAGAAATTGAAAAAAAAAAACAGATTTGAATATAAATTACTGCCTGGACTAATTTTCGGGAAGCTAATTTTTAATTCAAAGTTGAACCGTTCGATTCAAAATTGCAGTTTCAATACGTACAATAAAAAGGCGTGCAGATTTGAAATTTGCATTCTGTTTTCTCGTGATTCTCGCCAATGCACGGAATCTCCTCTACGGGTAATAGTTATCTCAATTCTAGCTTCCTCATGAGAACGCCAGGAAGTCTCCATGGAGGAAGTGGTATTACAATTTTCAATATAATTGAATATTATGTAAAACTGCAAATTTCATTAAGTTTAAACACTTCGATTCGGTTCTCATTAAATTCAAGACCAAGTATCTTCATCTTCGATTCTTGCCAAACTCAACACCGAACAATCTTGTTCCCTGGCCTATTCTCGTAGAAAGTTTTAACTCGACAGCTAAAAATGTACGAGCGTACATAATTTTTTCGATAAATTTAAACAACAACGCGTGTGCAAGGTTTCAGGATGATCGAGTAACTCGTTCTCGAGATATATCCATTGCAATTTTCAAAACTTATTACACACACACACACCCACGTGCGCACACACACACATAACACCCGTGAGCGCGCACGCACACACACACACATACACGCCCGCGCGTGAGTACACGCACGCACGTACGCACGGACATTTTTTCGATATATAATTCCTTGACGTTTTGGATCTCTTTAAGTTTTTTGACATCAAAATCTCGAGAAAAATGCAAAATGTAAGATTTTCTAATGTTTGATTCTATGCGAATCCATGCAAATGCATACCTTGAACCTTAAACATTGGTTCTTCCTCTAACAAAGTCATCTTTACGAACAAGTATATAATGAACGATTTTTCGAAATTTTAACTTTTCTTTCTAAACCACTTAATTCGATGTTTCAGACAATTTTGAGTGTGTTGGAATAAAAATCTCGAGAAAAAAAATTATCCATGAAAACAAAGCTTCCTCTACAAGGATGTAAAACTACTTTAAACGTCAATTACAAATCCCAACATCCCACGTTAAAATTTAAGTGATTACAACGATCGATTACAACGCATAAAATTAATTTTCTAGTTAACCCTTCAGGTACTATTGACGTACGAGAACGAAGTACGGATTCTGGCGAATCGGTCGAGTAACGTACTGAGAGTCGACGAAGCAACATCAAAAAATTCCGAAATAATTTCAAGAGGAACGTTAAAGGGTATTTCTTCAATTGTAAAAAATGAAATTAATTAAACACAGGAGTTTTGATATTACATGCAAAAATAAACCACGCTCCTCGATCTCAACAAAAAGTTTTCTGGCCCTGAAGGGTTAAAGAGTTACAGACGTCTGACCACTCGCACTTACATTTACTTGACAGACTTCACAGCAGCGTCTGACCGACACAAGCTATACTACTAGCTCGTTTTCTTTATTACTCTTCCCTTCGGAGTGACTGTTCTCTTAATGTTTCAAACTGAATTTCGAATCTCGCTATCCCACGTACGTTAAGATAATTTTGTTCATGAGGCTGAATGCACTGAAACAGCTTTCCTGTTAAATAGAAAGTGCGCACGCGTTGTTCACGAAAAGAAAATGCAAGAAAAGTTATTGCGTGTCTCATGTTCCGATGTACTAATGAATCATAATCGAAGTCACCTTTTTGACATTGATGTAGTCATATAAATGTTCAGCCGACTATATATCAGACTCTTTCCGGCTATATTGGATATTATCAAGTATTTCTGGGTATTATCAAGAATTTTTAAAACGTTATTGCACGCACCTCCGATCATCGTACTCGATAATAATATACGAGCGTCCCTGCCTGTTGCATTGAAATTTCTATTTGTTTTATTATATTTATACAGAAAATATTTTTTTCACAATTCTATACAAGATTTACGAGATATCGAATAATGTCGATTCGTCGGACAAAAACAAGAAAAAGGTTCGACGAATATTTACAGCGGTTTGTCGCGGATATTCACGTCGGGGAGGTTTCCACCCTTGACCATTCCCTGTACGCTATATCCTCAAATCCGATGCAATACATATTGTCTGTTTCACTCTCTGTATCTCTCGAAGGAATATCCACAGGTAATTGCATATAAATTGTTACAAGCAAAATTACTCGTAGTTGACATTCACGTCTGTCATCGGAAATTCGATATCTACAAACATTCTCGTATTCCTTCGTCTGGTTTCATCGACAAGAATGTACGTTTGCTGCGTGTGCAACGATTCCGACTATTTCATTGACTGGAAAAATTCGCTTGACTATCAAATTCCCTTCGAGTTACTTTCTTCAGCGTCGTCGAAGCACTCCAAAGCATTCAAGGCAATTGGAAAAACGTTAAAGACCAGCGAAGTCTTTAAGCGTTCCAAGCTGATACAGTGACTGAACTTCTCGTGTATCACACGACGTATAAAAGCCATCCCTCCGACACAAGCCCTATCGAACCACTTTTACAACCTGCGTTCCTACGGGAAGTTCAATGTGGCGAGTATGTAACGTGCACTTTCTATCGATGCAACACGGAAACTTCACTGGACGCCGGAAACTCGCACCCGGTGGAGCACACAGAACTCTTTTGCAAAATGCGTTGACAGGCGATTTCACAAAATTCTGTAGACACAAAACGTTTTGCTCTCTCATTTAAATCAAAATCAATGAATGCCTACAATTTTGATATTTCAAAATTTTCGTCAAATGTGACTTTAAGACATTTTCATACAATTCTTAGATGGTTTATTGAAAATCAACAAAACATTTAATTGATTTAATAATTAACATAACTTTCAAACAAAAAAGTTAATTAAAATTAACATTATTAGCTCGTTTATTATTATTATTATTATTATTATTATTATTAATTGAAGTTCATTTTTTTTTTTAATAATTGAAGTTAAACGTAAAATTTGAACCTCTGTGCATACAATTAAATTGAACAATGAAACTTGCGAATTCTTTCTTAATTATTTTACATTTTTCGTACAATCTACTCTATAAGGAAGCTAAAATGTATCAAGATTTTTTTTTATAGAAACAGCTTTTTGAAAAATAGAAAATAATGAGAAATTTGCAAGATACTACATTGCGTTCTTTTCTATTATTGTTCCACACGCGTATTGAAAAACAGCGAGTGCCAAATTGTATTAGTGAACAGTGAATCAGGAACATCGACAATTATCATTATTACTTTCTATTGTCATTATCATTATTATACTCGAAGGAGCACAAGCCACAGCCCGCTAGGGGAATATTATCTCAAGTTCCTCGTGCGACGATCATTAATCCTTGACAAAATAAAAAATTGCCCTTTTCTTTATCTTGATGTACACATCTTAGTCCGATGATTCTTAGGTCTCAGCGGCGTTTCAGCGACGTCGTACACCGAGGCGTCTTAATCAAAGTCCTGAATTGTGTAGTGCTTCAGCGGCAATGTACGACTTCTCTTATGATAAAAAAAGCAACCAGCAGCTGGTGTTCCTTCGAATATACATCGACTTTATTGCGTCGACGGAAGAACTGAGAGAACACTTTATCCTGAAATTGAAACGATCCGCGAAGTCTTCGAAGACTGGGGTTTGTTGGTTCTAGGGAGCTTAAAAACCAACGGATAAGTAACCAGAATATTTTTTTTTTCCTGTTTCAACAAAGATATTATGTACGAGCAGTGAGTAGCTAGAGTTTATTTGATTTACAGTTTAAAACTGGACGAAAACTGGGTACTCGATAGCTGTTTAAGTTATTTCTGGTTGAAAATAAAAAAATGTCTGCAAGTACAATGTTCTATGCATAATTGAAATTAGCAATACATTCAATTATATCGCATGTGTATCTGGATATTACGCAATATGACGTTACAAATAGAAAATTACAAGACGAATAGAACGCTGGAGTCAGTATAACTTCAAAACTTTTTGTATTAATTTACGCGGAATATGCAGAATAATGACATTCTTCATTTTGTAGTGTTTGTTGTGTCAATTTTTGTATTTGTTTGAAATACGATTAAAAAAAAAATTAGGTCTTTAAAATAAATTTGTCTCTTTTTGCATAAATATGCTAAATGCTTTCTTTTTGCATTTGTCTCAATGCATAAAAATTTGGAGTTAAATTGACTCCAGTGGACAACTTTGCTTGAAAATTTTTATTTATAATTAAAATTAATTTAATATACAGATGCACTTTACTGTATAAAATCAAAGTGGAAACCTATGTGTGTAAAAGCCATTGAATTTTCTTGAAAATATGTTAAAAGTTACGGGATTCAAGTTGTTTCAACTAGCCCCGATCTCTCTTGATGAAAAAAAAATTGCCACGCGCTCTGAACACACACACACACACACAGAGAAAGTACGTTCTATATAATACGTCTGGCAATTTTATAGAATGTATATTGGGTGTGTGCTCGTTATTTATATAAGCGTAGTACGAATCAGATATTGGTACGTAGGCGCGTATCGACATCGTGTCAATTTAACGAAGAGATTCTAGAAACGAGTAACTTTCCATCGAACTTTACAACAAAGTGGATATGCAAATTTTCGTTGATATACATCCGATTGAATACGAATCAACGTATTCCATCTTTGCACATCTATTCGCTGCACTCACATTTCGTTCTTTCGGAAAATTTGTTACGCGTCACCCAATGTAATTACATTTATTAATATATCGTTGATGCATATTGCTCATTCATTGGTGTTTAACGCGCAGAAGGGACTACACAGTTAATTATCGCGTGGTTGAATGATTACTGTACTTCAAAATACTAATTTCGTTGCGGCATTGAAAGTGGAGTCACTGGGCCACCGTGTAATTGCTCCCGCAATCACTGTTCGCGCATTATATAACAGATGCAATATAACTCGCGTCAACAAATACGCTGGTGATACCGTGGGATATTATAAATGTTCACTACGATGCATTAGCTCGTTTCAAATATTTGTGTGGATTACGTCAACCAGCGGTTAGTGGGAAAAATAAAATAATTGTGCCTTGTTTTTAATGAATTAGGGTAATGTTGGTATAATACAAGAAAATTAATAGTCACGCAAAGTCAAAAATAATTGCAATATTTATAAAATAAGGAAACAACGTATACGTTAAAAGTGAATTCACAATTAATGATTAAAAAAATTATTTTTTAAACATTTATTTTCAAACTTTGTTACAAATTTCGTAAAACTTTTTATTAAAAAAAAAGCGCAATTATCTTAATTCGTAAATTCGTGCAATACCTTAACGTGGATAAATTTCTATTGTCGAAAAAATATGGCAAATACATTTTTTTTAATCCTGCAATGTATTATTAGTTATTAGTTATTAGGAGTTGAAATTACATAGAAAGCTTTTTACAATTTTTTTACATTCAAAAACAGTTAAATCTTTTAGTTATTTTTAGTGCACGTACAAAACATGTCAACGAAGTTGAAGTATCGACAATTAAGTTTTGAAAAATAAAAGCGTGACACGAACCAGAAAGAAATCCACAGTTGTATCTTCGATTGGTAGAACAAGAGTGCGATTTTTTCTATATCTTTACAGAATTCAAAAAAACTTATATTCAATCATTAGAAAGACCACAAAATGTTATTAATTAAATTAAGATAATGATCACAGCAATTGACATACCGTTGACGACTTAAAACTCAATTTTTAATTGATGTGCAATACCTTAACGTGGGTACAATTTTATTGACGAAAAAATGTAGCAAATACATTTTTTTAAATCCTGCAATGTATTACTGATAATTAAAATTACTTAGAAATATTTCTACCTTTTTTTTTATAATTAAAAACTGTTCAATTCTTCAGTTATTTTTTGTTCGCTGAAAAAATTGGTCGATGAAGTTGAGGTATCGATAATTTACTTTTAAAAAATAAAAGCGTCACTAGAACCAGAAGAAAATCCTCGCATTTTCGATCGATAGAATCAGAATGTGATTTTTTTCTTATTCTTTTTAGAATTCAAAAAACTTATATTCAATATTTAGAATGTCCACAAAATGTTATTGATTTAATTGAGATAATGATCACAGCGTTGACATACCGTTGACGACATAAAACTCAATTTTTAATCAATTATCCTCGGAGCTTGGTAAATTGTTAAATAAGATTGTTAGAGCAAAGATTACGATAGCTCAATTGCTCCCATTACGTTGCCGAATAGCGACTGTTGCAGACTCGACTAAAGTACGTCTATTTCGTAGTTGTACACTATACGCATCCAATCTAACCGTCGTCGGCTATAACACGCTGTCCCACTAGCGTCAGCAGCAGCAGAGTGTCGATAAAATTGGTTTAACGTTGCTGCGATCTTGCCAATGACCGCTCTTCGCACTCGCGTGAATTTCACCATAACTGAATTATCGAAGCTTGCAAGTGCGACTTTGTTGAGTCCGTCAGACACCCTGGACCCTGTAGCCATTAGCCACGAGTAGCGACTGTCAACCAATTCGACTGGCAACTGTTTCTGACGATGCTGCGCGCGTTAATCGTATCGACAGAACCACAAATCCAAATCACATATAGGTTGTGACTGTTGGTTCCTCATAGAGAAAGCTTTGTTTTGAAGATAAAAGAATGTCAAATTTTTAATGCGCATATATTAAAATTTGTGAAATTTGCTAATTTTTTTTTTTGGAAATACGAGATTCGCAAACTTTTATAAATTATGAGCAGATTATTAGAACTAGTTTGAAGAACCACAAACTCTGGACACTCTAACGCATTGTAAATGTGATAAAATATTTTTGGGGAGGGTCCCGACCAAAGGGCCGAAACGTAAAGGAGAATTAAAGTTCATGAAGGTCGTTCAGTACCGAAGCTCCCCCACATTTATTAGAACTAGTGTCAAGCAGATAACAGCATATAAACAAGATTGTAACAAAGTAGAAACTTGCACCATAACTTCTTAATTATTTTTAATCTTTTACAAAGTTTCTGCTATAAAGAAAGTAAAATTGATAAACACACTTCGAAGAAGTATCATCTAAGTGACCTGAAAGGTAGAAAAAAATGAAAAAGCAATACGCAAATTTCTACCTTGTAAGCTTGTTTTTATTGTTATTCTGTCTGTTTGCAGAGATGTTTGATAAAAAAAGAACATTATTCAAATTAATATTCGGAAATAAAGAGAATTATTTTTTTAAAAAGAAGATCGCACGTTTAAATAGCTTTTCATTCGAATATCATTCATCGCTGATTAATTGCTAAAGTAAAATAATTACCTTGCCAGTCTAGTTATTGCATATAAAGTTAAAGAATAACAATGATAACGCACGTATATTAAAAATAATGAAAACGTGTTTATCGAGAGAGAGAGAGAGAGAGAGAGAGAGAGAGAGAGAGAGAGAGAGAGAGAGAGAGAGAGAGAGAGAGAGAGAGAGAGAGAGAGAGAGAGAGAGAGAGAGAGAGAGAGAGAGAGAGAGAGAGAGAGAGAGAGAGAGAGAGAGAAAGCTACTGATAATTGGAACGTGAGTGGCAGGAACATTACCCTTGAAAAAAAAGTAATAATTATATAACGTCCTATAAATTTTCTCGTGATGCGTGTGTGCACGACTAGTTCTTATTTACGTCGCCCACACGATGATATAGTCTTGTGGAAAAAAGATAAAGAGGTCGTGAAGGGCGAGAAATATGAGGAAAATCCAAAATTAATCCAATCATTGTAGCTCTTGACAGCAAACAAACGTCTCGTCGCTTTCGCTATGTGTGCGTAGATCGTACGAGGGAGTCGAAGGGCCTGGGTGCATGTACGTACAAAAGTATATGGGGTTCGTTTGGATGAGGCGAAGAGGGTCGCCTGTAGGTACACATACGTTGTACATACTCTTGCATGCGTCTGCAATATATATATCGACCGCTAAGAAAGAGAATAGCATATCCAACATCATTTAACGTGAAAAGCGCTTTGGCATACACATTTCTGATTATAAGCAGCCGATATATAAAGATCAGGTTATAGTGACTCATCGCCAATAATTAATACCAACCTAAAATGTATGCTCTTCGATCCTCCAAGTGCACTTATAAACATAGTAAATAGCTTCGGATTAATTAGTGGCATCCGACGTATATCTATAGCTCATTGTTTATTGTCTCTTGAAGATATGATTGGGAGTTCTGTTCCAGACAGATCAATCAAATGCTCCGAGTCCAGCTTGAATGCAATCAACTGCAAGATGCTATGATAAAGAAAAAAGGCGTGTAAATTTGAAATTTTCTACATCGCTTCCTCGTCGTTCTCGCTAACCTACAGATTCTCATCTACGAATAATGGTTATCTCAATTCCAGCTTTCTCACAGAGGAAGTGGTATAAAAAATTTTTGATAAAATAATTTAAATCCCTTAATCGATTCTCACCAAATTCAAGACCAAGTATCTTTGTACCCTAATTAATTTGTATACCAACTTTCAGTTCGATGGAAGAACATTTACGAAAGATAGAACAAAAAATTTTTTTTTTTTTAAATTACAAAAAAATTCATGATTCTATATAAATTTGAACGTCTCGATCGATTCTTGGCAAACTTAATACCGAACAACCCTGTCCCGTGGCCTATTATTCTAGAACGTTTTAACTCGATTGTTAATAATTTACGAAAGTTAGAGAGCGTACATCCTTTTTTCAAACAACCATAGAACGAGACATGCGATTTCGGCGAAAATTACAGCAAACTGACGAAGGTTGCGACCCGACACGTGTGCAAAGTTTCAGAATAATCGAGTAACCCTTTCTCGAGATATATATCCATTGCAATTTTGCAACCTCATCGCAAACACGCGCGCGTGCTTAGATATTTTTTAAAATATGATTTCTCGACGTTTTGGGACTTTTCAAGTACTCTGACATGAAAAACTCGAGAAAATTTGTGCTCACGAAAACATAGCTTCCTTTATGAGGAACCAAAAAAAGGTTAATTCCCTTGTTGGATTAAAACGAACTGTAATAATCGTAAAATTAGTTATAGGAACGTTGTGTAAGGAATTATTTTCTAAGTTTAAGTTCGATCATCGATATACTGTAGGAGAGGTGAATCGATATCGACGCCCCCACCAGCTATGAGTGCTTATGCGGGGTTTAGATCAGGGCAAATGCCATTGCGCATGATCGAGAATAATAATGCCGAGATGACTCGTATCGCCAGGGCCTCTTTCTTTTTCTCTCTGGGGACGTCGAATCCAAATGACGTTTCCATTCCGCTCACAAAGACCACAGATTTTACATTGGACGAGACATATCGTATCTGCTTATTTGGAACGGACTAGGCCAGTCCCATCTCCGAAGTCTCCCATTTTCGACGTGGTCAGGAAATCAGCGAGCCCCAGAGTCAAAAGAAAGAGCCACCGATCCATCTACAGTGATCGCCGATCTTTGAGATAAGTTTACATATTTATGTCACATTGTTTTCGTATTTCAATTTGTATAACGATCGGGAAATCCCGAACTTATCGAATCAGTCGTTTAAAACTACTATTTTATGCGACAATACTGAAAAGTTAATGTATCGAGAATGAGGAATGTCTGAGATTTGGAACCAATCTTCACCTTGACGTGATAATCGACCGTTAGTATCGAAGGCTCGATCAATCTATGATATAAACCAATGTTTGATGTGCTGAGACTATGTGGAATATATACACAGTTTATTAATATTATATATGTACGTTCGTGTCGTTATTTTTAGAGCCTGCTCCAAGCCATCTATTGTATTCTAATAATATCAAAGGAGAATTCACATAGGATTTCCCATAATAAGTCTATTTCACAGTTGTTTTCCTTGCGTCACGTTTTAAATGTGTCAGTGTGTAATTTTGTGTTATATCGGAGTGTGTGATCGTATGTGCTGTGAGCGTCGGATCATCGATCAAAGACTTTCATCCCTTAATAGAAATAATTATAGATCTTTCTTTGATGAATCAGAGTTTCAATTTTAATGGAATTCGTTGACTTTGGAGGAAAATTGAACGAACAATTTATAAAAGTTAACTAATGAATCATTTTGTTATTTGAAAGGATATGCATATTACTTGCACAACGTTCATTCGATGAGTCTGAATTTAGCTTCATTGATTCTCCCACCCACTTTTACTGTGATTTTATATTTCATTCATCTTTGTTTACTCAATTTCAACTTCTGCTATCTCAAGTTTTAAGAAACACCATTGCCCTTTTCCTAGATAAATAGGTAGATAGATAGATAGCCTGTGCCATCACCGTATCCCTTATTCAGACTTATTATTCACTAACACCCTTTCCCAATTTTCCAATGGCAAATCTTGCAGTTTTATATGAGTTTCGAATAACCATAACATTATTGATCTTGTTTTCTCCCAGTTTTTATGTCAACGAAATGTAAACTATTAGATAATTTCAATTGAGGAAACAGTTGTAACTGATACATGAGCGTGTTAAATTGAATTTAGCTTTAAATGAAATGAAATAAACGTTCAAATTGAATTTTTATTTACCCGTGAAACACACATACAAACACGATAAACACACCGGACATTTTTTCTGAGTATGATTTACGGATTGTTCAGCATATTTTAAATACATTGACATTAAAATCTCGAAAAAAAAGATATCACGAAAACGAAATTTCCTTCATCAGGAAGCAAAAATGAAAAAAACTTAAAGTTTTAGTTTTTTTTTGCTTTCCTACATAAAATTTCGTGGTATGAAGAATAAAAAATTTATTAAACTCACATTTTCTTTCTAATTTGTAACCCAAACCTCTAATAAAATCGGTTTTTTTTTTAACAAACTTATTTTTATAAATAATAGAAACTCATAATTATAGATAATAAATATTACATCCAAGTATTTTGTCCCGTATCAAGTTTAACGAATGTACGTGTACGACTCTTCGTTTTTCATTGAAAGTCTGCGAGTGCTTGTATCGATGAGGGAAGATCCAAAATGAAAAAAAATGTCTGACAAGCCCTTTCGCTATTATATTGAAAAGACCCTTCCCCGTCACTCGTGCGCCTTTCCCAAAAGATAAAATCCATTCCTCCCGCCCTCTTTCACGCAGATATAATATACCATCGTAACGAAAAGTTCATGTAGCGAAAGAAACGGTCCTAATGTCTACTGCCATCGATATCGAAGTACCCGGTTGAACGTGCGCTTTGAATGATTCTCTTTTCTCCTGGTGACGCAAAGAAATCAGTAAAAGAGATAAATTAATTCGAATGTCGTAAAGGCCACGCCTGAAATATCCTAAATACGATAATCAGTGAATGCTCCATGAAATTCTAGCACCTCTCTTTAATATCGAGTCATTTGTATACCGTAAATGCAAAAACCGTCCATACCAAGTTATCGCAGCTTGTACATAGCGTACTCCCACGACGTTCCCAATGAGATTTGTATTACGAGCGCGTTTCCTGGTGCGTGAGCACGAGACTCGATAAACATCTCTTTGACACTTAAAAATTACGTCTGGCCGAACTGTAGGTACTATCCCTCTTTGCCTCCGAAATGTGTAATCGTATGCGTAAAAGGAGTCATCAAACGCGCTTAGTCGTTATCCAGCGTAGGAGACATTTGGACAGAAGCAACGTGGGCGTGCAATTGTTCTTTGTAAGCTCGAGCGTTAATCACGTGAAAAAAAAAAAGATAAATAGAAGGTTTAATTCTTTCGAATGAGGAATTTGACTCGTAGAACGAATAAAGTCATTTTCATATCATGATCCCCTGAGAAACAAATTCATTGTAAATATTTAGAAATATTTATATATTGTATTTGCAGACAATTTTTTTCACTACTCAGTTGATGCTCAAGAATAGTTTCTACTTGATTTTTCTACTAGAAATCAACGAGGGTTTATGTTTATATAATTATTATAAAAATTCTTTTTATATTAAATGACTGATGTATACGTTTTAAATTGAGCAAACGTCAAGATATCAACTAATAACTTTATAAAATATTTATAAATTAATGTTATAGGTCGCTTGGCAGTGCGCATGACGTTAAAGAGGCTCTCAGAATTTACGAGAATCATTTCATCAGTCGTCAAGCTAGTGTACACAGTACTTAAAGAAGCTTGCAAAGCCGAGTCTTTCAAATTGCTTCCTCATTATTTATCATCTTTCACAAAGCTTCCTCTAAGAGAAAGTCAAAATCGATCAACATACTTCATCATAGAGGTTGAATCGTAAAAGATTAAAGATAATGATAAACCAATGTGCAACGTTCTACTTTTGCATAATTTTCATGTGTATTGTATCATCGCGAGGTTCATTTAGCCCATAATGTCTCATATATTATCGATCTATAGTAACGAATGATGCAAGGCACGATTATAGCATCGCTCCTCGGTCGTAGTATTTTTTTTTTTTTTTTTTTTTTTTTTTTTTTTTCATTCATATTGTAGCGAAAAACTGTACCGGATCTCACTCGATCTCGAAACTCAGACTATTATCTTATCAAGGGACACGGTGAACGCCCATCTAAAACTTCCAAAGTACGATTAAAGGCTTAAATCTGAAAGTAGACGACGGGAATCTCAAGATGATGTTAGTTTAGGGGAATGTTTTAATCAAGTTCAAGTGTAAAGATCCTTATCCGTAAGACTTTCTAGAATAAGCCGTGGCATTTAACGTCTCGCGAAACAAAGCCCCACGAAACGATCGTTTGCGTACATCAAAATTCCGTGGCTATACACCAAGATATAGGCTGCTCGCTTAATCGTCTTCGGTTGAAAATTCATGAGACTGCAACGGGGCTTATTTTCTTTCGGTATAAGTATCGCGTCAGCTATCGATTGGTAGAGTCACGTGTATAAAATAATTTCCAACAATCATGGAGAAACCATGGATTTCTTCGTTGCAACGGCTTTCTTTATATCAAACACGTGCACCATAATTACAAGGGAAAACCTTTGGTTGCGTCTATGAATCGAAAGAATGAAGAAAAAACGATAAATATAGTCTCGCTCTTCACTGATTGGCAGCTCTTGGCAACTACCTTACTAAAAGTCCTGTAATTAAATCCTTCGCGTTTCGATGCTCGCAACACGTGCTTAGAAGTACTACTTAGAGTAACGAAGCACAGAAGCTTCAAGTACAGCGGTATATTCCTACAAAAGGAACATAATATAAAAAGAACTTGCTAATTTAATATAATTGTAAGGAGGATGAAGGGAGTGTACAATGCCAAGAGGTCATACGTCGAAATAAATCAATCTACATCTATATAAAAAGTTTAACTAACAATGATTATCGTATTGTATATCCGAAGGCAATTTATAGAAATTAATTGTAATATATTGGAAGATAATTATCGTCGATTGTAATTACAGTTTAAACTTCGTCAATCCAATTTTTTTTTCTTAAGGAACACGTAAAAATGATATAATTTCGTAATCGTAGATAACCGGCAGGGAGACGACTGGAACTCAATGTTGGATAAGTTTTTAAGCGGCACACCATGTAATAAAATATGGTGGCATATGTGGGGATTTGAAAATCTAATTAAGAAGGAAATAAAAGGGGAGCGATAGGAGGAATGAAACCAAAGATAAATTATACCAAATTTTTTACCAAATTGTAATATATTGGAAGATAATTATCGTCGATTGTAATTACAGTTTAAACTTTGTCAATGCAATTTTTTTTTCTTAAGAAACACGTAAAAATGATATAATTTCGTAATCGTAGATAACCGGCAGGGAGACGACTGGAACTCAATGTTGGATAAGTTTTAAAGCGGCACACCATGTAATAAAATATGGTGGCATATGTAGGGATTTGAAAATCTAATTAAGAAGGAAATAAGAGGGGAGCGATAGGAGGAATGAAACCAAAGATAAATTATACCAAATCATAAAGAGAAGAGTAACGCGTAACAAACAGGTTAGAAGAATAAATGAATTAATACGTTTATAAGAGCTTCATAGGTGTAAGAATATCAATAGATATTTCTTATGTTATTTCACGATACAATTTATCTGTGATATCCAGACCAAAACGAATATCTGTTTGATTACGTTGGAACTCCGCTAATCAGTAGAAAAAAGGACATTGCATTTTTTTTCTAATAAAAAAAAATTATTTCATCGCCTAGATATTTAGAAAATTGGCTCGAAATAAACGTAGTTTTACATAGAAATGTACTCATAGCGGTTGACAACAATAGAATACAGCGATTTTTTCCGCCATTTTGTATTCGTTCTAAATGAAAAAAATAATAGAACGATAAAGATACTTTACGACAGATCGTACCCAAATCTGATGATGATTCACGGTCTAGCTTTTGAGGTTAATTGAATAAACGAAAGACTTTTGGCGTCTATTTATTTTCAGTTCTCTCGCGCTCAACCGCGAGTTTCTCTTTCAGACAATTCCGCCCGCTCATTTCTGGTAACGATATCCTTAAGGGAAGGCGAAACCTCCATGCTTACACACATATGTGCTGCTTCTCTTCAACTCCGCCGTGAGCGCCATATTAGTTCGATTTCTGTCGTACTCATGGAGGTCTCACCTTCCCTTAAGGTCATGTGACATAGCGATGGAGATACCGTATACGAGACTCCGTCAGTATTCTTCCGACTTTCCTATTTTCTCAGAATTCATATTTTGGCCGAAAATAAATTAGATTCACGTGCAGAATGACTATACATATATAATGTTTCCGTTAGAAACATTAAACGATCCTGAGAAAATAGAGAATTTGTAATTATGTGAATCAATCGATCCGCCTTAAGGAGATATAATTCTCCCTCCCGTCAACCTTACGCTGAATTTTTATTTAGGCGTACAGTGCTTTTACTATCTGTTAAGTATACTCACGAGTGCAAAATCAGTGTGCGCATGCAACAACCTTAATCGCATAAAGCATGGCATGCTCGAATCAAAATAATTTCGTTCAATACAGTGGCAAGTGCGCAATTGTTAAACGAAACGTTTTTTTATCGCGCATTGCGCTTAATGCGCTATTCTCATGTGGATCGTTTCAACGCGCTTCTATTGTCGAATCACGAAAAGCATATTTTCGCGCAAATAATTAATCTCAAACCCAGGTACTAAAAACGGATTTAAACTGTCTGCAGCTGATTTGCGCTACGAACCGGCGAGTGAATATTTCATAACAAAGAAGGCATACTCTGATCCGCTTAATTGCGTGAATTGGAACGTTCATCGTGCTCTTTGCGCGAAACTTTGATCAAGAGCATTCCTAAAGGGGATTCGAGCCACTGGGATAACCGCGTCAGCCAACACAATTGATGTAACAATTATTCGTAGCTCGTTACTACCACTCTTATTATTATGTCGTGTGTACTTGATGTATTTTTGTTATTACATTTGGTTCGAGAACTCATATGACGTCATGTTCCAGACAATGACCGTAAACAAACGAATTGATCAGAAATTACCAATTAATTTATTTTGGTCGTACACCCTACGAAGAAGACCCGGTGGACCTACGATTTTATGGGGTTTCCCAACCAATAAGGTTATGTACTTACGAGCTCGAATTTCCCTCCTGTGCTTCCACGATCAATCGTGACGCCTTTGCCCGTAAGCAGCGGTACTTGCTGGACAGATTTTGACTGACCATACCGGCATGAATTTGTTGGATTCCCAGGCGTACGTAGTCTCTTGATACGGATGATACAATCGTGACACACGATGCATGCCAATCTACCAACCAATACGACACAAACCTACAACGATCTACACATTATTTGTTTTCGTAACCGTCCCTCTCCGACACAGATTGTAACAGCAACAATTCGGGATGCACGATGCTCACGAACACGTGTGCCGAGTGTTACTGATGCGAATGTGCGCGGCAATTTTTTACATCAAGCATGCAGTTGCTTTGACGGTTTAAAGTTTGATTTTTAACTCCGTTCGATAATATTTACGCGAATTTTACGAGCGCAATGGCTGCGAGCCAAGAGCAACTCGTAGCTCTGGAAGAAAAGCAAAGGATCATCGATAGAGATCCTTTTGGAAAGCTCAGAATCGACGATCCTAGCGTTTTGGACAGCGTCGATGGCCGAGAAATATGCGAGCGCTGTTACAAATCGCGAAAATTTTTTTGTTATACCTGTTGCGCACCTGTTATCGACCGGAAATATTTTCCACGAATGAAGGTACGTATTTTCGGAAAATTCCGCGCGATCCTTCCACAATCTTGATATTAATAATTGTTATCACATGAGTGTTATTATTATTTAAGCTACCAATTAAAATCGATATAATCAAACACGCGCGTGAGATTGACGGTAAAAGCACGGCTGTACACGCTGCCATACTCGCTCCGGAAGATGTGACGATCTACACGTATCCAGAATTTCCCCTTTTTTTGGAGAACGAAAAAGTAAGTTAACCCTGTTTTTCAAAGTGTTCAGACACACAACGAAGAATTCGAAACTGACAATAACGAGGAGTCTCAGGTTGTTCTTATCTTTCCTAGTCAAACAGCCACTACGGTTGATGCTCTTTTCACACCGGAATACACAGAAGTTGTTGAAGTATCTAACGGCGTAGAAAAACAGTTTCCAGTCACTAGAGCTGTCTTTATCGACAGCACTTGGCATCAGACGAAAGCGATATACAAGGACCAAAGATTACGAGGTTGACATCTATTTATTTTCAATATTGCCCTTAAACGCTACCGGACCGGTCAAAATTAATTCTATTTTTTCAATTGTATCCGAGGCAAAAGGCAGCTTCCAATGCTATGTATTAAATAAGGTTTACGAGGTCTCGTTAAACTTGTTTATGAAGTTTCATTTTATTTAAATGTAAGAATTTTTAATACGCAAATGATATGGAAAGTAGTACATTTTTAAAGCACTGGGTTCAAGCCATATAACGGACTTTTACCTTTGCTGAGACTAAATAACTCTATAAACTGTATGCACAGTGCGTTTGTTGCTATACGCTTAAACGATCGGTCGCAGGAAATTGCCTGTTTCTACTGCAGGATGAAAACTGATCCACGATCGTCCGTTGCATTTATTAATTTCTCAGCCACTTAAAAATTGAATATCTGTAATTCAACTTTGAAAATAGGATTCAGACCGTCGACTGCCTTCTTTTAAATATAAATTTTCCAAATATGAATATTATTTAAAAGAACATTTTTGTTGTTTTAGATTTACCGTGCGTAATATTGAAATCTAGAATATCGCAGTTCTGGCGCCACCAAAAAAAAAGCCCACGTTGGTATCTCGCTACTGTAGAGGCCATTCATCAGTTCTTGGTTGAATTACACGAAAGTGCCTTTGGTATCGTCGATGATTACGCTTTGAAGGAGATTTCGAATAATCAGAAGAATTCTAACTTCGCAGATCCGTATCTGGGACAATACGACAATTTGTTATACTTCTTCAAATACATGTATGAAAAAATTCACACTATTTACGATCACGATAAGTTGTGGGCTTACAAGAGGCCACTTTTATGATAGTTTTAAATAAAACGTTGACACAAGAAAATTCCTTCATTGTTTTTGTTCTCTTGGAAACTTTAGATGTTTTAAAGTTCCAAAAGATAATATTTATTCTCTGAAATAATCACTACATAAATATATTATAGTACTTAAAAAATTTAAAAGGTACTATTCGCTTAAAACATATAAATTGCGACGAAGAAACTTCATCTCGTCGCAACATCTTATTCAGTTTCTCTCTCTTTCTTTCTTCTTGACTCATGGTTTAAGCATCGATTAAAAAATATAGTGCACGCCACAAATATTCAATTTATTCGATACATTAATTTTTAATTAGATGTATTTTGCGTTTGGTATATTTTATTAAGTGGCACGTGTGGTGCTGGTACCAAAAAGAGTAACTGAGCGATTTGTAACGCGCTGATAAATTATTTTGAAGCGTATGCAGTGCGCATACGTATTAAATCAGAAACCATTAGATCTGTCCATTTAATATTTGGGAGGGATATGAAGAATCTACAGTTTTGTAGGAGTGTGAAAATGCGTTCGGGTATTACTTAGATCTCTGATAATTCACGTAACATTAATCAATACAAGCATATTGTACGTAAATACGTGATTAATGAAATAAACAAATTCAACAAGATTGGTTTAGGATACAACAACGCTGATGCTGCACATAGATTATCGAGGAAGAAAGAATGAGAAAGAATAATGTCTAACAACGTGTTCTCGTTAATTCGTAACAGGAATATACTAATTTTTTTCTGAAAACCGAATTCCGACAATGGTAAATTGTCGTTGACATACATTTATACATTTATTACACCGGAAACACACAACGCTAAACTCTCTTTGACTATAACGACTCTCAACGAGTGTTAATTTGTTTTCTTTGTATAGTTTTATCTTCTATATTATGCGATTACGGGGTCGTTCAGTGATCCCATAACATTCTCACAGACAATAACAAGCTTTCACAAATTTCACGAGAAACTTTAAACCCCGAGCCTGAATTTTGGCCGGTCTGTCATGTTAATCTCAAATGTTACATTCGATTATGCACATTGAGATCGATTCTAACAATTAAGTAAATAAATCCGCTTGTAACGACGAAAACAAACAGTGCATTTGGCAAATTTACAGAAAATTCCGCGGTGCTAGTTCGTGGCTCGATTCATCGTTCTGCAAAGCAATTTCTATCTTATACGAGCAATGCACGTTCTTGCAACTTTGTTATTTGTACCTCGTACATGTCTCTAATCTTATTTAAAGACAAAACAAAGAAACATAGACAACATACAACTTTCCGTTGTAAAAAAAAATGATTGTAAACGACGAAGCACATACGCTTCGAGGCGCGCAATCGCTGTAGCTTAGTAAATGGTGGGCAGTCGCTTTTTTTGTTTTTCTTCCTTTCTGTTTCTACTGATACTAATCATCGGACATACTTTCGAGTAGCCGTCGCTATCCGAGAATCCGAATCATCGGTACAGCGAGAGAGAGAGGAATGCGGCGCCTCCGATTACCAAATAAACCGTACAAAAAACACGATTATCAGAGTTCACTAAAAAGGGCAGGGACCGAGGTAGATTCACCGTACGATACGAAAATAGAGTAAATACATTGCGGTCGAATACTGGAATGATTGCACGTTACACACGAATCGACAGTAATAAAAAATTTAATCCACGCTTCGAAGCTCGTGATCCGACACGATTTCTCGGGTATCGTATAAACTCGTATAAACCCATTTCTTTTGTTTTTATTCTTTTTGTATCCACATACTACCACCGCAGATCCATCGCTATCAATATAAATACTCATTTCTTTCATTTTTGTTTTTTTTTTCTCTCTTTAAAATAAATGTGGTACTTAGGACGCGTTTAGAAGACCTCTGTTCTCGAGCGTATCTCTCAACGATGAAAATAATTGGAGTTGTTGTTCCGGCTTCAGGCTATAAACCTGTCGTAAAGAATAAAAAAAATGAAAAATCGATTTAAAAAATAAATAATTCGCTATATTTACCTGTTGAAGAAGTTTTTGTGGCGACGCCGTGTGAATAAAAGAAGAAATATAAACATTAACGAATGTCGCCATCAGGTACTGACAGTCGAATCTATCCATGATCCCTCCGTGGCCAGGAATAATGTCACCGAAGTCCTGCAAAAATTAATTTCACAGCTCAATACACCGCTGCTTCGGATTTGATTTTTTCTTATATTTTTTTCGGACTACCTTGATTTTGAAAGCTCGCTTGAATCCACTCGCGAAGAATCCTCCAAATGGTCCGATCACCGAGCTGAATACCGACATCGACAAAGAGTGCAGCAGGAATGGATACATCGTAAGGCTCGTTTTCCAGTTTAGCTAAAGAATAAAATTTTAAAAAAGAAATAATCAATTAATCCGTCGAACGTCATCGTTTTTCATTCGATTCTGTGTATTTTAAGTAGAAGAGATTTACCATTTCTGCAGATTTTTGTAAACTCTGAGGAAGCGTGTACTCCTGAGGTCGGAAAAGACTCGATGGCTCGCAATCCATCGTCATTCGACCCAACACCTCGCTGTATTCGATTGGACATACGAAGTACCGGTATTGACACATTACGTACGAGATCTGAATTCAAAGTTCGAAAGAAGCATCATTAATCACGATAACACTGCACCCAGTACTGCGTATCATAATTTATTTTAATTTTACCAGTAATCCAAATAAGACTGTCGAAAAACCGCCACCGATAAATCCTTCCCAGGTCTTTTTCGGAGACAACTTTATCAGAGGAGTACGACCGAAGAAAAATCCGAAGACGTACGCCATAACGTCGTTTATTACGATCATGCTTACTGGTACGATAAACCTGAAAAATTATTAATAAATACAAATGTGCGGTCGTTACGTATTCGTCGAGCGACATATTTTCTATTGATTTTCCCTTCGCTCACCATATCAAACCTTCGAATATGTTCTGTATAATCAGATAACTCTGCGTCACGACGATCAGCAGTGCAACGTGGGTCCACGCGAATAGTGAAAATTGTTTCATGTAATATTTCTTCACGAGTGAAAGTACGAACCACACGAATCCGACGATGTAGAGACAGAACGATATAAATCGGTGGTACGTCACTAGGACCCGAAGGTAATCCTAGAAAATCATCAAATTGGACTTTCCTCACCGGTGGTTCAACGCTATTTACTAACAGTAGAAAGTTGTCGTTATTTATTTCACAATTCAAACGTATTTGTCTACAGCGCATTTATAATAGAAGAATTTGAGTAGAAAACGTTTTTAAAGATCCTTCAATTGACCAATTTTACAGATTTATTTCGGAGTTATTTTGTTGGGGAGTACACGATGTACATGAATCTGCATTTTTATTTGTCAAACAGTCGGGCATGAGCTTTGATTCTCTTTACCTAACTGTTATTTTTATTTTTATTCTTTAAATTAAGGTCGCTTGGCGTCATCTGTTCTTGTTAAAATTCCTGAATTTAAAATGGCTTGGCGCCATCATGGAGTGGATAAGCGCAGCTGTGACATCACGGAAACTTTTCCTTTCACTTGTATTACTGGAAAATCTATGCGTCGTGCAAGATTAAGCGAATTCCTCAAATAATTTCTTTTTTCCAAATATTTCTTTTTAACAATCTGACTTTAATTGTAAATGGGCATTTTTAAATTCAATTACATATTGGAAGTACAAATGGAAAACCGCCGTTTTCCTATAGATAGCGTCAGCAGTAAATACTGGTCAAAAATGGACAATAAAAAACGTCATATGATAAGGTTAGACATCTGTCAACAACTCCTCGTCATTAGATTTGTGAATTTTTATCGGCGTCGTATACTTTTTGGTGCGCGAATATGTCGAAATTTGAGCTGAATAAGCGTCATTTGCGGGAAGTTTTGCTTTTTGCCTTTGATTAAAAAAAATCTGCGACTGGGCTCGTCGAATCATTATAGAAACTTATGGTGAGACTGTTATTAGTGAAAGAACGTGTCGCGAATGGTTTCAACGCTACGAAATGGGTGATTTCGACGTGGAAGACAAGGAGCGTCCCGGACCGGTGAAAAAGTTTGAAGACGCAGAATTGGAGGCATCGCTGGATGAAGATTCGTATCAAACGTAACAAGAATTTGCAGATTTATTGAGCGTTACTCAACAAACCTCTTCACATCGTTTGAAAATCTTGGGAATGTTCCAAAAGCAAGGAAATTGGGTGCCATACGAGTTGAAGCCGAGAGACGTCGAATGGCGTTTTTTTCACGTGCGAACAGCTGCTCTAATGGCAGAAAAGGAAGGATTTTTTGCATCGCATTGTGACTGACGATGAAAAGTGGATCCATTACGATAATCCATAGCGAAAAAAATCGTGGTGACGTCCCGGCCATGCATCACCACCGACGGCCAAGCCAAACATCCATGGCTCGAAGCTCATGCTGTTTATTTGGTGGGACCACCTCGCCGTAGTATATTATGAGCTGCTGCAACCGGGTAAAACCATCATAGGAGCTCGCTACCGAAGACAACTAATGCGTTTGAGCCGGGCATTGAAGGAAAAACGGCTACAATACGAGCGAAGACACGACAAAGTGATTTTGCCGCACAGCAACGCTCAGCGACATGTTGCTCAGGTTGTGAAAATTTACTTGGAAACGCTTGAATGGAAAGTCCTACCCACCTGCCGTATTCTCCAGACATTGCCCCTTCCGACTACCACCTATTCCGATCGATGACGCATGGCCTGGCTGAGCAGAACTTCCGTTCTTACGAAGAAGCCAAAAATTCGGTCGATTCGTGGAGCGATGGACAATACTTTAAAGAATAATTATGTAACCATTTTTCTACAATAAACGCTCAAATGTTGAAAAAAAAACGGCGGTTTTTCATTTGTACTCGCAACACAACTACATGATTTATATTAACAGGATCAATTGAAATGCTGTTCGCATTATCGTTGCATACATACATACAGTTGTGATTTTAACAAACGCTTGAATTTCATAAAACAATAGGTGAAGCCTTACACACATTACCGAGACAATAAATGAATAGGTCTCCTATTGATTTTGTGTCAGAAAGTCAGGTAGCAAGTAGGATGTTACTCAGCATCACAGACAGTTTATAAATTAGATTATCTACCGCAAACTGAAGCGGCTGAGCACAACCAGTGACCTCCTTCACAGACCTTGACATTTCAAATAAATTTTTATTAGAGTCCAAAGACTAAAAAATGTGTAAAAACTCCAGATCATTACCACATCTTCATTGCCGATTTAAGCTTGCTTGCTGTTATCATTTAAAAAAAAATTTATTTAATATTTCTCTCCCAACTCGTGTAATCGCATGTATATGGTTTTTAATTCGTAAAGAAATTATTTACGTGATCATATAATACTAATTGTTGTGATTGTGACCTTAGACCGGGATCGTCATCAACAAGCATAAAGTTCGAAGGCAAATGACCGTGAGTGAGTTTCCTCAGAAGAATCGGACTACCCAACGTATGGAATTTATGGAAAGAGAGAATTTAATATAAATCCGAAAACCCATGGTGAAACTTTTTAAAAATAATAATAGCAATACTAATTAATATTCTTTCAATTGAATTTTACTATTAAAAATGTTTATAAAATTTGTATAGCTCGAAATAGGTAAAAGATGAAATGTTTTACCAAGATAGCTAATCACTATCAAATAAATGGCATTGACAGTGATTAACAATACTATGAATTATGTTCTCGCTAAATTTCCGAGGTATAAATATAATAAATTGTGCATGATTGTAAAGTTAAGAAGATTTCATATCATCTGATATCGGTCAGATTCGTCTGTGATTATTTTCATTGACTAAAAAACTGCGGTGAGATTGACATAGCGATAGAAGGAAAAAAAATCATATTTATGATCCTATCACCACACGTTACAGTTACCTTAAGTTACCTTAAGACACGTTAGAGCTCTATCGTAAACAAGTACAATGCAATAATGGTATTTTTTTGTTAGAAACTAAATTGATTTAAATACTCACCGTCTGATTTATTACCACAGCAAAGTAGTCCATAAGATTCTCGCCGTAGAAGAAATAATTGGACGTGATTAAGAAATACCATGAGAGAGACCTGAACCAAGGTAAACCATGAATCCTGTAGACCGCATAACCGATGTTGATGATTTCCGCAAAACATTTAACTTGTACGACCAGTGTCTATTAAAAAGTAAAACTTCGAATGATAAATAATCCGAAGAAAAAAATAAACAACAAAATTCAGTAAAATAATTGACTTACTGTAACCATCAGTGCTAATGGCCCACCATAAATAATAAGACAGAAGCCAGCAATCATCAACCAGGTGAAAATTCCTCTAATAATCCAATTTTTCCAGCTGCAAAGAATCGTATATCAGATAAATGCCTTCTCTTACAGAATGGACCTTTCGATCAGCAATAAATATGACGCCAGCTTCAAGAAATTCCAGATAAAATTGCATATTGTTTATTAATTGAATTCGTCATATAAAATAAGTTTACCGATCGGGTAAGCCAGAAAGAGCGACGATAAGGATATTGGGCGTATGATCAGTTCCTTGTGGCAACGTTTTGCCCAATTCGGCAACCTCGACTTTTCCATCGTCTTCTGACTCAATGTCTTCTTTCTAAATAAAAAAAAGTAGCAATGATGTCTTTTAAGAACATCAGTTGTTTTGCAATCGTCTGAACAGTAAATGGCACGTACAGTGTCAGGTGTTGTAGATACCGAATTGTTCTTCGAACGAAATTCCAATTGGATTACATGTGCATACAGACAATGTTAGTCAAGTGATTTTTCAGGATGAATACAATGTTCTAGCTACCATAGTAACAACTATACTATCGTTTGACTATCAATAAATGGTTGAAACGAGACATCAGTAAAAAGCACAAACAATCTCGTTATTTAAGAGATCAAATTGTTTTTCGAACGAAATATCAATTGGATCACAAGCACGTGCAGACAACAATAATAATTTGGAGATATGTGTAATGTTTAGACTCTGCATAATCTAATTGGTGTTGTCGTGAGACCAATTACATTATTGTTTGACTATCAATAAAAGGTTCAAGGGAGACAACAGTAAAAGACATGTACAGTGTCGGGTATTGTAGACAGCAAATTGATCTTTGGACAAAATTCCAATTGGATTGCACTATCGTAATTGGTGCTGTTAACGCACCGATTAGATTATTTATCGTTTGATTCTCAATGAAAGATTCAAACGAGACAACCGTAAAAGGCACAGGTAGTCTCAGTGTAATGGGTATCAAATTGTTTATCGAACGAAATCTCAATTAGATCACATACACATGCAGACAGTGTTAATCAGATGATTATTTGCGATCACTATAATGTTCTTGATCTCAAATAATGTAATTGGTGCTATCGTCGCACCAATTACATTATTGTTTCACTATTAATGAAAGGTTCAAACGAGGCAAGAGTACAAGGCATGTTCAAAGTTGTATGTCATAGTTAACAAATTGATCTTTGAACCGAATTCAAATTGGATCGCCCTATTGTAATCGGTACTGTCGTCACACCAATGAAATTATTGTTCGATTCTGAATGAAAGGTTTGAACGAGACACCCATAAAATTAGATCACATGCACATGCGGACAATGTTAATCGGATGATTTTTGGCGATGGGTATAACGTTCTACATCTTCCATATTGTGATCGGTGCTGTCATTGCACCAATTACATTATCGATTTGCCATTAATAAAACGTTCAAAGGAGATGAGAGTAAATGGCATGTACAGTGTCGAGTGTTCGAAATAGAAAATAGTTCTTTTATTTAATGATAATTGTTACAAATCAACTGCCATCGCACCAATTATATTATAGTTTAAATATCTATGAAAGGTTCCAACGAGACAAATATTGTTTAAATAAAATTCCAATTGAATCGTATATGCATAGAGACAATATCAGCAAAGTGGTTTTTTATCACAATGTACCAACTGTCATTGCATCGATTACACTATCGTCTGACTACTATAACATTATCCACTGGTAAAACTAATTGGATTTTTTAATATGCAAAGGTACATAAGATGTATTGATCGAGTGTACGCTTTCTCACTTGCTCAAATACACAAAACTGAATACCGTGCAGGTTCAGTGCCCCAGCGACAGACATTATTATCAAAAGTTTTTTAACTAACCAAGTGTACTAGGTACGTACAGTGTCATGCAGCATAGATGGCAAATTGTTCTTGGAACAAAATTCCAATTGGATCACATATACATACAGGCAACGTTAATAAAGCAGTCTATCGCGAGGAATACAAGCTATCATCGCAGCAATTATACTTTCGTTCAATTATCAACGACAACGAAAGGTTCGAACGAGACCCGGTAAGTCGCAGTTGAGAAAAACATAACGCAAAGGCGTTTTAAAAATTGCGAGGCACGATTAAAAAATCTTACTATCGATATATTAACGTTGAAAAATATAAACAAATAATTTCGGAGTCTCACCTGATCGTCGTTGACATCTCCCGCTCCTCCTGACGTATCGCCGATGGTTCTCTGTCGCAATTCAGACATTTTTATAACACGAGCTTACAACTCGATCGACCGTTCTGCTAGAGTTTAAATTAAACTTAATATCCAAAGGGAGAGCACTGTGTTCACTGAATCGTACTTGTCAATTGCATATTTACATGTTTAAATAACTAAAGCGGAGCTGGGGCGGACGTGATAGACAGATATCGCGGATTCGCGCACATCCGACTCGCAGGTTAGCGCAGAACTGCGCCCTCGGTGAAACTCGGCAAGCTTCGGAGGCGCATCAAGAAATCGATCGTAATTAATCGCAAGAGAAAGACAAAAAAAAGCAACAATACACTTTGGTGGACGTAGCGCGCATTACGACCGTTCCTCTAGACAAGCAATTGATGAGAATGTTCTATTTAGAGACATTGCAATTGTCAAGGAAATGCGCGTGCGTGTGCCACTATATTTTATTAAGAAAACTGTCTCGCGTATCGTTACAGCGACATAGGAAAATCTGTAAAAGTCGTAACGGTAGGAGAAGACGACGACTAATATTGACGGGAATATTCCTCGAAGAAGTAGAATAATTAACGAATATAATTACGGATTGGTCATAGCGGACAAGGAAACAACAATGATCCCGACAGTAACATATTGATGTCTCGAGGCGCGATTAACGAAGGTCAAGTATTTATATTGCCGAAGGGGGAAGGGGTGGGTCTATATAGAAAAAGCAAAGTGAACAAAAACGGAAGGCATAGAGAAATCTGTAGATTAGAGCGTTATATGCCTGTGCATAATCTTTTTCTCAAGGATTTACCAAGGTACGATATTGCATAAAGGATATTGAAATAGTTGCGCAATCGAAATAAATTCGATTAGTCGTTAATTAATTTCTTCTTACTAATGTTCATTATTTAAGTTTTATAATTGAAAGTGATTATTGTGTTATTATCAAAAGTCGTAATTATTCGTTCTTATAACTCGCAACCACCAATTGCATTAGCACAAGTCGTAAAAGTTCAGTAATATTTATGTTGCTTGTTCGTTTTAGTTTTAGTTGTTTTTTTTTTTTACTGGATACAGTATATTGTCTTATGTGTAATATTACTATTATCCTTATATCGCTAGCCATACAATTATTGGAATGCGACGAATCGTTTAAATATGGTAAAGTTTATTTAATAACATCACAGATACAATAATTATGTACATAATTGTCTGGGTGGGGGGCAGGGATCAGGGTAACGCCGTATTTCGAAATTTATCGGCCGCTCGATCCTCTCCCCACTGACAATCCCACTGACAAGCACTGAAGTACCAAGTATCAAGTAAAATTGCCCCAGAAGGGGAAGATACTAGACACGAAACTTCAGCTGCAGCTTCAGGAAGCAAATCGAGGGCTTGTTGGGAGCAGAGAAGAGTCGCTGCTTTTCTTTTGATGGCGTATTCGACTATAGTTCGTTCCGCGACTGTGTTGATTCGTTCAAATTCGACTGTTGATTAGCTACGGCCAATCAACATATAACTGATCCATATAGTCGTAGTGACTATCGAGTGAGAACCAGATGAAACTGCGCAACCCAGTGCCACCGCTAAAGCTGGTTGGTTATCGTTCTATGACCGAGAGCCATGATTCGTGAATTTCAAACTACCGCTTCGAGGTTTCTAGTTTAATGTGATCCTTACTGTATACACACAGTTTCCACCGGGGACTCGGATCGGACTGTAATGGGTTTGAACTAGTGTCACCCTCTTGGTGACGAACAATCGCATGTGCGAATCAACCTAGGGTCTCGAGTTATCTAGGATATCGGTAATCGTTGCAGTCCGATATCAATCCTGGTGGAAACTCGGTAACGGTCATTTCAGCTTCCAAATATAAAACAAGTCGGAGCATTTGACCGGTGCGCTTTGCAATGGCTCACTCGAACGCTGCTGTCTTCGTTAATTTCGATTACAGCTCAACGCTGCGTTCAAGAATTTTAAAAACCTTCTGGTTATCCGTTCTTAGACTCGACTTCCGCTCGGATCATCATGCCTCTTCGCGGAAACAGCAACGACACTTGATTTATTGTACTACAGATTATCCTCCGACGACGAGAGTTTGTCGAATACGTAGAGTTTCAGTTGAGCGTCGTGCCTCTGTGGAGGCGTGGCAGAATCCGGTTTAACTGTATCCGAAGCACATGGAGGATCCAATGTACGTGACAAGAGGGTACGATTTAGCTCGGGCATCGAAGCTGTCGGATCTTTGAGAGGTAACGTTACATCTCGGAGTGAATCCGTCGGGGAAGGGGGAAGCACCACTTTTTCTGGAGCATTTTGGATGAATATTACTCTGGAAAATTTTAAGAAATTCATTCAGATTACATGTGTTAATATGATCGTATCTACATTACCAACTAATTTCAACCAAATTATTTCAAACCTTATGATTTGTTTCGTGCAATAAACTTAACGAAAGACGGTAAAAGTAAAAGTTTTTAGTTAAGTTCACAAATTTAGTTATAACGAATTGTTAATTTATGTAGCTGCAGGCCCTGTGGGTCTCTTTTACAAAATCATTTATATAATATAAACAGTGAGATAAATAAATAAAGAATGACAATGAGTTTTTAAGTGTCGCGCCAAAATAGTTCGAGCACAGTAGCTTTTATGTTTAAAAACTCGTTTCGCATGTAAAACCTCGATAAAATGAACAACATTTCGGTGTCTTTGTTATGATTTCTAATAAGTTAAATTTGTCAATTGTAGAATTACATTCTTTATTGACGGCAAGACGTTTTAGCACTAAAAACTCAAAAGTGTCGAATTTAATTAACAATCTTTGAGTATACACCAATATCGCATATTCGACTAAACTCGAGCACCGTGTTTTCGTATATTCGAGACCTTGGATTCTGTTATCAGTTGCAATCTCAAATTACGATAGGATTTTTTAATTTATCGCGACACTGTGACTTTATTACCGAATAATCCGCGATTGGGAAATCACATTCGAAAGCTTCATAAATAACGTCGAGATACGTGTTACATACGGATAACTATGACCCGAACTAGGACGTATGACTGAACCGTAATATATTGCTTATACGCGATTACCTCAAATTACGTAATAAATCTTGTAATACCACTTGTAATTAATAAATTATGCTCATGGACGTTAGATAAATTGCTCATAAATCGTCACCTGTTGAACGCCCGCCATCTCTTGCAAAGTTCAATATACGCTTTGCACTGGATGTACATAAATACAAGGACCCCGGTCGAGCCGATTGCGACGACAATCAATTTTGTCCAGAACGGCCAATCCACAAATCCTTTTCGAGCCTCCTCGACCGATCGCTCGACGAGCACGTACAGCGACCATGCTACGCAAAGAGCTGCGACTGCGTGAAACGCAACCGCACAAGACAACTTTCGAACTTCTGGAGATGACATTTCCAACTTTTCCCACTGTAAAGACAAACACGTACAATATACAATTTCTGGAATATACTGAAGCGGTATATAGAGAAATAAACGGAAAGTAATAATAAGTCACTTTATGCTTTAATCTCATAATAGATTTACTAAATAATACTAAATAACATGTCGAGGTCATTGTGTATTCAAGCCGATCAAATAAAAATTGCGTTTTTTAATAGTTTGTGGTTTTGAAGATATTATCTGTAATAAAATAAAAATTGAAGATATTATCTGTAATAAAAGCTACGTCCGAAACTGAACTGTCGGACGTAGTATAGCTTACAGATAACTTCTGGTGGACATATGTAACCCATTTACGTGATTTCTGCGTTTTTGTAAAAATTCCGACATGAATCGTCGCTAATCGAAAAACTTTAAACACTTTTTTCTCGAAATATTGTATTTCTCAAATCAGGCGTTAATTTTTTTTGCAAAATACTAGGCAGATAAACGTGCAATTTTACGCACGTATAGAGCACATTTCGTGCTATTGTTTGACGCATGATCTTTTTAATATATTTTTTTTATTTACTATTTTTCCAAGTTACGTGAATAAACTATTTTTCAGTCAGAGTCGGAGTATCATTTTTTACACCACCGTTTTCTCAATTTATACTTCTCATTACTTATTAAAGGCGAAACGACAATCACATTCAGAGAGAATAAACAAACAAATATATTCGTTTATATCACATGAATAGGATGATTGCAATCAACGAGTCCGATTAAACATTTATTTCGCGACATGACCTGCGCGTCGATCTCTACCTTGTACAATTTTTCGTACAAATGACTTATAGAAATGTGTGGCGATACTTTAAACATAAATGCAATCATCGGATTTAATAAATTTTTAACATTTAATTTCCAATAGTCACCTTGAGAACTCATTTTGGGTGTTTAGACTAGAATACCGCTTTAAAGAATGTAATTATTTATCCAATATTCTTTGAAAAAAGATAAAAACATAAACGTAAGGAACGAAAGTAACAATTGGAACCATCGCCGTTACTCGGTAAATACATATTCTAATGATTTCTTCGTTTAATAAGTGAAAACGGATCGTTGTAGACACTGAAATCGCGCATTCATCATATTGAAATAAGAAATTCAACCCACCTCGGAAAATGGCTTTGTCTTTGCGTGCATGATGAATGTGAATTTGCATAATTCACAGGCACGCGTGTCGGAGGCCTTGATCCATTGTTGAAGACACGCCTGGTGTACGTAACGTAGGCTACCGCTGCAGTAGCACGGTGCCAGCAAGGGTGCTCCAATGTCGCCTTCGCAGTGACATATTCTTTTGAAAGTACACAGAAAAAAGAGAATGATACATACACACATCTTAAAACATTTACAAATTATTTTAATCCTATAAAAACGAAGCGAGGCGTTCGAGTTTCATATAGTCGGATGGCAAACGATTTCTGGCTGTACGTTTAAAAACGATAAAAATGTATTGTCAGACCATAAACAACATTCATCGTTTCCATGTCGGGATAATTACAGGGAGACGTTGGCATGATTAGCATGTATCTCCTGTAGGAAACTCGCGCAAACTTCAAGTTTTTCATTCTATCGTCTGAACGAGATTCAAGAATTAAAAAAAAACACGAGCGTATTTCAGAGAAGCGACGAAACGGACATATTAAAAAAATTTTAGAATTATTTATCATTTAATTTTTTAAATATCATTAATTATATTCAAAAAGTGATAACGCATGAGCGACGCACGTATCTCTCACACCGCCGAATGTATCATCACCGATGCAGCATGAAGTACTATCTTAAAACGCAAACTCACCGACAAATATCATGGTTGCTCGATGACAGGGTACTGACAGAGGAATGACAGTGGTTTGGTATCACTGTAACAACCGTCGCGTATGCCGCCTCCTGAAATCAACAACGTTCATTATTAATTACTCTTAATAGCAACGTTCTCTCGCACTAAAACGTTTTATTGTCAGCAGTAACACATTAAAGAATTTTTCTGTTTCTTATATATATAATTTTTTATTTGTAGATAAGTGATAAAAATGCCTATTTATATAAAAATTGTATTTATGCACATGTTGCATATAAAAATCATCATAAAAACGTGTTGCGTCTATGTACGCTCGGTCATAAATATACAACATTATCCCTTTGAAGGTCTCCCGCGGAAAAACCTTTAATGAAATTGCCTAAATTGCAGTCATTGCTGAGAAAACATTTAATTGATGTATTTGCAGCTTTTTTAATTTGAAAGTTAAAAGAGTCGACGCTCCATCCGCTACAAATAAGTTAAGCTTTACCATCCGCTTTTCAGTGAGCTGCTCTTTACCGAAATTAACTAGTTAAATTTCTTTTCGAGTATATTATCGTTTGAGATAAAAGTTTCCTTGAATTGTAACTTTTTTTTTTAAACATCCTTTGAAGATTTTTTTTTGGACTACTTTTATTAAAATAAACTAAAAAAATACTTTTATTTATGTAATTAATAATGATAACAGGATTCATATTCCATTTCCCTGCCGTTCAGTCACGTTTACCATACGTTTTCCGGTCTCTTTTTCTCCCATTATTAGTCCATTTTTCAAAAATGATATTGTATGGAAAACGTTTTATCTAAATAACTTCTTTTTAAACGACGTTTAAATGTTTTTTTTATTTGGTATTTCATTAATACTATCGTAAGGTAAAACATAGTTGCATTCGCTGTTAAAAGAGATCAATTCTTTCGATTCACGTGCGTCTTTCTTTGTATTCAATTTTATTGATGAAAACGATCCCGAGCGTTACTGTGCAGCTGCGGTTCAATGGTACGACGCTCATTCATTGTATTAATAACGTTGGAACTCGACACTTGTTCTTTTTCGAATAATTAGTTCTCGATGGTTAAATTACGTAAAAATATGCTCTTTTTGGTTGATAACGAATAGATATGAGAATTTAGGAAGAAGTTGGAATGCTCGTTGATATTTTTTTTTTAGACAAAGAGTTCAAAGAGTCAAATATTCAGTCGGTATCAATTTCTCAACTTTTTTTTGTTATTTACGAGGATAATTATTAATTCTCCGCATCGTCCGAACATAAATGAGGATATGTAAAAATTTACAAAGCATCCTGCTTCTTTCTCATGTCCGGCGTGATACAAGGGAGCTCGTGAGTAATCTTTATTAATAATGATTTATCGTTATTAATAAATTGACCTAAAGGTTATCGACTTTTTATACATCCACACTAATCGCCCCAACTGTTTTTCCTGAGACAACTTTTGCACAAAGTTGTATCGTTTATGTCGGTGAACAAAAATTCAGTACACAGTGCTTGGTATCTTAACGATGTTTATATTTATCACTGATAAATACATTTTTTTTTTTATCATTGGCTACTCAAATTGCAACTGTCGTCAGCCACTTGTCCACATGGAGTTATTTTTGTGCATCTTGGCTTGGGCCAATGTAGATCGCTTCTTGAGTTTTATTTTAAGAACGCCGTGTGCATTTCCGTTATTTGCCGAAGAAAGTACATTTTATAAGAAAAGAAGATCAAAGATCTTGAGCAATAAAGCGAAGAACACCTTTTTGTTCTCTCAGAGCTAATTCTTCAGGTAAAAAGACGTAAATATTTATGATTAACAACGAACAAAGAGCGAATCTTACCCTCGGCGACCATTCTGGCAGAGTCTCACCTTCGGTGGGACTGGTATTGTTCGAAGGATCCAGAGATTGAGGCGGTTGCCAATCGGGCGGATTAACATTTATCTGATGTACCGGCATCACTCTCGAATCACAGCCAAACATCCAAACTATCGCTGTTACAAAACTCTCTCGGCACTCGTGTTTATCTCTAAAGTCTTGTCACTTTTTCCCCTTGTAGTCATATTTGATAAGATACATCAAATCATAAAATCGATGAAGAAACGAATCGTCTTCTTTGTCTGTGCTACAAAGACGCGTAGAAAAAAAGCCTTGGTTCCTGTAATTGTCAACAAAAGCATAAGGTCTATATTTCTTGTAAACCGTTACTCATGGAAAGTGGAGCTGATAAATTTCTAGAAAATTGAGGAAGAGAAACAAAGAGACAAGCTGTTTGTCTCCACCACATTTACACAAAATATTTTATATTTACTCGAAAACGATGTTGAACAAATAAATAATTCACTCGACAGCAGTTTCACTCGTACTTGACGTGATTGTGTGTTATTCGCTCGATGATGCATACGAATTGAGCGTTAATTCCGCGTTTAAGATAAGTGATAATGCAATGAATACATTGAGAAACATTTACCAAACACAATGAGCGCTGCTTTGTCCGAAGCTCTTCTCGACTTCGCATCAACAACGCATACTCACGGAGCCAGTTAAATGCTCGAGAAACAACGAAATATAAGAATAAATTAGCGTATTACACTGATCTCACGTATATCTCACGAATCACGGACACAATTCAAAAAGGTTTACGAATTATTGTCAACGGCTGTCAGCCGCTTTCACACAGCAGGGGAGACACTTTGCGTTGTGGCGACGCGTGAGGTTTGTCACTAATGGTGAAAAAAAAACAAAAAAAACAGTAGAACGGTAGTAGCGTCGAGAGAGAGAGAAGCAACCAGGGTGCATCCGACTTTGTACTCTCGACGCTGCTCCTATATTCGCATTGAAGGTGGCAATCGCTGCACTATGAGAAGATATTGGAGAACTTGGGAATAATATCAGCGTCGGAACGACCACCAATTCGTCGAGCACTACGCCACTCTCGTACGTGTTATGCTGTTTTATAACTATTATTTTCTTTCTACACACGCACCTCACAAAACCCGACGAACGTGTTGGGTGTAAACGATGATGAGCCGGTTGCGAGAGAGAGATCTCGTACGTTTTTGACACTTGCCCTGAGTCAATGACACAGCCGCGCTGTCTATATAGCAACGCGAATGTTACGGAGATAAAAACCGACGACGCGAGGACTTTGTTCGCAAACCCTTGAGCCACGGGAAATCGGTACCCGTTGATCGTTCGCTCTGATTATCGCGCGTACATTTGATGCGCCAACGATTGCACGTTGACGAACGGAAAATGAAAATTTATTCACGATTGCTGTTTTTTCTCGTGGTCGTCTATCTTCGCCCCTTATTTTCTTCACTGGTAGCTTCTGCAGCACCGACACACGGCGCGCCGAATGTAGGCGTCGCCTACGAACCAACTACCAATGAAAGAAGCGTTCGCAATGACATCGACACATCTCTCGACTAATCGCTGCAACGTATTTCAAATAGAGATTTTTTCTCCGACTGTTGATGCGGGAACATTTAATCAGACGCTTCTTAATAATCAATACTTGGTGTTTATTTAAAAAATGTATTTATTCGAAAGAAGTGAATAATTCGATGGCATGCAATTTTTTTTTTTACTTTCCCTATCGATGGGAATTAATATAATTATTGTTTCAGTTACGTAAAAATAATTACTCTATGTTACATACTATGAATGTGGAATTAAGATACGATTCTCCTTATCTAGAACTGGCGACCGGCACCTTTGGAAGAATATTTTCTTTGCATCTTGAGTCGCGAATAGATCCGATAGTACATCCGGCGTAGAGCATGTCGGGCAATAAAATTTTATTGTTGATTCAACAGCCGCTGCAATCAACCTTCTAAACTCTTGAGCCGTCTACCTTGCGATTAGACTTCAGAGACGATGATTTTGATTCGTCAACACTTCTCTTCGATGACTTTCGCGAACTCGATATAGATTTGTACATCGATGCCGACTTGCCGATTGAATTTGAATCCGAGCCACGCAACGATGTTTTACTTTTGCCTGAATTAATATGTTAAAATTCATACAATTTGAATTTTCTTACCGATTATTCACAATTATTAGCGTTTTTTCTATAGATTTTTAATATTTTTCTATGTATAGCTAATACTTATCTTAAATCGTTAAAAAAATTTCAGGTTTTATATGTTTTGCAGAATTTTTTTCATAATTGATTTAGCTACGAAATCTTTTTTTTTCATTTATACTCGAAACTTATTTCAATCAATGAAAATTTAATACTTTTCAGAGATTAATTACGTGTTTTACAGAATTAAAAAAAATTATTGAATCGCGCATCCGAAAAAGAAAATGCTCGTCTCCCAACCTTTGAAATTAATTGAAAATAATTGATTTTCATAAAAGAATCATTTTAGCAATTAAATTAAGTTTCGATTAACTAAAAACTTAATGGTCTTTCCTCTATTGAGACATTCCTTAAACACCATTGTCAAAGTTTTCCTTTCGTTGCAAGCAATATTAAATCCATTATTTTCTCAATAAGTTGAGAGACAAAAGATAACAAAAGATGCGTTAACGTCTTAACGACCGGTTTTAGACAATTTTTTAAGTTTTAAAACTACTTCACGACGTCACATGTATTTTTGTCTAAACCTGTTTTATGATTTTTTTTTAATTTATGAAACGCCGTATACCTGTACGTTTTTTTTTCTTTTTCAAATTTCACACAATAGATTACTCACAATGACAAATTTCTTTCTTCAAGTGACTAGCAAGGACGGCCAAAGTATTTAGATCAGTGTTGTGTTTATCTGATTTTTTTTCCGACCTTCCAGTGACATCACTCAGACGTCGCGCACATCGGGCACTTGGTAACGCTTTGGATTTCTCCTTTTCTATTTAAAACAGGACATATTGTCGGTTCAAAAAAATGAAGAACAGTATATCATCAGCTCTTCAAAAAATATGTACATAATCTTAATTCAAATTGTGTGGCTATCAATACCATATGCATCACTGGTCGATGATGATCTCACGCTCGATTTCATAGATAGTCGATGCTTCTTCGAATTACAGTAAGACGACGATGATTTCGATGTACATGTGCTGCATGTCCGAACCGTGCTATCGTATTTATCGTCTGTAAAACGAACAATTCATTAGTACTCCGACAATGAACATTAAACACTGATAAGCGTTAAATTATTCTACACATACCCATCAATCGTTGTCCGCAACAACATGCACATTGTGGCGGAGCTGGGATCTGAATAATTTGTGGCACCGGAGCTTGCTGATCATTGAAAATGTATTTATCAATGAGTTTAACTGAAATAGGTATCGAAAGAATATGATAACAAACGAGTTTTTTGACATTTTTTATTGACAGCCGATTGACACCTGATGACTTACTTGCCAAAGGAGCAATGGCTGGAGCAAGATACGATACCGCTTCCATGATTTGCACTCACACAAATTTATATTTATAATTTTTTAAATAGTAAAAAGAAATTGAATTGATAAATTATTCAATTGTCGTTCATAGCACACAGAATAAATCTCGGAGAACGACCAACTTGGGCTATCATCCGTGAAAGACTGACGAATTCTGAAGGTCGTTACAGTCGCTACAGAACATATTCCAAGTTTGAGAGCTAAACAAAAAGATTCTTAAGGACAGACATGTGTCTAGGCGTCGGTATGTTGTACACATGTTAAAGAAATTTTATTTTTAATATAAATAAGAACAATTATCATGCCTGTGGCTTAGTAGAATAAAGATATATATATAAACGCATGTAATAACGAATGATTATGCTATAAATACTATTATTCTAATTATTAATTTTCAATTATAAATGCGAGGTCTGTAGACTCGTAAATCGTGGGGAGAGTAACGAATTTATGAATATAACAGTTGACTGATTCTGTCATGATCTCAGTGTGGTTTTTTGCAATATTAATCAAAGTTATAATCTTTCTCTAACGTATCGCATGTAGCAACAATGCTGCAATTTGAAATTTCATCTTCTGCGAGACTGTCGATCGAGGAATTAAAATTGCAATTATTTTTTGTTGTTGTTCTGTCGCTAATATCAAATAACAAAGACACTGTCTCAGCGTCCTTTGTATTGTTTTTCATTTGGATACATCGATATTCGGTAAATTCTTTTGAGAGAAAAGATTCACGACAGGATTTCAAGTTATAGTCCTTAGCTGTGTCGCAATTTATTTTTTCGTCTTTTGACTTGAAAGGAAGATATTCCGTCGACTTGTTTGCAAGAGATTCACGATGCAAATTCAATTTATAGTCCTTAGCTTTGTCGCACAAATTCTTTTGATATTCCAACTTAATAGGAAGATATTCCGTCGACTTGCTCGCAAAAGACTCGCTATTGAAATTCAAATTATAATCCATCTTAACGGTATTCGTATTCTTCGAATCCTTTATTGGTAAATATTCCGTAAAAGTATTATAAAATAATTTATCGTTGACTTGTGACTCATTAGCACTGTTACTAGCCATCGTAACCGAATTTTTAATCGTTTCTAATTTCCCGTAATTGCAACTTTCCGAAATATCGTTACAAGCCTCCAAATTCGATTGAAGATCCGATTCGGAGGCACTTAGCTTCGATTTTTTCAGCGAATGAGTCGAAATTGATAAATAGCCATTTTCATTCCGCCCGTGTTTCTCGTTCGACGAGCTTTTGGATCGAGAATGATGGAGATGCCTTCGATGTTTGTGAGAGTGCGGTCGAACCTGCAGATTGTTCCCCCGTGAATGCTTCTTTACGCGCTCATAGCGAATCGTACTCGCTGAATCTGTAGCACAATAACAAATTTGTTAATAACGATTTCTTCACTTTTATTAAATAATCTTTGACGAGGTACACACTTGCGATAGTTGACGGTTTCTCAGATGAACGGGGCGATATCATTTTCTGGATCAACATGCCCACTAGAAATGTCGAAAAAATGATATTGTTACTGTAACTTTGTATTAAAAATGATCTTAAAACTGATTATTTACCTGCTACTCCAATAGCGGCGCTCCCGACTACATGCTCCAAGCATTCTTGATTTTTAAACATAATTCTGAGTTTCGGAATATCTATTAAATGCGCACTCGAATCTGTCGACACACTCGAAGCTGAGTATCCGGCAGCTTGTCTGACAATGATGTCTTAGAATACAAACGGTAACGTTGTTGAAAACATGGAAAAAAATTTGAAATATACGACCAATCTTATTGGTTGCGTTTAAGATGATGCGCTACAGGTCATCTGTCTCGTTTAGATCGCCATACGGGCGAAAGAGATATCAGAATTATCTCATCGCAAATTTCTCTGCCACAATTGATATTTCAGATAAAAGATTAAAATGGTCAACTGCAAAATTGTGAGACGCAGTTCACGGTTGTCCTCTTTTAATGGAAAGATCAATCGCGGTAGAACAATTTATCTAGTACAAGGAAGTGTACTCGAAGATAATTAATTCGAATTAATAAAATAACCCTTTAATAAGTTAACGAATACAAAATATTAAGAATATTATATATTGATATTTTTTCTTATTGATATTTCAATATTTTGGATTAAACGCCCAACTCGGAAGAAATTTTACACTAATGAGCTTAAAAATGGCGCAATCTTTATGAAGTCTATAAAAAAAAAAAAAAAAAAATTCATGGCTCGATATGAAAAATTCGAATGCTACAGTATGCGATGTGCAAGTTTCGATATAATTTAAATTAGGAATGAAAATATGATTAATCTTATAAAGAGAATCGTGACCTGCGACGCTCGGTGCATCTGTTACGAGTTCTTCGCGGGATACATACAATTTGTACACAACGATTATCTAGTCTTAAAAGTAAACTCTGATGCATGATTTCTGCGTTATGCTGCTCTGACATTTCGGACACTTTTTTGATGTGTTTAGAGTTTTCTCAATACACTCAGCGCAGTATATGTGTCCACAGCGTGTCGTCGTCGGTTTCCGTTTCGAGGACAAGTCCTCCAAGCATATGGGACAAGAGAGAATCGTTGTTTCACCGGTCATAGAGTCGTTGATTTGCGGAAATTCATTCAGATTTATTGTATCATCATTTTTTCTGGTTTTATCTTTGCGAGCTCGTTTTTTCGGTGGTAAAAGTCTGAAATTAAATTAATCATTTTTGTAAGTATAAATATAATGTAATAAAGGTTTTTAACTAGAAAATTGTACCCAAGAACAAGTAAATTAAGGTGAATGCAATGCAAAATGTAATCATAATGTAACAATTATTATGTAAAGAAAAAGTTTTGCAGCTTTGTTACACCAATGACCTATTCCATATTACATTTGGTCATATGACTTTTGTAAGGAACCGTTCAGGAACAGAGACGATACATCAATATTGGCCACAAAGTTAATCATACTCCATCGTAATAATGCGCAGAAAGAAAAATTCTTGGGTAAACTGTTTTTACTACGAACCATCTGAATTGAGTTCAGCTAATTCGATACAATTAGCTGAACCTCACAGACTACATTTAGTTGGCTTAACTATGCGTTACAGTTGGCTCGAGTTAACTGTACGTTTCGTCATATCCAACCTCATGGTAATGTTGAGCCAACTTCGACAAATGATATTAACCGAATTAAGTTGACTCTAAGTGAATCTGGCACAAATTAAGTTCAATCGGCTCCAACTAAGATATTGTTATCTCTGTGTGTATTACAGCTTTGCAGCTATCATATATCGATGACTATATCAAATTTTGTCATAAACATTGTACTATTCAAACAACAATACCAAAGTCCTTTTTAGTACATTTCTGTACAAGACAGACAAAAACTAAAAAAGGAAGAACTGGACCAGAAACTGGATTTACCTATCAGAACAATCGGTTTCGTCTAATACCAAAGTATGTACTGTGGCAGCTTGAGAGGATTCAGCATTTTGGCTGAGTCTGAGTACACTGGGACGTCTATGTCCTTGATTGCGACGTTGTAACGGTGAATCAAGAGTCAAATCGACATAGTATTCGGGAGTCGCTGACGCAGCTCTACCAGTCGAATTAGCATCTGCCAAATGTCTGTGCTTCGATGCCATGTTTATGAACAGTTCACAAACCTACAAAATACAACATAAAAGCATTGATAAATCTCATTAAAATAGTTGTATCTCTAGCTACATCGATCGTACCTATTTGTCCCTAATCGTGTTTTATCTCTCGACGATTCACGGCACGTAACCAATCCAATCAATTATTCGGATAATTTGCGGCTTAATCGCTCGTCTAGCGGTTAGGATATCTTTGTTTACGAGATTCTTCAGAAAATTAGACTCTTTACTATCCTCGATAACCTCTAAAATGATAATAATAATAATAACAAAGAAGAATCCGAAGAAACAGAAGAGACGCGTTTGGCACGTTTACCACGACGTTATTCTTTTTGCCATCTTCTCGATAATATTCAGTTACCTTGTCGCGTGTGTTTCGAGTTTATTCTTACAAATGCTAATATACGAATTGCTGCAGCAGCAGTTGTGATTTTTACGAGGATTTCATGGAAATAACGTGAATCTTAGAGCGTTACGCATGCGTTCAATGTTTGCTGTATTTCTCGGATAGGGAGCGCGACGGTGTGTGCCAGTGTGTGCGGCGCTACAATACACAGGGGGTGCAAGAAAATTGGTCAGGTCCGTCGGGTCACGAGAAAAATCTCATGTTTCGTTCGGTGGGTCAATCATTGCGGACGGGTCATGGCGTATGTAAACGTTGCCGAATGGAAGACAGATCAAGTTTGCGAATGGTTAAAAGGTTCGATATATAAATAATTGATAATTTATCAGAGTGCGCGTATAACGTCGATACGTAGTTAGAATTTTTTTGGGCGTGACAAACGCGTAGATCTTGTTGATCTCGCGAGTTAAAAATTAATTTCCTGTGTTCGTTTCTCCCCCGTTCATTGTCATTATTGTTATGCACGCGATGCATGCATCTTCCTTGTTGCAATAATTGACGATACTTTCGCCTCGAATATTTGTCATTTTACCTGTCGTGTTCGTAAATGAATTACTCTTAAAGCTAAAAGACATTGGGAGGTTTCGGTAGGAACAATTTTATTGCCTTGAAGCTCGTTGACAGTGTTAATTCAGAATAGCAGAGTGTGATTCATCGCTCGCTACACTTTGATATTTTGCACGTAGGCCACTGTCCATTGTTCGACAATTACAAGTTATAGAGAACCGTTACGATACTACACTGCCTAATATTATGGAGATTGTTTGTTATGTCAATAATGAATTATTCATCGCTTATTCCTTGTCTTTTGTATTGCAGGACTAGATAATTCGGTACTTCCTTACGTTCATAGTTTTACAAACAATTGTGTCAATGGCCAACAATTATTGAATCTAAGACCCGAAGATTTGGAGCAATTGGGTGTTTTGAAACTCGGACATCAAGAGATCGTACTAGAGGCTGTTGAGTATCTGAGAAATTTTCATTATGAGTTGGATAGAGAAAATCTTCAGCTTCTGGCACTTCACTTATCGTGTCAGGCGCACAGTCTCCACAACGAGCTCGCTCGCCATACAGACTCGAAGCCTGTTACTACACAGACTCTCTCGGATGTGGCCTCTGTGGTTACAGCTGTAAAGCCACTGGTGCGGTGGTTGGACAGACCACCATTCAGTGGACAGCTAGAATACAACGACAAGAAATCAGAATTACTGAAATTGTCATTGGAAATGGCTACCTGCGCGCAGAGAGACAGATTCGCCGAAAAACCTATTGAAGAGATAAGAACCACTTGCGAACAGTTGGCAAAGCTCGCTGATTATATTATTCAAGACATCGCCGACCCGATGATTCTACAGCCCGCTAGCTTAGACCTGGCTACTCTCAAGAAGAGGCCTGGTGACGATTTGGCAAGTAACTTTTATTTTTTTTATTCAATTTTTTTTAAAATTATAATTCAATAGAATTTATTCCGTCAAAGTGATTCAAGTTGATTCGGCGGTGTGTTATTGGGTCTCTCGTTTGCTTAAAAGTTTTAAACGCAAGAGAGAAACTACCAAATAAAATACTGATAGCAATAAAGATTTCATTGATTCATCAAAAAGTATAATTGATTCAAGGAGATTGACGCTAGAACAATGAAATGCCTATTGGAACAAGGAAAATTTAATTGTAAGCATAATTGTCGATTTGATATTGCAGGGTTTTGATATCTTACGATCTTTTCACGGAAACCATCAAATAGCCGAGATAAAATTTGGTTCGGCTGCCCATACATGCGGTAAAATGGAAGAGGGTGATGAAATTGTACAAGTTAATTATCAAACAGTCGTGGGTTGGGAACGTACAAACGTTCTCGAATTGTTCAGCGAGAGTCCGGCCGAGGTGTTGTTGACGCTCAAGAGAAGACCACGGCACACGAAAGTTTACGGACAAATTTATATAAAACCTTACAGATTACCGAGCAATAAGAAAACTCCGTACGCGACGAGGTGGCAACACAATCTTCCATCGCCGAGGCCGGAATTACTAACCATTCCAGACTTTACGATGCCCTTACCGAGGTTATTCAGTTGTTTTACAATAAATTTTCTCATAAAAATTGCTTTAATATTTCTACAATTTTAATTGACAAATATATTGTCATATTTTCCGTTATAGACATGTGCCGAAAGAGCCCAGTCCCGAGCCAGCAAGTATTATAGACACCGTAAGTATGCTGGACACATTGGCGACAGATAGCAGCGACTCTGATAGCGAAGTTGAGCCGCCGTTGTCGGTCCGACTATACGCAACGAAGCCGCGAAACTTGGTGCAACGAAGAGCAACGATAACAGGCGCGAGTCCGACAACCAAGCACGGGATTGATATTGAACAGTTCTGGAAAGAATTGAAGCAGGAACACAGCACGACGTTTCAGTTGCGCGATAAAGCAGCTTCCTGTGCCCACGGTCTGGATAGCGTTCCGCCAAATCTCCGGCCTCAGACATGTCTCGGTATAGAACAAACCAAGCGAAAGAAGAGGCTCGACGATCGTTTGGACGAGAGAAAGGTTCAGTTTCACGATAAATTATCGGAAAATCATAATTCACACGCAGACGAGTTCGATAAAATTGTCAACGAAACGCTCAATCATACGTGTCGACGAGACAGAGATGTCCCGAGCAACGGTACGACAAGCAATAATAATTATAGTGATAATACAGTGCCTTTGGACAAGTGTGATGATAGTAACGCCTGTAGCTCGGTACACGACAGAGATACGATGAGAGCGAACGACCTTGGCGCGCGTTGTCGCAAAGAACGTGGCAAATTAGACAAAAGCTACAGCACACCGGCTTATGATCTTACGGAAACGACTCTTACCGATATTATAGAAATTCGTGAAACGCGCACCAAGATTAATAACGTAGGATCTAACAGCGTCACATGCGCACCTAGTATTATCGTTAATGAGACTGATTGTCACGTAAGCAAAGACACTTTAGAGAATAAGGATAAAGAGACAAAGGATAAACATCGCGATATCGAGTCGCGCGATACCGAGATACTCGGCAGCGTTGCGCAGCGCGTTAATTATATCGAATCGCACATTCAGCATAAAGATTCGGAGGACAAGAGCTGCAGTCTCAAAATCGCCGAGGAATACGGCAAGAACAATGTCGTTCGATCGAATGGCAATGATGGGAGATGCAAGTCCAGTGCCAACGTAATTCAAAGCAATAATGACGAAATTCTCACGACCGGAGTGACGAATTTCACGAGTGATAAGTTCGAAATTCAAACCCCAGCGATACCGAAAATATCACTAGAATTTGCAGAATTAGGACGCGAAAGTAGCGAAGAAAAATCAGAATCCACGAGTAGTTACATGGAAGGAACTTACAGTAGTAGCAGCGAGGTGGATGTACCGCTGAAAAAATTAATGGTGAACGAGACGCTGATTACTCATGGTCTAGTCGAAAGAAATAATGATACAAGTTCGATAAACGATTCGTGTAAAAATCGTCGATTGCCGGACGTAAAGGAGAATGTGTGCAGCAGAACACAAACACCGGATGTGAATGTCCATTCGTCAGCACAAAATAGCAAATACGAGAGATCCGATACCCTTCCCCGAGATTGCAGGCCTCAGGCGCGGCAATGTGCGCAATCGGCAAAGGCAGAGTTGCCGAAGAAGTTAGAAACGAAACTGAGGCTCACGCCGCCGGAGCCACCGCCGCGAAAATACTTTTCCAAGCCTTTGCCGCTCAATCTCAGCGGTGTTTCCAACTCGTCGGATATTCGGGAACAGCCGAAGTTACCGGAACGGGCGGACAGTCGCGCAGAATTTAAGAAAGTTGATCCTCCGGAGGTTGTAGCGTTAACGGAGACTTTGGCATCCGCTCGTCACAGAGAAGGCTTCGAAGGTTATCGCGATTTCGTGGAAAAGTCAACCGACTTTATAGACGAACCGATAACGCCGGTGCACGAGCAATTTCCGCCGTCTTTCATAGATCACTACGGATATACGGAGATCTACGAGGGACAGCTCAAGGATGGAAGATCGGGCAACGAGAAGTACGAACTGTATCACGAGAAGTTTGGAAATGGTATTCACTCGATCGGTGACCATGGACCGCCCGAGGTCGCTCCCCGCAGCTTCGATTCTCCCGATGGATCTGGCTGCTCGCGACAAGCTCCTACACCCGATTTAAAGCCGAAACCTATAGAGAAGGACAAACATTATGACAAAGGAGTTGTAAATAGAGCAATGATGGTAGCGAGGAGCATGGGGCTTCACGGTGGATCCAACAAATCTTCCAATAGTAGCTCACCCAGAAGCAGTAGAAAAAGAAACTTACTTTTGGCTAGTGAGTAAAATATTACACAATGTTTGCCTATTTTTCATTCTCTAACGCAATACTGTGAGAAATGTCTGCATGACATTTATATATTGGTGTATATTGGTGTATATTGGTGAATTTCATTGACAAACAATTGAATTTGAATTTACTTATAAATGATAATTAACTTTTTAACAATGTCAAACAAGAGATGACAGCAATTTTTCTTCAGACATTTTATATTCGCGTTTGATTTTCTTTCTTAACAATGTCGAACGAAAAGTACGAGTAATAATTATTTTTACTTCGAGAAAATAAGGTTGAAATCGATTTAAAAATTAAGTAATCTCTGCAATTATACGAAGCACGCTTTTATAGAGAACAAAAAATGCATTTTTTCCTATTCGATTGTCGAATTTAACTTTAAACTTGTACGATACTTAATTTACAGAAAGACGTAACGTTTCTGTGAAAGATGTTGGACCGGGAGATCTAGAAGGATGGTTAACATATAGAAGCAGAGGAGCGGGAGGTGCATGGGCAAGATCATGGTTTGTCCTTAAAAGTTCGTCATTGTACAGGTATGTTGTGAACTTTTTCGATGCGGGACGGCTGATTGTTCATCGAATGAAATCATATTAAATTTAATGTTAATCACGACAGATTCAAAGCCCAAGACAGCACGAAATCAGACTGTCTCATAGCGCTTCCAGGCTTCACGGCCTCGACCGCGGCGGAAGTGAAATCGCGAAAGTACGCATTCAAGGTCTATCACACAGGAACCGTATTCTACTTTGCGGCTGACACCGAAGATTCTCTTGCACTGTGGCTAGACTCGATAAACAAAGCGACGTTGGGAGCCGACAGCCAGAATCGAACTAGCGGTCTTTTCAGTGAAACCGACGAGAGCGACGGCGAAAGTAAGAACAAATTGAAGGGAACGCCGTGTCAAGATTCCAAGCAGAGCCACGAGTCGATGTTTGGCTCGTTAAAAAAAATCGGACGTAAAGACAGCACCGGCTACAAAGATCATGATATTGGGGGCGCGAGCTTGGACAGGAAATACTTAAGATTCTTGGGTGCACGGAACCAGAACGTTCCCGTTCCCACGGCTCAATTCCGAAGTTACAGACGCGTGTTACCTACATCGACTCCCAACAGGTGAGTGATCAAATTATTTATTTTATTGTCTCGCAAACTCCGTCGTTTTTATTGACTATTCTCCAAAACGAATTCAAAAAAAGTTATTTACGAATCGATTTATTCCAATTGATAAAGCTTTTAACGACGAGTGACGTAAATGTGAGTCGCTACTTTGTAGATTTAATCATTTTTTTAACTTTTTTCATTTACAAATGTGACTAGAAAATTATGAAAAAAATCATAGAGTGACTTTAAGATAATGTGACGCATCTCAAGAAACCGTAATAGGTAGTGGTAATTGTAATCCAATTTACCAATAGTCGGTTGAGATTTTAGACAGAAGCAAATTTGATTTTATCTCAAAGATCAATCGTCTCTGATTATAATTTCGGACACCGATTATATTTTCTGTAGGTCTAATATCAGATTAAAGTATCAGTCCCTTAATGATATAAAAGAAAATTCATTAAAGGCGTCCATATTGTAATTGTACACAAAATTATATGAGGCAGCTCGTTTCTGGGAGGAAGTTCTTTCTTCGTTCAGTGATTGAATCAATTGAAAGTATTTGCAAGGTTTTTCAATCGCTCGACATTAATTACTCGTTTCCTCGTTCGAGTATCTCAATCAGTTTGATCTATTATCGAGTATAATCATCGAATCGTACATCTGGAAAAAATTTTAATCCAAAAGAATATTTCACCGAATTCTTAACGATTTTCCAGAAAGCAGGATTCAACGCCAAATTCGCCGGATCTTCGTGTGACGGTTGCGGGAAGTACGTTTTACGGTTTATCAGCGTCGCAAAGCGCAACCGACGTGCCAAGCACAAGCCAAGACATGGGCGATTATCGCCAGACAACGGACAGGTAATTTTGTACAAGAGTTCTTCTCTGCCACCGAAAGACTGCACGCAACTCGCTTGTGAGATCACTTGCCGAAACAAAACAAAAAAGCAATAAAACTATTTAAATAAAAAAAAACCAAATGAGAACACGGGGGATCACAATGCCACAAAAAAACAAAACCAAACAACTGTAGAGTCACGCTTAAATACGCTTTCTTATTAACTCTCGGGGCATTAACTCACCGAAGAATGTTTTCCTAAATAATTTGTAGCAGTTACGAGATAAATGGACATTATATTTCACTGTTACAATTCCTCTTTGCAATAAACTAATCGTTTCGTAAAATGATGGGTCTACTTATTTTTTTCTGTTAACAATACGTGCATGCTGTTTTCCTGGCTACTAGTTATTATAAACCACTGCTCATCTATGTACTTATCTGTACCACTCGATGACTATCGCTTACACTAGGTAAGTCAATCACAAAACTCCTGGGAACGCGTGATATTTCCGATTCTATTATTATAATGTAACTGTTATTTAAGGCTGGTGGTAGACGGCATTGTATAACTTTTCATTTCTCACAATCAGATCGCAAAGTATTCGTGGGAGACGCTCGGACGATCTTCGAGGTTTCATTACATTAGAGGAATTCATGCTAGCGCATCAGAGCGCAGAACGACGCGGAACGATGATGAGCAATAGATCGGCGTCGCCGCGGATAACACCGTTGACGAGCGATCACGTTCACATACAGCACAGGAACTTTGACGACAGCGGCTCGTCCCACGGTCACGTAAGATCAGTCGGCGAGCCGGCCCTCAGCAATGGTATGATTTATGGGCATCCGAGAAACGGGGAAGAGTCATCGTTGGTGAACAGCAATGCCTCTTACGAGAATTCTCGTCACGACCCAACTGCCGATCGCTCGGCAAACGCGTCTTTTCTTCAGAAACAGGTGATCGAACCGGTGGGCATGAGAGCCGACGATCGTCACAGTGAAAAATCCTTCGGAATTTACAGACGTACGTCGTACAATAACAATAAAAAATCGTTTGTATCGGGTTGCGCTTACAACAGGAAAACTCAGGAAGGTGCGGTTTATTATCCGAGCAAGCAGAGCGACTTGAGCCATTGGCAAAACGTGACGAACGAGATCACGCACGAGCAGCATCGCTCGAGCTTGCAGCAGTCGGTGAATACCAGGCCGGAATCCGCGCAGGGACGTTTCCGTAGAAGCGACGCGTCGCGAGCTGAATGCCTCGGCCCGAGGATTCAATCTCGCAACGATCATCAATGCAATAATGCGGTAACGCAAGAGAATTATCAATCTAGAGAATCGAGCGGCGTCGGTGATGCAATAGCGGCTCTCCAATCCGTGCCGAGAAGATTCATTAGAGATAATGGTAAGTTGATACGGAACATCCGGTTCGCATAAAATTCTTCTCGAAACTCTCCCGATTGATAGATAAATCGTTCGATGCTCGTTCAGGTTACGTAGGATCAAGCGGTGATCTGACGTGTTGCGCATCGTCTTCGGAAACACTTCAACGAGCTAGAAAAGAGGCGTCCGTCAGTCGAAAAGGAAGTTTTAATCTTACCGATCGACGACGCGAGCATCTATCGCCGGACAAACACTGGATGGACTCGCTGAGAAGAAACGACAAGAAGAATAACTTGGCTGATAAATCTAGGCTGAAGAACGTTGCGCAATATCAACCTCCGCCGATACCCAACTCGCCTTTCGAACAGGACGGCATGAGGGCCGCTTTCGAGATGCATCTCGACAAGGGCGATCAGGTCCACAAAACTAATAGATTGAAAAGTCTGTTCGGTAGCAAGAGTCCGCAGAAACCGAACACGTTGGATCTTCCTAAAGAATCCCCGAAGACGTTGCTAGGTAAGAAAATTCAAAGGATTTTCCTTTTCGTTTTATCAATATTTTTATGCTGCTGCGATATGTTCTTCAAGGTGATGTGAAACGAAGATCGAATGTATCGTATACATTTTTCAACCGACTAAGAATCTTTTCACTAATTTCTTAATCGTTTGTGCCACGATCAAAAACAAATTCACGCTTTTTCCTTTCGTTAATTCTGCATAGATTTTAAAAAATTTATAAAATATATTTCAGTCAATTTCGAGAAAATACGAATGAAAAAGTATTTCGACTCTGACTCAATCTCATTCTGAGATGGAGTAAAAAACTGCGAGAGATTGACAAACTTGACAAAAGCAATTGAAAAGTTACCGTTGCTCAAAATGTCAATGACGTTGAACCGAAAATACTGTTACGTTTTTCACAATTTTATGTTTTTTATTAATCATAATTTGGATAATGAATTTGACGATATTTAATTAACGATTATTTGTAGGATCGCCTAGATTGCATCGAGCGTTGTTTCGCGATAAGAATTCGAGCCATCAGTTACGTCAAGCGACAGTCCGTTCGGGTAGTCAGAGTCCTGGAGATAGCGGGATAAGCCAGTCATTGAGTTCCTACAGTGGGAATAGTCAATCTCACACTCTAAGTCAAAGCTTCAGTTCGGTCAGTTCCGTAAGCGACTGGAGCCCGGATACTCCATCACCGAACGCCACCAAGGTAGAAAAAAAAAACAAAGTCCCGAAAAATTCCCTCCGTGTCACTTTCAATTCAATTTTTATTGATTTTTATTAATCTATTTTTCTTACAGTGTCTCATGGGACATGCAGCCTGCCAGAAGAGATTTCCAAATTCTAACAGAAATTCTCTAACTCCACCGACTTTACCTTACATACCGCCACCGACTTCTCCGCCACCCGATGATTATCCCGGCTTGGAATATCCCCCGGTTTTCGAACCAGGAACTTATTCTCTCACCGATGCATCGCTCATACGAAATCGTAGCAAAAATAGTCAGAATAAAAGAATTCACGAGCCCGAAGATGCCGGATAATAAGCCAGGTATATTCAAATACTAATTCGAAATGTTGGAGGAACCGTCCAAGTTGTGCCTCTATTTATAAAAATAAAATTAAAATGTATACGTGCAGTCCGAATGTCATTGCCTTATCGTCCGACACTTTTCGGCTCAGATCAATTGTTAAAACTATAAGTAAATGAGTCGATCTTCTTCGATGCGACGCGCAAGTTATTCGTAATACTTCATGAAAGCCTTACGTCAAGAGTTTAGGACGCGCCTTACACAAATTGTCGATCTTGTCGATAAGCGTTAAAGCAATTAGAAACAGAGTTGTTTCTCGCTGGAATCATTTGGTGATTTCGATAGACCAGATGTTCTTCCACAATTAACAGCAATTTTACTAGCTGTCGCGACGCGTATTTTATAGTTACAACCGAGTATTATAGTTAACGAGTATTCGAGAGTATATTTACTCGTTTAAGGTTTTTTGATAACACGATATAGCCGAATAAGCTATAACATTTTGCTTCCTACATTGTTATAAGTTTTGTTTCTTTCGTAGTCTACTGGCACTTTGTTATTTAGATTACTTTGTAAATTGGTACATCTTGTATATAGTTGTACGCGAAAGAAATCAAGAGAAAGCAATAATACGTGACAATTACACGCCAGTTTACAAGTAAGTTTGATAATGTGATGAACGTTACACATTCAAAGTGCCTACGATGGACATTTTTTCTTCTTCGAATTATACATATCTCGTATTGTAGTTGTTTAAACGAATTTTTTAACGAAATTTTACAATCGAATAAATATCGAAAGAATTTTTAGATCGTGACATTTTTTCTCGTAGAATCTATTTAGCGTATACGAACGTTAGTACGAAATACATTTATTTTTACGAGGTAATCACTGAATACCAGACACAATTCTCGTTATTTTTATGCCACATTTGTTAGTTACACCGTTAAAAGCAAAGTACACCGAAAGTTGTACTAAATATTCGTATTACTTCATCTATAACACTGTTGAATGCAAAGTATCGCGAGAACTCTAACGATTATTCGTATTACATTATGTATAAATAAGTATTTGCCTCAAACACATCTCAAAATGTATATTTTATTTACCATTCTGTACAATAGATCGACCGGTATACTAGCAAATAAATACGAAACGTTCCTTGAAACAAGTATTTATTTACATCTGTGTTCTCGAAGGTCGTAATAAGAGTTGAAACGTTGTTGATCGATCAGTGTAAAGTCGACCGTTGGAGAGACAGCCACAAAAATTTATTAAAAAGAAAATTGACAATGTGTTCGAGTGGAAATTGTGATATAGGTGGATTGATCAATGGACCTGTTGGAAATCTCGTGGGAATGGGAATCAAAGCTCTGGTAAAGGGAGCTCCCATAGGACCCAGAAGTGCCGAAGCCATTAAAACTCCTACGGAACGTGAAAAAATACAACAATTTTACGATAATGTGGAAGCTCATTTAAACGGAGCACTGCAAGTTCTGAAACCGGCGTTGGAGATCAAGGACATTCTCTCCGGAGATAGTAAATCTGCTGATCGTGAGCGATCAGGTAAGATCGTAAAGAAACAAGGAATTTAATAATACGTATAATTGAACAATTGTCCTTTTAGCAATTAGTTCGAAGCCTGTCATACAATACTACAGTCCTCAATATTCGAAAAAATCTCGGAAGAATGTTTGTCTCAATCATCGTTGTAATTTTAAAAAGTCAACGAATCGTTCGACGCCGACGAAATCAGCTTCAAAGTCTCCATCTCCGCATAGCTCCAGGAATAAAATATCAACGGGAAAAAATACATCTAAGGTTTATTAATTATTTTTCAGACGATTTATCAATAACGATGACGAATCGTTTAATATTTATTTCAAACGATTGAAATGATTTTTAGTTCAAGCCTTCTTCGAATAATTTCACATCCTCAAATGCAAGTGAGAAGGATGTTTCGAAAAAGCGCTCTGTGAGTCTCACCGATGAAACAAATTTAAAATCATACTGCAAATCTGATAGCAAGGAAAAGTCGTCCAAAGCTTCAACGACAGCATCGAAATGCAAGCAATGTCCCAACGCTTGCTCTATGTGCAAAGTAAACTTGAAAGATATTATAGTAATGAGTGTGCTTCCGTGCGAGCATTTATTATGTTATACGTGCCTTGGCATAGGCAATAGCAAATGTTGCAGAAAGTGCTATAAACCTTACGACACAAAAAACATAAGCAACATTTTTTATTAATAATTAAATCGCTGATAATTCTTAATGAGGTATTCGGTCGATCGTCAATTTTTTAAATCATATTCTCAGCAACATCTTAATGCATTTTTGTTTTTTTTTTAATATTTATTTAACGATTATTAACATTATGCGAGTTTTATAACAACGATGAGGCACGAATAAGGATCGAGAAGCTAAAAGAAAGCGTGGGATAACCACTTGATGCGTGCAATTATTTCACTGACATTTTTATAACATTTATAAATTGTATTTAAGGTAATTATCACGTTCGTTTTTTTAAGGTAGCACGTTATTTTTTATATTAAACACTTATCTAAGCGGCTGTAAAATTTCAGGGAGATAGAACATTGAGATAATTATTATTGAATGAACATTTTTTATATCAATGACCTACACCAAAGGCGTGTCAATGTCCAGTTTCTGCGTTTCGTCTTCTTTTTTAAAAAAATTTTATTACAAATTAATTATTAACTTATCTAAACGGCTGTGAAATTTCAAAGATCTTTATCGTTACCATACTATGTAACATTTAACAGTGGAAGAAATATATATAAAATTGTGATAAATATCAGCGTACTTTTGTCTGCAAATATAGTTGAGTTTGAACACAATAGCAATAGTAATACAGTTGTGACAAAAAAAAATCTTTAATACATCATGAATTATGTCAAATCTGTAGAAGATCCTTATCATTATAATTTTATGTAACATTTAGCAGTGAAAGAAATATATAAAAAATTTTAAATAGCTGAGTTTAAACGCAATTGCAAAATAGTAACACAACTTTGACAAATAATATCCTCAATACATTATGAATGGTGCAGAGTATGTAAAAAATCTCAGACGTGACTTCTGCTACAATTTTTTTTATACCATTTTCAAATTTATTTATAAAAAATTGCAATATTTTACAGATTAGTTGATTTTGCATGTTTTAAAATTACTTTTTGCACATCTAATCCCTCTTATTATAATTATTTTTCTTACAACGTAATATGATACAAATAAATGATACTGTGGATATCATTCATGACATTGTTCTATGATTCGAACGAAAACCGCATAAAATGTAAGCAAGGAGTGGGGCAGTCGAGCGACTGGAAAATCTACGACCCCGTGCGGCATAGTGAACAACTCATCTCTCTGCTGCAATAATACCATTTGCGAACATTGCGGTGATCGAAGAAGCAGAAAAAAAAATTGTAAAAGAAAGAAAGAAAAGTTGAGGCTTCTAATCCTTTTTTTTTATCGCAAAAAATCAGTCCCCGAGTTGCTATTCTCTCAGAGACGCGTTAATCGTAACAAAAACACCTGTTCGAATCTCTCCATTCCTTAAAGGGGTGAATGCCTTATTAATTATGCTCATTCTAGTACGTTAGACGATCGTACTATACAAAGAATCTCGCAGTGACAAGTTTTCTCGTCGTACTCTAAGATCGTACGATTGCTATTTGTTGTTAATATGATAGGAAAGAATGAAAAGGTCGAGAATGACAATACAAATACCACACGTATCAATATAATCAACGAGAAACGAAAATTGCTCCAGGATACGTCTGCAAAGGTGAGGTTTTACACAATTGGCGATTCTCGATATAAACATTTATGCTATATCGTTGTACGTGAAGAATTTTATATATGAATCGTCTATTTAAAAAAAGTAAAAAAATTAATTTTCTTTCTTTCGTCGTCAATTATCTTTACTCGATTCAATATAGAATTGCTCGTATAATGACAATTATTTAAATAAAAGGCTTATTGAAATTTGTGATAAGTAAATAAATACATATTTGAATTATGCGCCTTCGACAGGTTCAGGAAGAAGTGAGGCTCTGCTTTGAACGATTGGCCAAAGTATTGCGCACCAGAGAGCAAAGACTCTTGCGTCAGGTGCAGGCGGTGCATAATCAGCAATTGTTGATAATTCAGTCTAATTGGGAGCTTCTGCCGAACGTACCTTCGATAAAAGTCAATTTGAGCGACCAACAGGATCTCGAGGATTCTATTATTAATTTTGGAGAATTGCTCTCGTCGGACAGAAACAGTATTATCGTCAACGATGCAGAGCCGTACAAGATCGAGGAATACGTGGAGGCGAACAAGGATCATATCAGCTTTGATAAATCTATCAAAATCGATATGGAGGAAGAAACTATTGTCGCCGCTGAAAGATTAGACAATGTTATGGACTGTCTTTACGAGCTGAGCTTTGACACGAGTTCAGAGGCGGATATTACCTTGGAGAATGAAATAACTGTATTGATGAATCATAATTACTCCTCGTCGTCCGATGGACTCGAAGAAAATCATGATTCGCCAGAATTGCTTATCGAGCAGGCCGTAGAAAAAAAAAATTCTTCCAACGAATTCAATGTTTATTTCAACGAAGATTCTTCCAAAATTGCAAATAACGTATTGAACCATTCGGAAGAAACGGAATTGGAGGTCTCCGGTGAAGCCATTAGAGTCGACGGAGACCGCACCGCGCCTGACGGAAAAAAGAATCCTATTGCGGAGGAATTGGAATCTTTTACCAAAGAGAACGATTCATCGGAGAATGAAAACAAGGATTCGTACAGCTCGACCGACTCTGGATCCCCCGCAGAAGCTTCGGAGAAGAATAGCGATCCTATGTTGAACAAGAAAACCCAAGACTGCGATCAGCATCCAAAACAGATTCAACAGTGGCTTCGGCAGATACTCGTCGAGACTGAGACCGAACCAACGATACACGAGGTCGAGCAATTTGCTGAGATATCGAAGTCTCGCTTCAAAGAGTTTCAATTTCCGCTGGAAACGTAAAATCCACATCGTTATTTATCCTCGACTTTGTATCAAACGTAATTATGGAATTGTCCGGTGTTACATTTGCATTAGATATTATTGTATATCGCTTGAATTGGTGAGCTCGGCCACGTCCTGATTGGGACCAAAGTTTCCATGGGAGTGGAAAACAAACCAAAAAGTCTGATTTTTCAGCACAACTTCTTATAAGAATTCTGTAAATTACTTTTTTCTATCCTCCACCGCCCCTCCCTTGATCCTCTCTTTCAATTTGCACAGTACTTAATATTTATATACCTCATCGTATGTCTTTTTCATTTTTTAACATGTATACATGTATAATGAACATTGCAGTCTAATTAAATTTGACATAGATATTCGTGTCGTTTTTTTCTAAATTAAATCTTCGCAATTATTTATTTGACGATTTCAATGCTTCAACGAATATTAATATATCGAGTTTTTTTGCGTGTCATTTTAAAACGCAATTGTGTGATAATAAAGAATAAAAAGTTTCTTTTAAAATACTCATAATTTATTGTTACCACAAATTACGATATTAAATATATAAACACCGGTGCACAAAAAACTACAGGAAGTTCATAAACTAAATTTATGTAAATCTAAGATTGTACACAAAACCATGGCGGTATTTATTTCTTTTTTCGCAATAATAAATAGGTCATTGTTTATATTTATTAACAAATGGCTGCAAAGCTTGCAGAATTTTCTTCCATGGAACACTAAGTTCTCCGTGATTATTTAAAACCAACTTTTAAAAAATGCTTTCTTTTTATTTTCAAATCTGCGAAAAGGAAAGCAAAAGGTATTTATCCCGCCATGTACGCACAAAGTCTGAAGGCTCAGTCGGAATATAGATCGGCATTTTCGAATAAATGAAAAGTTTGGATAGCGTTGGGGTCCAATGTGCCGAGTAGCGTCAGAAACTATCGAGTTCTCTTTCGGCAAACGTGAAATGAATGTCGTGGCGTGAAAAAGAGGTTTACACGCGGATGGTTAATAATATGGATTGAGGTAAAAATAACTTTAACAAGATCTCGTGTTTATAACATTCTTCATTGTATAGATACTCGACATCTTCCACTTAACGGAAGGCGAAATCTCCTTACGACATGCGTGCTAAAGAAATTGTGTATGACGTTCACAACGGTGTCAGAGAGGAGCGGTACTGCTGTGTAAGTATGGAAGTTTCGACTCCCCTTAACAAGATGCATCGTACATGTATTGGTACATCATTGGTACATGTTATAACCCGGAAAAAGTGGAATATATCCGGCACAATTCGGAAAAAATGCAAAGCGTTTGGGTCGTGATTCGAACCAGAGACCTCCCTCCTATTGCTCTTACCACTGAGCTACGCCAAGCCACTTACACCACCTTTAATCCGAATCGTCCTTATATATTAAACACTCCACCATTTTATAATATATTAATATATAATTACTCCTAATGCCGATAAACAAGAGGGCAGTCAATTATAAGATAAAATAACAAGAACAATGCTCTCTTGCTTCGGCTTTGGTATCAATATTCGATGTAAATTCAAGACAAGAGTACCGGCACTTGAACCGGTAAAAAGAATCCTAATTGGATATTTTGATTCTTAAAATTACAGTTTGAAAAAAAAAAAAGAAATATAAACAAACGATTATATCGTATATGCCCATTAGAATGAGCACGGTGAAAATTTTTTCTCATTCGCTACGCTATTTTTCTACAATTATCTACGCGTAGTAACCGTATTTTTTGTTTCTTTTTCATAGCTTGGGAAGAGAAAAATATTTTCCGCACATTTTGTACTGATAATACACACAGATAATCGTCATTTGGCAATGACTTTCATACTTTTTCTGTAATACAGCATAACAATATACAGCGTTTAGTTGTTTATCGAAAAGAAAGAGCTCAATTCACTTGAAATACTTTTTTCGTCGTCGCGCTATCGACGACTGTCTATCTAGGGGTGGAGGGAGGGATTACAAACTAATTTGAACATCCTTAGGATGTTCAAAAGTGAAGTACAGTTTTTAAATTAGGAATTTTCAAGCACAATTCCATTTTAGCCACGTTCGAAGAAGCAACAGCGTGTGTGTTTTATAATAGTCGTGTGAAATGTGGCAGAAGACTCGTTAATTATTTTTGTACTGCGCGTTATGTAGGTGTTATAGGAAATACTGTAAAGTTGGTCGATAAATCCAAACTGCTTGACACGACAATCTTGACAAATCCTTAAACGTTAAGATTAATATACTGATTATTGCAGTGCGTTTCATCGGTGCATAGCTATCTGGATTTCTCGTTAAACAAGTAACACCTACTACGACTTATCGCGCTAAAAAAGGTCAAAAAGAAAATGATACGAATTATATCTCTACACCCGCTTGAAGGTTGATTGTTGAAACTTAGAACCGAATACCTAGGAAATTTCTAAATGAGTTTCGACCGCATTTATAAAATCCTTAAAAATATTTATATATACACACGCTACGAGACGTTGCTAAGATAATCTTCGTATCTTGTTTGTTGTTGTTTTATTTGATTGATTTAGATTTAAGGTTTAAGCGAGCTTAAATAGAAATGCTGTTGGTTTCTTGTAAATTGATATTCTACAACTATAGCGAGAGCGTGGGTCATAATAATGGTAAAAGGTTGTGAGTTCGACTCACTAAGTTTCTGAATAGGTCGTGCTGCCGATTTTGAATCAATCATTTGCGCGATACTTGGTAGAATACCCAATCTTCAAAGAAAGAGGGTACGAAGGCTCGATCCTTTGTGAAAACTACCGGCGCCGATAGCTGAGACAGCACTTCCTCGTACATGCTCAAAGATTCTGGACAGGAAGCTCCGTTTCCCTGAAAATTACGCGAATGTTATTAAAATAGCAATGTCTACGACGCGGGGCTTCTTAATACTGAAATATCCAATGGACTATTCTTACGTGAGTCATGTATTTTCCATTTGGCTTGAGAACCCTGACCGAAGAATTTAAAATCAATCTTATAAAGTCCCAGGCATCGCCGTGCGGGGTTGTACTTATAGGTATATCGGTCAGGTCGCCGAATACGTAGTCGAACTGACGACCCTCGTCGATCATATGCGCAAGAGCTTTCACGCAATCGCCGACTATGATCTGCGAATGGTAAAATCTTTTGTTATTCCACGATAATCACCCGGAAAACGCTTCGACAATTTAAAGTAAATTTCTTTACCTCGTAATTCTCTCCCTTCCTCTTATCCAAACAGTCCCCGCATATACTTCTCATGTGCTGACTGCAAGCTTTCATCACTACGTCATCGATCTGCAATGCGATTGTTAATTAATATAATATTTTTATTTATTATTTCTTCTCGTGAAAATTAATAATTAGATACACACTTCCAGCATCGTGACATGCTTTGGTTTTTCCTTAAGCAATTCCCAGAGAAGACCACCGTCGCCTCCCCCGAGAATTACTATTTCTTTTCCTGCGTAACTCTCTTTGCCACGTTGCATAAGAGTCTCCGTGTATATGAGATCAGCCTCGGACATATCTAAAAAAATTTGTTAATTAAAGTTAACCGATCATTTCTTTTTTTCTTTATATTTTTAAGTAAGTCGGTGCCTACTCTGTAACTCGTCTAGCACCAGCAGATTTCCGAGGGATTTGGAGTGCACGATTTGTACTTTTTGATAAGGCGATCTCGCCTCGAAGACCAGCTTATCGATATCGTATTCGAGTAGTCTTTCATCTTGAAAATTAATGTCAACACTATAGGTGATTCGTGCGTTAAAGAATGATACGTCAACTCCGTTATTAAGTTTTTTATTTAATTTCGCTGCTAAGAACAAGATACGTAGAAAACATGCAACGAAGATGCAGTTAAGAGGGTTTTACGTGAACTATGGTTTACGGTAGAACCACAATTATTAGATAATGTTGCAAGGCATGCCTTGGCAAAGCATGCTTTATGAAAATTATTGCACTGCGATATTATAGAAATATTAAAAAATAGCAATATTAGTCGCAATCAAACAAGGCAAAGTGGTAAAAGATAATAAAATTTCTCGCTATTCCAAAGCACGAAGAATGCACTTTGCGAAAAAGTAATATTCGTAATAAAATGCGCGATGATAATCTTGAACAGCAAATAATTATAAATAATCGACAAAGCTATTGGATCACGTAATAAACGGCGACAAAGCATTTGAAATAAAAAAATATATAAATATATATAACGTTGATGTTAAATCATTTACTTGCTATCGATCTTACAATTTGCAGGCAGCCCTCTCAAACTATAGCTCGTCACAGTTTTTTATTAAATTTTTTAAAACTTTTTGTTTGTTTTTTTTTTTTTTTTTTAACTGCGTTTTGACCGTGATCACAATTATAAATAAACTCACCGGCGGTCGGAAAGTATCGCTCAAACGGGCCACCGCGTTTAATTGGAGTAAGCGTGTGCGATCTTGTGGCGGTCGCTGCTGCCTGCAATGCCGTCTCCAAGTCTCTGGCCGACTACCATAGTCATCAAGCGAACCAACGAATAAACAGAACAAATGTCCTATCTAGTTGAATAAATTTCTACTCTCTCAGTCTGAGATACTTTAATCACCAAAAATTTCCTCACAAACAAATAAATGATAAATAACAAGCGAAAAAAGCTTCTCTGATATATTTAACTTTGATGTAGAGATTGAAGTATGTGGGTATTTAATTTTTTTTCAAATTGCTTCGGATAATCTGGTCGATATTTCAAATATCTGGTCCAAGTGCTCTGAGAACATTGTTCTCATCAAGAAAATTGGTGCAAGGATCGATATTATAATACAAGAAAAAATTCGTAATGAAATAGAAAAGTGCTGGGGGATGTGTCTCATTCAGCATTCCTGGCAAGCAACCTACCCTAGAATTCTAAGTTTAACAATCAATAAAGAATGTTATAAAGAAAAAAAATATGTTCCATAACAATCTATTGGTTCGGTTGATAATTAAATAAAAGGTAAATAAGTAAGAAACAAAAAAAAACAAAGAAAAATTGATTGCGGGAAAACAGTGTTTCTACCTGATAGTGTCAAATAGAGATCATATACGGTTCCTCGTCTTACAGGCGGCAAACGTTTGCTGCGTTGGCTGTTCAAAGCCATGGCAATGTCTGCTTCCAAGTATCGCCACTGCTATAATATCCTGTCAGTTAAGCTCTCCTCTTCACAATTTATTCCTAATTTCTAATCTTCAAAATTAAAAATACTCTTTTCCCACATTGATTCTCTATCTTACTCTAATTATTATCAACTTCATACAGCAAATCTAAAACAGCTATGGGAATCAGCTAAGCGAAGATTCCGCAACCTTTTCTCGCGAACCACAGCCAAATGTTTTTTTTTGTTTATTCTTTCTGTGTTAATTTTACATATTGTTTAAAAACAAATGCGTACAACCAGATTTTGTTTAGCTGTTCTCCACACCGCTGGATGGTCAGTCAAAATATCTTGATGAGGATGAGATACATTTGTAAATGAAAAAGACAGCTACAACGCGAGTTAGCGTCTATAGCTTGGAAATCATACCTCAAAGGTCAAGAGAGCTTCCTCGTCGTCCCGCTTGTAATACTCCACATTGACAGTTACCAATCCTTCCGGATATCCTCTGACCGTTATAAGATTTCCTTTTGGACCTGTGTACAAAATAACTAAGCTGCCGTCGATGTTTAATTCCGTTAGCGTCTTCAACCCGTTGAAATGATCACCCAGAACATTTGCTATAGTCGATTTAAGATTAGAGCGTTCGTCGAGATCCGCGATAACATTGGCGGATACGGTAAAGTCCAGAAGAACGGTATGGGCAACCATTTCAATCTGTAATAAACAGGGACGATGTTAATTCTTGAATATGTCATTCGTATCTAACAAATTAATTAAAAACTTGTCCATAAACATCAGGGCTTCGAGTTGTTTCAAATCATTTTTAGCAATCACAAAAATGTAATGAGCTTGAATACTTGAACTTTTAAAAAGATATTAGTAATTTCTCGAATCCCAAAGTCTCCGGTGTCATGTTTATGTCTCAATTTTCGATTAAGTCCCGAATGCGAAATCTGCCTTTCGTGATTAATTAACGAGGCACGAAATAATAGAAATTTAACGAAACCATTACGTTCGCTTTCGATACAGGACCGTCGAGTGATTATCTGGAAATGACGGTGTGACAGCGCGATAATCATAAAGAATCTACGATTGAAACAATTGTAGACCGGTTCAAGCCCGCCTCCAGGAATATTTATGTAATCATATTATTGTTATACGAGAAGTTGATCGTGCCAAGCGCGTTCGATCGAAGCCAAGCTTGGCAGGCATTGTCGTTTCTTAGAACTCCATAACTTCGTATAAACAAGATAGCAGAAGTAGACGGATTTAATTACGATACCTACCACGATAGTTATCAACAATTTGCTGAATATATAACGCAACACTAAAATTGTCGGTGTATGTCCCTGAGCGGTGGGTACACACGCTTATACCAAGAAAACTCTGCAATAGAATTCGCGACCTTGGGCCCTATGCGGGTAGAAAATGTGCCGATGGCGGCAGCAGCATCTGACATACATAGGTCCCGAAAATTGGAGAATTCCCGATGTTTCGTCTGCTATATATAATTCGACAAATACATATATATATATATATATATATTAATTAGGTACTGTATAGGACATGCGAGCCGCTAAAGCATTCATGCGGTTCGAACATGACCGCCAGATGTCGGTCAGTTCGCTTTTCGAATCGCGTTGCGTATTCTCACGTTCTTGGTATCAGCGTAAATGTTTCGCATTTGCCAAGTGACACGTCTCGGTGTATGTCAACTGTCAATTATCCTTCGATCCAAACGTTAATGTTATCCTTTCTCTCACGCATCCGTATCACGTAACTTTTACTTAAACTCTGATGAATGCATCAATATCGAGGAAATTTATTCTTTTTAAGAAAAGTTCAACGAGTTTTACTTACTCCGACGGTCAATAAATACTGACTATGAAGAAAGAATTAAATTCTTACAATGTGACCGGTCGTATGCCGGGAAATTTGATGAATTTTGGGCCTTTTTCACTCGTTTCAGGGATTACGTGGCAGCAGCTGATATCAACTGTCCGGTGTGCTCTGTCCTGGTATAACGTTACTGGAAAGCGTTAAAGAAAAGGCGCGAAAAGTTGCGCAGTTGCCGAGGCTGAGGAGAAACAGATTGGCGGGCTCATATTGCAGGCAGAACGCAGAACTATCTCGCGAGAGCAACAGTTCGCAATCAATGTAGCAACTAGCTCGTAAAGAACTATCGTAGTATTTCGAACAAAGAAAAGAAAGAAAACGACTGAGAGTCGAAGCCGCGTAATAAAAAGTAATCGTAAATACGAACATCACCGGCGAGACGTATTTAACTACAAAAGTGAAAAGTGCGACGTTCCTTTGACGCTTGATGGTTATCCGTCCGCGAAATGGACTCGTCGTTAACTCGTCGCTTTGCTCGCAGTTAACGTTGATGATAAACATTGCCGAAAGAAAAGACGCCCGACGCTGCCACTCGGCTCAATAATAACCTGCTGACGCGACTTGTTTCTATTGACTACACTTACCGTGGTTTAATAATTCGCGAATCCTGCTTAAATTCGTAAAATGCGATTGCTTCGCATCGAAGGAACGCCGGTTGAGAAATCTATCGGAACTGTATTGTATCCCCGTCACTCATTTCGTTGAATGACGATCGACGGAATTTTTATTAACGTGTATTTCGCGACGGTCCTGCTAAATTGATTCACGGGACCCTTGATCGCTTATCACAAAAGCATGGCTTCTATTACGCAAACGGTACCAAAACTCATAAGAAATCTCCGAGACAGTAGCAAAGTTTCGTTGCAATGCGGAGCTTTAACCTACCTTCGCAGGTAAACTATTCGATAAACAATGGAAGATTAAAAAATCTTGCATTTTAGTAATCGTGACATATAGCAAATTTGATTGATAATTGCAACGAGCGATCGTTCTAAAGTCGTTGTTACTTTACAGCAATGCAGAGAAATTGGAGGCAACGTCTGTGCTGAAAGAAGAGGAATACAGTGAAATATGCAGACTGGTTATCGACTTGATCGCCAGTGCCGATCAAAACACAAGAAACGAAGCGACGAAAGCTCTGTACGTTGTTCTGAAGCATTTCAAAAATCATCGTTTGCGATTCTTCGAATCTGCTCTTCAGATCAACAGGAAAAAGAGGTCAGTCGTGCGTCGAGTAGAAATCAATGTAATTATCATTTTTCATGGTGATAAATTTCTTTTCTTTCTTTTTCCAATTTATTATTTCAGACTCAAGCTCTTTCAATTCTTGGAAACTGTAGACGATAGCATGATCTTTACCGCCGCCCGAGATCCTATGACGATAAACTTTATGAACGACTGTATGCATACGGTTCAAACAAACACGATGGAATGGCTTTTGCCATCCGCTTGCACTGATAATCTCCAAATGCTTGCGCAGGCCGAAAGTAGATCGCTTTCCGACGACCAAGAACTCGAAGAACTTACGATCAATTATGCACAAACTCTACTTCAGAGACTGTATAAAACAGCGACTCTCAGCGGCGACTATCAGAGCGTACAAAAGGTACTTGAAATTGCATTTTGATAAACCTACGAGCTTTCAGAATTGTTGAATCAACGATACTTTTATTATGGAGGAATCGATTAAGCAAAATATTATACATTTGTTAGTGTTCAAATGTCTTTTTAGCCTTTAGTATGCGCAATTGGATCATTCGTGTCCAGAGTGTTTAATTCCTTGGTAAGACTAAGATTCCTTGGCTGAACGATGGCTTTTGCTCTCTCTTAAAAAAACGTTTGGTAGATCGGAAGAAGCTTCGTCAAAGTGTCAAAGAATGCGTAAGGTACGATAAAATAAATTTCTTTAAAGAAATTAAAATCAATTCAGATACGAGTGATACGATAGTGCGCGATGAAAGGCCTGAAACACATTGTGTCTATTGAAGAGTTTGGAAATTGTAATCGGTAATAGAAACCAATTTATCAGATCTGATTAACATTTTGGACAAAAACAAATTCGGTTTAACTTTTTCTATCTATTTTGCAGCGTAACGAAGGTTGCATTTTATTAAAGAAAATTTATTGAAGAAAATGAATGCCTACCTTTGTTTTCAATTTGATATTTAAAGATGAATAATTGTTTTTGTTGAATAGTATAACACTCTTGTAATGGACAAAGTCACGATTCTCGCGTACATGGGTCACAAGAGACAGCGTGCTCCGGCTCTACAATTACTGTATCAAGCCATTGAAACTAATCTGGGGATGCACATAAAAACAAAATACTCGGACGTCTGGGCGAGATATAAGAGCGATTTGCAAGGTCCGTACTGCACACGTATGGCACTCTTGGTAAAAGCGTGCGAATTGGATTGGGCGAGCCAGTGGTCGATCACTATTCTGTTACTTGGTACTGATCTTCATCGTGGTGCAACGCTGATCAATAATTTGTTAAGCGTTGAGGAAAGAGCGTTCAAGTCAACGGACACGAACGTTCGCAGGTAAAAAACGTTTCATCAACTTATCGCAAAGATTTTTGCACCAACTATTAATTTTTCGTAATATATTAAGATTATGGGCTGTATATCGTCTGTTTGTCTCATACATCCAACCAAGACAGAGAGAAATAGAGATAGAGCAGAATTTTTCCATCACGTTGTTTCGAATAATGACGAGAACGATGAACTGTAGAATTGTTATACGCAGTTTATCATTCTTCTCGTTTATCCGAAAGATGAATCATGTCGAAGAAATTTGCATAATATTTTGTTATTATTGATCAACGAGTATCGCATCGTCGTTAATTTTCATCGTTAAAAATGTAATTTTTCTTTCTGTATAGGCAAGCATTCGTCTCGTGGAAATTATTGGTCGATAATTTCGCATTAGACCCAAAAGAACTTGCGACCGCGAGGCGTATAAAATTGTTGTGCGTCCCTTTAACAGCAAAAAATAGTAAAAGTGAACTAATAGCTTTGACAAAATTAGAGGTCTGGTGGTACTTGATAACGAAACTGTACCCAAATATATCAAAATTCGCTGAGCCGGTTATTACGCAATTTTTAAACTTTTGCTTCGGACCCTTGGGCGACACGCCGCTTCTATCAACCAAAGTCGACGTAATCGCCTCTCCTGGAAAAAGATTCTACAAGACGAAGGTTGTTGCGATTGACGCGTTGCTTCAACTGATAGTCCTCAAACAAGAGGATAGAAAATCTTTCGCACCGATCCTGAAGGAAAGCCTGTCGCAATCGATCTCCTACGAACTTTTCAACGAATGTTACAAAGCATTTCTTCACAGCATCGGCGAAGCCATTGTTGTAATCGGCCAACTACACGAGAGCGAGATGCAAAACAGAGAGGAAATCATTGGAGTACTGTTGGCAAATCTTGCACGCTACATTCAATCGACGAGTACCGAATTAAAGGTTTGCAATGCAACCCTTTTTCCTTTCATTCTTCTCTCAAAGGACGATGTAAAAATATTTGTATATTGAAACTTTCAGACTGCTGTATACAATGAATTTATATTGGTCATATCGGAGCTGCAGAATCGCGTTACAGAGATGTCCTGCGTGAACAATTTTGTTCGCGATGTCGTCGTGCCGGACCTTTCGACGTTTGCAGCTGACTTGACGTATCTCGATAGAATAATGACACCATTGATGCTAAAGAGCATTCAGAAAAAGCATTGCGAAGCTGTCAAGTGCCTGCTATGGCAGACATTAAAATCAAAAGAACAAACGCAATTCCATCCAGAGACACTGCAGTTCCTTGGGAAGATGATTAATCAGCTCGAATCCATTCCGATGGATGAAACTGGATTGTGAGTGACGAAAATCGATTACACCATTTTTTTCGGTAGAGGAAAAGCATGTTAGTAATTGTTAAACTACATTTGCCGCTGTTAACTGGCGGGTATTCATAGTTTTGGTTACAAATCGACGATTTGTACTGTACTTACAGTATGACATCCTTTTTTTTAACTGGAAATCAAAAACGGAAATTCTACTCAACATATATTTTTGCAATTAGTAAAACTCATCGTCTGACTCTTTGCAGCGCCGATTGTTTTGAATTGTGGTTTACGTGTGCCGAGATCGCGTATAAATACGCAATGACCGAAGACATCAACGAAGGGACTGCCATGGAACCAACATTCAAAAGCATCGAGGCGATTGTACGTTTTCCATTTGGTCACATGTACTCTATGAATTCTATACAGGTTGGTGTCTACAATATTTTAGAAAAATAATTACAGAGTTAAAAATGTTATTACGAGTATCGTGTTATGTTCTATCGAAGGCGCAAACAATTGCAATCAATTGGAAAGATCTCTACAAGCAATTCGAGTGCAAGGCGGACGCTATCAATGTGGTAAAACCTAACGAAATTTTCGACAAGACGTCGAAAATGATTCAAGAATGTCTTGAAAAGAACAAGAAATGTTATCGCATAGCTGTGTACTGCCTGGACGCTCTATTAAGCACAATTAATTACAAAGATTTACTCGGTAAGACTTACTTTTTGATTACAGAAAAATCTATATTATGTGTATTTGTTTAATTTAATTGTTTATATTTGAAAAAATTAAGCCCATAACAGAATTCCGACGATATTGCGACTCGTCGCTGACCTTACTACGATTGCGCTTCACGAGGGTCAACCTTCGGAAGCCGATTGCGCCCTGAAAGCTCTTTCTTCGTTGCTAATCACCGTTTACGGACATTGTCCGGAAAGAGCGCTCGCATATTTGAAAGACACCAGAGGAACTATTGAATTAATGCTAAAGACAGAAGCTGAAGACATTCTCATCAAGGAGGTAATTAAAAATTAAATAAACTTTAAACATTTAAAACCGTATTAAGAGGACGCTCGAGTCAAGTGATGTATGGTCTGAGAATCCGCAATTACGAAAGAGGCAACAAGCTAACAAATTCTAACACATTTTTCTTAGACCCAGATTTTTTGATAAACGTCAGATTTATGGGGTTCGCTCCGTGCAACATGTACGCAGTGAACCCCACTCTTTTGACGTCTCTACAAAGATAGGAGTTCGAGAAAAATGTGTTAAAAGTTTGGAGGTAAACTGTCGGCATCGAGACTCACCTTAAGGATATTTATGGCAAAGCTGTGGAAGGGTAACGGAGATGGGGATGCACCGAACGCGTTGGTGTACGAGAGACACGTGCTTCCATCGATGTGAACGTTCCAATTTTTTTTTTTTTTTTAATTAGTCCACGACTTTATTTTTATAAACTAGATGAGCTACAAGGCAATCGAACAGCAATTAATTTGGGCACAAATATCCTTAACCCCTTTGGGTGTCGACATAACGTTGTCGAGCTTTACTTATATAATACAGAATTTTTTTTGCGTTGCTCCTTCACGTTACGGTTAGGAACTTGTAATAATCAGGAGAGCACAGCTGGTCAGTCATTATAGTCGATTAGGTGGTCATCCATCAAAGTTCTGACCTTGGTCCGGAACAGACACACATAAAACTTTCTAAAATATATACACAGATAATAATCTGTGTATATATTAATACATCTCTAATTATGATGACCGCGTTAATATTATTTATACGAACGTCTTTTTACTTTTTTCAGGTAATGGGTACGTGGGAAACGATCGTAAGCATACTGCGAGGTCTCAACACTATTTTGGACGGAAATTTCCTCATATCCTATAAGGAGATCATTTTATTGGCGACACGACACTCCAACACAGAAATTAGGGCTCAAGCGGACACTGTGATAGCCATGAAAGACAATCTCAAAGAATCTGCGAAAGCTGTGCTCGTTGAACTAGAGCAGGAGGTAAAGAAGTCGTTGAAATTAAAAAGCGACAAAGCCGATCGTGCGATGAAGCAAGTGAGAATGGCAGGCAGTTTTATGAACCGAAAGATTCCGAGCCCACGGCCGACTCCCGGTAAGCCGAAGGCGAAAGAGGAGAAAAAATTGATTCCTTTGCCGCCCGAACCCGACTCCCAAGACTACGTCGTCATTAGAAGCAACGTGAAACTCGACGTGACTCGTCTGACGGAACATCAAAAAGAGTCTTTCAAGAGAAGACGAGAGGACATACCAGCCATGTACAACGATCTCTCACAATCCTCGTCGCAGGACACGCAAGATCTGCAGCAGTGGTTCGACGGAAAATTAAAACAAAATGAGCCATCGAGCACTACGTCGGTAGAAAAAGGAACGGCAACCGCCGTATCCGATGATGATCCCAACAAAGAAAATAAAATCGATGAAATTATCACTGCGAGGGAAGAAAAAGCCCATGAAGAGTCGGCTATCGCAGCAGATGTCGTAACATTGGAGAACTTTGAAGAATGTACATTAGAGAATTCGACTCACGCATCGTTAGGTCCTAGCGACCACGAACCTGACAGTGATTTTCCGATTGTCGCAGAACCAATTAAACAGTTACAAAAATTACCCGTGAGAGAGATCAAAGAGTTGCAACAGCTAAAGGTTCATCTCAGCCCCGTACACAGTCCTCTCACCGATCATTCGTACGTCGGAACACGAAATACTCGGCACGTGGTATTCCCAAGCAAGGAAGACGCTGACGAGGTTATTGCGAAGAAATTGGACTTTGAATCTCGCGACGAGTATCCCGAGGAGAAGGACGCCGACGAATCGACTTTGACCGGCGACGCGGCTGGGGGTAACGGCAAGGGTAATCGGGCGCTGCGTAGTAACAAAGTAACCGCAGCCGTAGACGCGAGTATTGTGAATAACGTGAAACGAGGACGTACGCAAAATCGAGGAAAATCCGTTCCTGCGGGACGTGAATTGAGGAATTCTAATGCCGACTCTCAGGATCAGAGTGCCGGAGGTATACAAACCAGAGGGGTAGGAAGACCGCGAGGAATTGTATCTAAGAAATCGCAGCCAAATGCTAACGCGACGGAACGAGCGGTAAAGCGAAAAGCAGCTTCGGACAGCGAATCCGAGGGAAACGAGAAGAATAAACGGTGCCGTAGAAAATCATCACGGTCGCCTTCCGGCACTCCGAGCGACGGCGAAAGCGTTGCGCCGACTGTCACTGACAAACGCACAGAGATTGAGATGTCGCGATTGCGAATTGACATGGTATTCGATGGTCCCTTGCCGTCGCGACGAAGATCCAAGGTCGTCGACGATTTCGTCACTAGCGATATCCTTGGCAAACGGCAACATTCACCAGAGGCGAAAACCACTCGCGCGAAAAATACGGAATCTCGCACAGGCGATAATAATCTACGAAGGAGCTTAAGAGGCTCGGAAAAAGAAGGCGCTGGAAGTGCAGATTCGACAAAGAAACGTCGACGAAAAGCTAACAAAGTATTGCAGGATGGCGCCAGTTCGGTGTCTCAGACGATCGTCGATGACGAAGAGATTCATGAGGAGGTTGTTGTCGCGAATGTGGAAGTCGAGACAACTATCGAAAACGCGGGCGACGATGCTGCGAACATTATCGTTACTGAGATAATTTCAGAGCCAAATATTTCAGAAAATCCTGACATCGGTACGATCGAAGAATCGGTAGTAAACGATGACGACGACGTCATCGAGAATTCACAAGCGGATACTTCCGTTGCCGACAGTAATCGAAAATCCATTATTTCTGCTCTAAAGTCCGTTACAGAGGAAAACGTAGACGAAATTAAAGTACGAATCGATCCTTCTGAGTCTGGAATTAGCGAGACACCGCCAAGAGCCTCTTCGCCTATAAATCCGTTGGAACAACCTATGGAAACTGACGTTACGGTGAAAGATACGCTCGCGGATGACCAAGCACCGCATGACGATTCCGACGAGACGTTCTTGGACATAAGCGCAATTCGTTCGCAACCGGCTGAGGACGTTCCGCCTGAGGACGCCGAAAAGAAGACTCCGGAGGAGAGCAAATCTAACGGGACTTCGGCGTCGTCAAAAACGGAGCCTTCCTTCAATTTTTCTTCGCCAAAAAATCCATCAAAACGCTTTTCCAAGTCTAAAGGCTTCGCGACCCATGGTCGAGCGGCGCACATGCTCGGTCTCGTGACGAAACTAGCCGTCCTTGAGAAAGATTGTGACGTCGAGAAGTGTCATTTGGAGGATGAGACAACGATGGCTAAGAAGAATAAAGCAAAGGAAAACGAGAGCGAACAGCCCGCGGCGAAGAAGGACCGGCCAATGATTTTTAAAGATACGGAGAGAATGGGAAGCCCCGGAGGTAGTCGGCAGGAGAAAATATTCAACAATATGAAATCCGCCGATTACGCGGCATCCCCGCCAGGCAAATTATTCGGAAACTTGAAGAACAACGGTGAAAAGATCTCTCCGAAGATGGACAAGATGCACGTCGACGCAATGTCCTTGGACGGCGATGTGTCTGGAACGAGAGACGACGATGAAGACACTTCTCAGCCGAGCGAGAAGGACGAGCTGCCGATACTCGAATGGTCGAGCGCGAATCCTCCGTCTTTAACGGCATCACCGAGCGTAAGCATCCTGAAACGTATCCGACAGATCGTGTCGGACACGGAAATGGACGGAACGCCAAATAAGAGCCTAAGAAAACGGGTAAGCTTCGCCGATCCTCCGGTCTCGAAAGAAATGGGCTACGAAGTAGCTTCCGGCGGTTCACCATTAAAGACCAGCAAATTCACATCGCGGGGTCTGTTCGAACGTAAAAATTCGCCGCTTAGATTGAAGCAATCGAAATTCAAGATGATTCAGATAGAAGCGGAGAAAACGGACAAGGACGACGACGAAACGCAGATTCTGAACTCGGGCGACATAGACATGGATTGCGAGAGGGAAAACGCATTATTAGTTAAAATAGCCGAGGACCTGGAAGACACTACCGAATACAGGGCAACTGAAATTGGGCTGGAAGTGAGTATTTCTACGGGGGAAGAGATCGAGTTTCGCGAAGAAATTGAAATAAACGATAGCGCAAGATCCAAAGATGAGACTGAAAAAATTCCTTCGGAAAATGTTGACGCACAGTTGACCAGATCAAGTTCTAAAGTGAAAAATACAACGATCGACGACATTGAAACGCAAGAAGACTTGTTTAACAGCAGCGATGAGAAAAATGAAAGTCCAAAAATATTTGCCAATCATTCCGTCGACGTCTCGAAGGAAGAATTTTGTACGTTCACACAGAACAGTACTATCGATTCTCTCAAGTTGAACGTTACGAACGACTCCGTTATTGGTAGCATTACGAATCTAGTGAGCGACGATCACAACAAATCGGAATGTCTGGAAGATACGGTTGACGTACGAAATGTAACGGGCATGAATTCGACCGCAAATTCAGACGAAATGTTCTGCGAGAAGCCCGAGCGGGCGAGTACTCGTGCTCTCGATGGTTTGAGCCAAATGGATACGCTTCCCGTCACTGATTCGATTTTCGCGAGTTTACCGATATCGCAGGATACCGAAAACTCTACCCAATCGAACATAGAACTCGCTCAGCCTCAGTTATTAAATTCGATTGATGCTATTTATCCATCCCTCGTGAATTGTCAGAATCCTATCGAAAGCATCGTCAACGAGCTGACAAATCCACTGTGGATTAAAAATTTGTCCAACTATTTAGTGACGAGAGGTATTTCCACTGTAGGAGATTTAGCGCGGCTTTCCGAGCGGGAAGTCGTTCGCATTCCGGTAAAGGGAAGCCCGAAAGTTGATTTTGTGCGAAAGGTACTTCGTGTATTTGAAGAAAAGCTTCCTGTTACTCCGACTAAACTGCCAAGCCCGAAAACTAATGACGAAAATGCGGATTATCTCGCGCTAGTGTCGGACAAAGATAACTCGATGAACAGTTGCGAACATACGGTTGACGAATTGCCGACACTAGACGTTTCCATTGTAACGTTACCGAGCCAAGAGGCATCCAACGATTCCGTTTCCGTTGAAGACTTGGATCCTCACGAGCGACAATCGATTCGACGTACTTCCACCACTATAGCGAGCATTACAGCCGATCCTTCGTTATGCGCTGTACTCGAAGATACCCCGACTATATCTCAGATCAGCACGATTAATTTATCTTCGGATCGTTTGCCCGGAATGATGGTATCCGTTGGTACTTGTACAGAAATCCTGTCGAAACCACCTTCCAAATCTGTTGGATCGCAAATTTCGTTGTCAGATCTTTTGGATGAGATCGATGTCAAATTGGTTTTGAAGAGTGCAGTCAAAAGATGCAGCGCCGAAACGATTCTGGCACAATACAAGGTAGGCGTCACGATATTATAGAAAAAACAATTAATAATTCACTCAAATCGTTGACCAATTATAATTGCACAAAGCAGCTTTATTGTATTTTATCTAATGATATTTGTTTTTACGAATACAATCTTATAATACATTTAAGATTATGTGAATAAATCTTTAAAAACTGTAAACGGTAACAGAAACTGTAATCCAATCTACCCGGAAACGATTGATGTTTGAGAAAAAAAAGTAAATTTCATCGCCGAGTAGATAGACGAAGTGAAAACAAATTTAATTATGTCTAAAATATTAACCCGTTCTGAGTTATTTGAATTAATTTCCGAAGGTGTGTCACATCGCTTTAATATACCAATTTTATTTAATAAAATAAACATTTAATTTACGATCGTGTAAATTATGTTAAAATTATTCTAAAGGCCATCAAGATTGAGAATGACGGTTACAATCTGAAAAAAAAATTAATTTGTCATTTATAAGTAAAGTATTCGATCACCGGAATATAAATTCACGTTACATCATTTTAAATGTACATTGGACCCTCGTTATAACGCGGTTCGATAAAGCGCGGATTCGGTTATAACACGGGATGGGCTTTGGTCCCCATAACAGAAATCAAAATATGTATTATGAACAATTTCATTGTTAACACTCTGATACTGTATCTACTATACAAAAAAAATTATTCAATTACATGCTCTTTCATACCTAATCTAATATTTTATTTTATTCTTCACACAAAATAATTATTTCCTCTGTTTAAATGAAAAAATAAAATTTCATTATAACGCGGATTCGGATATAGCGCGGGTCCTACCATAGATCCGAGAAACAGCGTTATAACGAGGGTCCAGTGTAATATCAACTTTTTCGAGACTTAGGTTTCGACAGAATTTTTACATTTTTTATAATTATTTAAAAAAAAAAATTAACTCAGATTGACCAACGACCTCCCTTTTTCAGCTGAAAATGGGACACATGTCGGAAGTTGAATTAGGCAAGGAAACCATGAGAATGTTGGCGGTGGATTCAAAAACGTCTTACAGCGATGCCATGTTAAAGGCAGCGTGTCGAGCATGCGGGGCAAACAAAGTTCTGGCCCGACTGCCAGATATTTTCAGCAATGACAAGCAATTCTTCGTCAAGGTGTTGAGCGCCTATCGCAAAAAGATCAAAGTCAGCGATTGGATGGAAGTACTAAATTTTGAGGAGATTAAGAATGAGATTTGTAAAAAATGCTCCTCCACAGTGATGGCCGAGATGATGTCGAAAGTATTGAAGGAGGAAGAAAGTCAGAACGTAAAATCACACACTCCGGAGATTTCCGGTTTTAACGCGATGTTGAAGAATATGCCATTAGACGTGATAGTCAGTCACACTGTGGCGAACAATGAGCTGATACCGTCCTCCGTCGTGTTGGACAATGCGTTACGGAATAACAAAGCTGATGTCATAATTGATGCGTTAGAAACACAACATCCGGAAATAGGGCAAAAAATAATCGAAAGACGAATAACACCCGAGTGCATAATATCTCACATCGAAAATAATTCGATGTCAAAGGACAAACTCTTGAGCGTTCATAAAGCCGTATGCGCTAAACTCAGCCCGGAAGATCTTCTGGACGCTTATCACGAGGCTATGAAAAGCAAATTAAACAATTTGAAGTAATGATGTCATCGGACTCTTTTTCACTTCAAGGCGTAGAGAGAGAGAGAAAAAACAAAGTAACTCCGTAATGCACTTGCATATGCGAGGCTATGAAATGCAAATTAAACGACAATTTGAAGTAATGATATTATCGCACTTTTTTTCACTTCAAGGCGTAGAAAAAAAAAAGTAACTCCAAAATGCAATTGCATATGCGGTTTTTACAGTCGCGGGTAGAGTAACGTTCACTTCGGTTCGCGCCGAACGCTACAGAATATAAAGTAACGTAATTAAGATTAAAACATTTTTTCATTTACACATTATAGCGCAATTCGTTTAAGGATGAAACTTGCTTGCGCTGAGCCCTTTAATTTTATTTATATCGCCCGGCGTGACGCAGTTAACCTGTGGCTTGTCGTCGCTTAACGATTACGTTAGAGGTCCCATCGATAACTGACATGACGAATTAATTGTTTGGCACTGTAAATAAAGTGGTTTTTTTTTTTTTTTTTCGATAATAAAATCGTGCAACAGTCGACACATTTTGAATATAGCGTTCGAGTAACGGCCGACGATCCTAATATTTTTTCACGCATTCATTCGTAGTGATTCCATTATACCGCAGTTCATTACTTCATTTCAATAAGTACTTTCAGTTGTATATATTATCGTACTTAATTCATTTGCAAAGAAAAAAAAGCAATAACGCTGTTGACAAATTCGTTTGCTACGTTCAGTGGCACAAAACGTACCGCGTCCCTCAAAGGCGACGATTTTTAACTGATACGCTAGGCCGAATAAACACGTAACTACTGTAAGTTCATTTATTGACTATAATAATAATAATTAATAATAAAAACAATATTTTATACAGACGAATCGCGTTGTGTTGCTCAATACTTGGTTATTCGTTGTAGAAAATGATGGCCATAGTCGATCGAACTCTACTACGAACGATTACCTCATGCTGCAAAGTACAAACAAGAATGTCCGAGTTGCAGACAATTTTTTCTACTTTGCTTACGGATCTTAAAATTACAAAAGATCTGTGGCGTGCAACGACGAGTGTATGCGCAACGGGCCTCGGGCGGTCGAACCAGCGGCAACCCTTGCCTTCTCGAGATTTCGTCACACGGCACGTGTTCCGGGTTTCAATTTGCGCTTCGTTGAAGCAAAACACATCCGAACGACTTGGCTTGTTAAGATTTTTCGTTTGGAACAAGTACGCCATCGATTTTCCTCGTGCAGACGTTAAAGTTTCGTCTCAATCAGTTTCGGTTTAACGGTTGCTGTTGATTCGCTTTGACGAGAATCTGTAAAATTTGCTTTAATGATATTTCAACTACTCCGAACAACGACGAAGCGCGGTGAAATGCGAACGGTGATTGCACAATTTTCTTCGATATTAAGAGAAATTTTGAATATCGTTGCGTTCGGCTGGCCATCGATGTGAAAGTGTTAAAATATTTTCAACGTAAATGTTACGATTTACCACTTGAAATACTCAGTTGCAACGACTCTTTCGAATCGCTTTTTCTTCTCCCGGGTAAAAGTTTAACGTGTAATCAACGACTATCATCCGATTATCGTTAGAGAGAAAAGAAATAACAATGACAAATATAACAGAACAAACTATAATTGAACAAAGTTGTAGTAATAGTCGTCGTGTGCAGAGATTTCAATCGGGAGGCAGGTACAAAAATAAACTTATTAAATTGAACATTAAGGACATGTCCGGCAAAGAATGCAGTCGCAACTATCGCAGATCGTACTGTTTCAATTAGCAGCTCGATTAACGAAGATTAGTTACGCTGTTCACGATTCTTTCGACGATATCGATGAGATTGTACTACCTTGAAGGACTCCTAACTAGGAAACTTCTGTCACACATGCTTCGCCTCTATTAAACAGTATTCTCACTCCTCTGTGTCTTGTTTTTTAAAAATTTTCATTAAATCATTTTATGGTAAATTGTTTTTATTTAGAAAGTATTAAAAAAAAAAAGTTATTTAATGATTAATTATACATCGAGGGGCACCTTATTTAAAAATAACGTTCTTTGTTCTTAAATAATAATTGAATAATCAATTATTATTTAAAAAATACCTGCAATGACTGAAATTGTATTGATTTTCTATTCCACAAATCATTTTATTATATTTATATTCGATTTGATTAAAAAGTAAAACTTAAATAATAAAGCAGTTGTTATGATAAATAAAAATGTAAATAAATAATGAATTATTTATTTCTATTTGACAAATTTCTTTTTTATTCAATCGTTCGTTAAATTTAATACAGAAATAAAACAAATGATTAAACAATAAGTCGATGCGTTAACTCGATACATTCGGTTAAGTTGACGAATGTTAATGCAATTTAAAAAATGTTTCAGTTGACAAATTTGATACATCCTACGTAAATATTATAAAATAATTAACGCTACATAAATTGAGGAATGCTTAAGCACGGAATACTTACTTAAAAATAGCAAATTACGCTTATCTCTGAGTATAATTTCATCCAAATTGAATGTTAAAACGTCTGCTCACTTGTTTTGAGACTATTTCGTTGAAAAATCTTTTATAATCGAATCCGCGATTCGGTCTAACCGCATGTATGTTGCCATACAAAAAAAAACATGATAAAGTGAGCGCGAACATGTTGGAAATCTAAGCCGAAGATTTAAAAAGTTAGTACTTTCGATAGCAATCACAAATCGCAACAAGTTTACGCCGACGTCATCCTCTTGTTTCTCCTTTCTCTTGCACCAGGTAAACATATATAGCTTACACGGTGTACTTGACAGCGTCGCAGACTTGGCGCCAGTGAAAGTCCGAAGAACTCGAATCTGACGTGCAATCGAGTTCCTCGGGAATCCCTAAAAGTGTCGGGGTACAACCGAGAAATGCTGTAACACCCGATGACAATGCTCGTGTGTAGTTGCGGTTCGATACGCGCTCGTACGGCTCCAACGGCTCAAATTATTTTAAATTCTAAATTCTAAACTGACAACTACTCAGGCGATCGTAAAGATTCGTAACGGTCTCTCGGAACAATGTTTGTGTCGTATGAAACGCGAACATAACATTTTAACCGGAAGAGTCCGATTTCTATTCATTTACGCACGATCCGTACGATTATTATTGCAACACCGATATTCTATACGACTCGAATATACGGAAACAACGGAGGACGTGTATCCACGCTGTATTGGGTTACAAAGCGTGCACATGAAATATTGCAATGCTTATCATCGTACAACACCTCGTGCGCGTCTCTATGTATGTAGATACACATGTGGAGGGGCGCACGAAGCATTTCGTTTCAAAGCAAACGCGTATTTCAACTCTGTATAAACGCTACATACGCTGAATATATCGGGAGATACAATGTGTTGGTACGTAAGAAGTGAAAACTCCGGGAACTTGTTCGAACGCGGGATAGGCAGCGGGTTGGCGAGGAATTTATATTTGTGAATTATTCAACGAGAGGAAGCTAAAACGCTAAACACTCGTAGAACTCTTTTATATTACGACCTCAAAGAAATACATTAATTTTCCAAAGCACGCGATAGATGCCAGCGTTGAATAAAAAAAGACTTTCCAAATTGTTTATACTCTACAACGTTTCTTTTCTTTTTCTTTTTTTTTTTTGTTGGAATATTAAACAGAAATTACTATTTGGTTAGAACCAGGAGAGATAACACAATTTTCTATAGTTTTTCAAAATCGATCTATCGACTTTTTAGTTGATTATAACGTTTTCCATTGATAAAACTGAGTTCACGTTTTAACATGCAAAGATATAAAAGATGCATGCACTTAATATACATTTATCTCACTTGCTATCATTCAGAAAACTGAATACGCTGTACGTATACTCAGCGCACCAGTGGAAAACTCTATCGGTAATCTATACTATAATTCTTAAAGTTTGGATTTTCGTCCCTTAAACTCCTAGACGGAGCGTGCTAGGAAGGTGATCTTGGACATTTTGGAAAGGTCTCCTGATTTCTAGGTCAACGCAACTATTTTCAACTCTTCAAGTTGAGTCCTTAAGGAGTTACGGACATTTGAATTTTCTAAGAGTATTATTGAATTTTGACATTTAATTTTAATTTTTAAAAAAGCAAAGTTATTCTTCGTAGTAGGTATAGCTTGCGCTTTTTAAAAAAAGAAAAGGTTCCTATGATACGGTGAACGGAAATGTCTGTTTTTGGTTTTATTTAAGGTAACGATACTAAAAATAAACCTCGGCGAAACCGGATATGATACTAGTCTATACTATAATTCTTAAAGTTTGCATTTCCGTCCCTTAAACTCCTCCTAGACGGAGCGTGCTAGGAAGGTGATTTTGGACATTTTGGAAAGGTCTCCTGATTTCTAGGTCAACGCAACTATTTTCAACTCTTCAAGTTGAGTCCTTAAGGAGTTACGGACATTTGAATTTTCTAAGAGTATTATTGAATTTTGACATTTAATTTTAATTTTTAAAAAAGCAAAGTTATTCTTCGTAGTAGGTATAGCTTGCGCTTTTTAAAAAAAGAAAAGGTTCCTATGATACGGTGAACGGAAATGTCTGTTTTTGGTTTTATTTAAGGTAACGATACTAAAAATAAACCTGGGTGAAGCCGGATACGATACTAGTCTATACTATAATTCTTAAAGTTTGCATTTCCGTCCCTTAAACTCCTCCTAGACGGAGCGTGCTAGGAAGGTGATTTTGGACATTTTGGAAAGGTCTCCTGATTTCTAGGTCAACGCAACTATTTTCAACTCTTCAAGTTGAGTCCTTAAGGAGTTACGGACATTTGAATTTTCTAAGAGTATTATTGAATTTTGACATTTAATTTTAATTTTTAAAAAAGCAAAGTTATCTTCGTAGTAGGTATAGCTTGCGCTTTAAAAAAAAAAAAAAAAGGTTACTATGATACGGTGAACGGAAATGTCTGTTTTTGTTTGACATGAATTTTCAAATGCAATTCCCATTTTAGTGAAGCAGTAAACAGTCAAGTCATTAAAAATAAACCTGGGCGAAGCCGGATACGATACTAGTAAGCAATAAAAGAAAAATAAACCCACTGACCGATTTAAAAAATATGAAATTTATTAGAGAATCGTTCTATATTTATGATTGCAATGCCATCTTAAAGTTTAAACGGATTACGAAAACAATATGAATATAACTTATAGTTGCAACTCGATCGAAAAAAAAAAAGTTATAACCGTTTTAATGAATTAAATAAATTTTGTTAAAACTGGATGACTCAAGAAAGTGTTTTACTAACCAACACATTTAGTAAATGGACAATCCGTTTTAATAAAACTGTAAAAAAATATGAAAATCATCGCTAGCTTCGTAACATTTTAAAACTGGAATGACGATGACGAATAAAATAAAGATGAAAGAAAAAAAAAGTTGCAACCATCTTAGTGCCAATTGATTTTTACACAAATTATCTGATATTCTCTAATTGAACTTTGTTCGAGGAAGTCAAAATATTAATAAATAATTGTCGATATAAACGATTTGATAAAAACGCTTCAAAACAGCTGTAAAAAAAAAACTTTCTAAATCATCGTTGCCATAATTATTATTCAAATTACGAAACGTAAAGCAGGACTATAAAACTTTATCTTAAATTGTTTTCTCGTTTTTGAATACACAATACCTCCGTGATAAGTGGATACAGCAAAGAAGAGAGAGAGAAAGAAAAATGGTGGAGATACTTATTTTCAGTGCTTCGATAACCCGGAAGAAAGTTTAACTCGCCGTTTACCTTTTACCAGAGAGGGTGAAGGTAGGCTCTCATGGTGCAAGATGTTTGTTATATCATCATTCATCCGGATCCAAGTAAGAGAGTGAGAGGTATAACGATGAAGCGGAAAGAGGCGGTCCTAGTCTGTAGAACGAAGTAGCAGGAACAACTATAGCGAGCGTTGTGGTCACGAGAGTCAGCATAATAATTAGCGAGTGTTTCAGTGACGGTCAGTGACAAGGAGAATCGAAAGGAAAGGTACAGGGACGACGCGTATAGCAAGTTACGTCCCGGGACGTACTTGAGACTCGAAAAACTATGAACTTAATTTATTCTTCTTATCTATATGTACACCTCTGTCTCTCGTAAAAATAATATTCTCACACGCGTATTTCCGTGAAACGCACGGTTCTGCGAGAAAGTTCTCAAGCGACGTTATATAGTTTCATTTTTTTAAAAAATTATTTTCTCTATGAGGCAACGTGTATGCGTCAACGAAATAAAAAGAGAATATATCGAACGAATGCACAAGCAAAGTGAGAGAGAGAGAGAGAGCCTTTGAAGCGTGTGCACATTTTCGTCGGGTTGATCAACCTTTTTATTTTTAAATATAAAGTTGGAAGCTAATAAAAATCGATCAAAGCTCTTGTCGCTGATGCATAAGTTTGCTTTACAACGTAAAATGTATGAGTATACACGATAGAGATATAATTAAATGGTGTTGCACGGCCGAGTATGAGTGACACAGTTTGTGTGTGTGTGTGTGTGTGTGGTTTCGCATCCCTACGATACACGGTGTATGCCGAGGCTCTCGTTTCTTCTATGATTAATTACCGTGGATAATAAAGCAACGATGTAAATATAGCGGCTCTCGAAATACGCGTGAAATTTGTTAGAGCGTATCTCTCTGTGTAATATAGACATAGACAACGAACTAGGCCTGAAAAAATCGACGTAAGTAATAGGCAGATACGGTCATTGTATCTGAAATGCAAATAAATCGCGGGCGTTGTGCCGAAAAAAAGAATAGTTGCTGCTTACCGAGAGGTTGTTTTAATTATTTAAAATGAAAAGAATATGGCAAAACGTTAAATTATGATGAAAAAAAATGTTTGAGTAAAAATAATTGTTTCCGCCCGGGATCGAACCGGGGACCTTGTGCGTGTGAAGCACACGTGATAACCACTACACTACGGAAACTGATTGAGATATCAACATTCGAATAGTATTTTTAAGAATTATTCACAAGATATTATTAATCGATAATAGTACTGCCAACTAGATTTATAATTATATTACATTAATTTCATTATATGTTACGCTATGTAATGTAATTGTAAGAAGTAGGATAAAAGTGTGTACGAGGCCGAAGGATTATACGTGGAAATAAATCAATCGATACATTAATTTCGATTCGTATGATCAATCAAATAAAAAGCTTATTGTATTGAAATAATTTAATGAATTTCTACATTGATACGAATGTAGATATTTTCCTCGTACAATATTTTACAATATTATTTATGTATTTGAAGAATAACTGTTTAAAGTGGCGTCATACCGACGTCAAATAATTACTTTTATAGTATTAACTGATAGTTACTACTCAGTAAATATTAATTAACGATTATGAAGAATTAACGGCTTGTTTCGATTTTCTAAATTTTATATTTCATTAGTAACCATATTTAATATAATAAATAATAATAGTAAGTATGGCTTTGGGGACTGATCAACACCATGTTGCATTGATACGAGATAAGGCTTAGACGCAGTTTTGCCACCGAAGGACTTCAGCTATGGATTGTAACGATTGATAAATTACACTATTTTCTAATCATTGAAATAGCTAAATAAATATACGTTATTCAATATTGATTCTACGTCCTTAAAATAAAATAATCGTTCCCTCGTTCCTATAAATCCTGATTGTACTAAAATTTATGTCAGAAAGTGTCACCCCGATGCTTACAAAATTCAATGAATTATTATATAATTGTAATGTCATATAACCAATGAACATCTGATTAATTCCGGTTGCGAATCAATCGATTTCAATTCGTTTCAGCAGAAATCAATCAGATTTTGTATATAAGCGGAGCCGTAGCTGATTATTCTTTGGTGGAGCACGTGCGTGACCGTGGATGTGCTATAGATTTCACTATCCTAACACGAGTAGAGTGTACAAGGGGGCGTTGGATTATCAACGAGAGTAGTCGTAGGTAGTGCGAGACAAAACTACGGCGATGTAGTATACTGCTCGTTGCAGTATACTACATGTATTTATATAAACTACAGTGTACACAACGCGTTGTATATAACGTATGTTCGTGTCGCCGACTAACTGAGTCTGATATGCCAGTCGAGACTGACTATCAACTGTACGAACAATCTAGCCATCAACCTTAAATGGAATATTTACGGGTGGATGTACTCTGTCGAGCAACTTCTTCATGACGGATTACTGCTGTCCCCATCTCTTCGCCCCTCTCGTCAAAGAACTTAAGAATAACGTCAGCATCCGCCCTCGCGTTCACTTCCTTCGTATTTCCTTTCTTTCACATGTTACACAGCATCGTAACATTTAAAAATATCTTCTACGATTGAAATATAGAAAATTTAGTAAAGAAGAATAGATAACGAAAATGGATGATGAGAGGAAGGAAGAAGAGCTGGAAAAATGGTCGCTATACTTAGAATTAAATGGAGAGGTTGAAAAATGAGCCTGGGTTATAAATGCGTGAATACGACAGAGCATTTGGAAAAATGCGGCCATGGAAAGAACCAGAGAAAAAAGCGCAAGAGGGAATGGAAACAAAATAAATAGCTGTGAGTACTAATAGAGAGGAACGTAGCTATCTTACTATTTAACACTTTGAGTCAAGCCACTATTATTTCGCATATCTAAAATTTTTCCACCTCCAATAACTTTTATAAACAATTTTAAGATACAAAATTCAATAGAAATTTGAAGTTTTTATTTATAACGACAGCTGAATGTTTTTAAAATGTTTGCGGTACTGACCCTGTCATGTTTTCTTTATTGTATCATCTACCTTAATCCTGAGTCATGTCAGGTAAGAATAAAGTAAAAAAAAGTGTCCAAAGTTAATGTGACAAAAACGCTAAAACTACGAAAGCGAACGTATGGGAGAAATCAATAAAAATGTTTTATAAAAACCGGTTCCGACACTGTATTGGAGGGAAGAAGGTTCAATAAACCATACCTTAATAAAATAATGTATACAATCAAGTATTTATATATAGAGAACAAAATAATTCCATATAAGAAAAGTGTTTTTTTTTGTAATAACAATTGACTGTCTAGTTTTTTATGTTTGCGGTACTTCAGAGGAAGAGAGAGAACATTCATTTGGACACCATAAACGACAAACCTTCGAACGCCACTGACTGTCTACTACTCTCAATGTAACCCTTCGTAAAGCACCAGAATGATTTTTGAAAGTTTATTAAGTGGACGTCGTTGGCCTACGAAGAACACAAAGCATACTCGAAAAGAATATCCCACGTGTTTCATAAGTTATTACGTGGTGATCGCAGACTCATAACACCATCATCAATTTCACATTTTCCACGAAGCACAACACGAGTTTTCTTGTATATCGAGCGAGCAGACTTGTTTTCGTGTTAGAAATTCACAAAGCTGTCAAATTTAAACTTTTACTTGGTGGTGGAGCTTCCGGGAGAGTTTTAACAATTCGTAAATCATACATCGTCATCCTCCTTCGATACGAATTGTTTAATAAAGTTAAAAATAAAGTAAAATCGGAATTGCTAAGATGCATTTAGTAAGAGTAATGTCAACCGAAGCAATTACTTGGTTTCCTGCAATTTCAAAAGACGTTGCTCTTGATTTTACAATGAGAACAATTTTTATAATTAATCTTGCTAATTAGGTTAATTGTTGTTTTCGTAATTATATATTTATCGTTCTTTATTTTGTGATTGCGAAAAAATTAGTGGAATTAAGAAGACGATACGAATAATCGATTTAAAATAAATAAGAACAAGGCGTGTAAATTTGCAATTTTTACATCGCTTCATCGTAATTCTGGCCAAGCCATAGATTCTCCTCTACGGGGAATGGTTATCTCAATTCTGGCTTCCACATAGAGGAAGTGGTGTTAAAATTTTCAATAAAATTGGAAATTTGGTAAAATTGGAAATTTGATAAAATTGGAAATTTCATAAAGTTTTAACCCCTTAATCGATTTTCACAAAATTCAAAACCAAGTATCCTCTATCTAATTTGTATGTCAAGTTTCAGTCTAATAGATAAAAATTTACGAAAGTTAGAGCAAAAATAGATTTTGTTCGAAAATTTAAAAAAATTAATGTTTTTATAAAATCTGAATGCCTTAATCGATTCTTGCCAAACTCAATACCGAACAACCTTCTCCCCAAGTCTATTCTTTACGGGGGTTGCGATTGGATCAGTGTGTAAAGTTTTAGGATGATCGAGTAACCCGTTCTCGAGATATAGTAATTGAAAATTTTCAAACTCGTCAATCTCACACACGCGGGCCCGCGGACATTTTTTTAAATATGATTTCTGGACGATTTGGGTCTTTTTAAGTACCTTGACCTTAAAATCTCGAGAGATTTTTTTTGCAAGTAATCAATAATCTAAAAAAATGGATTCTGAATGGATTTTGCATTCTCCGATACTTTCACATCGTGATGAATACCGATTAGATTTTCAATCAGAGACAATTGGTAATTGATAAGAAAATGTTGACAAGCTCGTCGTTTAATTGAAATAGAAAAAAAACGTTTTTTTTTGCGTCAACATTGACCAAATCATTTGCAATTTGCATTAAAAATACTCTAGGTAAAAAAATGTTAAAACGTTTAAATAAAAATATCTAAAATAAGCTTAAAAATAACATAAAAATAAAGTCTAATGACATTTCGTTTACAATTTAGCCTGCGAGATCATTTTGACTCAATCTTCCCTACCAGTATTATCATTTCACGTATATCGTCGTTAAGGGGAGGCGAACCATGTATGGGTGCGAAAGATATAGAAATAAACGACGCTTTACGGTACAGTGAAAGAGAAAAAGGTAATGCTTGTAAATGTTGAGGTATCGGCTCGCTTCAATAATATTCCATCAGATTTTAATTCGATAAAACAACATTCCGTTCACTAATTTTGTATTCATGTGTAGCGTCAAAGGATTCTCGTTGAAAGGAAATACGAATATTTTATTCGAATGGTCAAAAGATTTAACATGGAAGAGAAATATACCTTGTTATGTTACACGCATCTTTACAATCGCGTAATTCCTCTTTGTTCTTCCTGTACGACAACGTCGTTGGCAAGCACAGGCGCATGTATGTGTATCGGTAAACGGTGTTCGGGCAAAGTGGCTACGCGAACGTCATTGGGGGAGCTTCAATCATCGTCCCGAGATCACTGTAACAAAACGTAATAATATTTGCGTTATTGCCAAGAGCGCTCAAGCGCATATAGTTACGTAAGAGGAACGCGTGTATATGGGCAGACCCTCTGAGCCAGATATCCCAAGGATCTTAAGTGTTCCAACGAGCAAGAGAGCGACACACGATGACCTTATCTATCGCACGGCAATGTCGCGCTTAATTCAATTTCCCCGTGAGGTCATTGGTGACGTTAATAATTAGTCTGAATCTCGACAGAGTCGTATGATAACACACTCCGTAGCAGTGTGCAGGACGTAACACTCGGCAGTAAATCACTTAAACATCCAAGTGCTCTTGAAACAAAATTATTTTTACAATTATCTCTGTAGAAAACCGTTGAATGAATTTTTTTTTTTTTATGACACGTAAAATTCCAATAAAGGTATAGAAACTGTCGATTTATCGGGAGATAAATAAGAAAGTCACGTGAACAAATATATTTACGTACAGTTAGGAATCTTAAACTCGTGAAAGTAAATCATGAAATTTCACGAGAATAATAATGACGTGTGTAAAACTAGTGTTAAGGTGAAAGTCAAGGCTGCGTGCCCTTCGTGCGTTCGTGATCGCGCTAACGTTTCACGGAAGGTACGCGATGTCTGGTGGCGTTTATAGCTGTACCGAGTCATTAGTATACTTTTGGTCGATTGACGAATATAACGAGAAACCTTAATTTCACTCGATGTACGGATCGTCAGACTTTGTTAGCCTTGCGATAATTGCGGTCTAACTGTTTAACTTACATTGATTATTTCGAAATCTTAATTAGACGAAAATAAACGCGTTTCTCTTAATCATTAAATAAGATTTTTTTTTCTTTGAACCTATTGTTGCGATGGGGTGATAGCGTGGTACGGAGGTCAAATATAATAGTGAGTTACAGTGCGTTTGATGATTGGGACTAGTCGAATCAGCTTTGATTTCACGATATTAATGATGTTAAATGTTTATTACACGATTGGAATTATTTTGTTAATTCACTCAGCTATTTTTTACAACTCGCTTGATAGAAAATCCTCTTATTTAGTATTCGACCCTTCATACGATTATATTAAGAGTTAGATTCAGTAATGTTGTGTGTTATTATTTCATTAAAGATTCAACACGGCGGGTTTCGATTAAAAGTTATATGCATTCGAGACAAGGGCGTGGACTGTGTGGACTTGAATTTTCAAGCATGACTCGAACCAACCTATCCCAATAACTCCCAAGCTGCGGTATCTCGCACAAGAAATTTCTCCGTACGAGTGAAAATGGGTCCCGAAAATTAGAGAAATTTAACAAGAGCCTTGACAAAAATGAAAGCGGCATTGTTCCATTTCTGCGGAGAAGACGATACGGTACATACAACGTACCCAATGTACTATTTACGGTACATTTATCAATTTAATCTCGTGAATCTCTCGAGGAATCTACAATATTTGTCATTCTTCGAAAATTTCCCGCACTTATTCGTCATCGCACTCTTTGAAATTCTAAATGTCGTGTAACACGTAATTTGACGAGAAACGAATTTTTTTTTTTACTCAATGGAAGAATTGAAAATAAAAATTCACGTCAATTACCCAAGAAGGACTTGTTCGTCGCTTTTTTTTTTAAACAAGTTTTCAAGATCTAGCTACCTGCCAGTGCAAGCAGGTATAGAATGCTTTATAGAGATCGGGTGGAAAAATACCTCGAGCGAGACGAACGCTATGATCGAGGGATGCACAGGTACCTGTTACGATGAGGCTACGACCACCGAGATGCTTTTGTCGGACGAAATCTTTTTTTGCAAACTCACTTGGGAGTTGCCTTACCTCCGGCACCTCCCTCTCACTGGCAACTCTCTTTCTCTCTCTCTCTCTCTCTCTCTCTCTCTCTCTCTCTCTCTCTCTCTCTCTCTTTCTTCCCGAGCTTCCCTTGTCCAAGCTAGCTTCCGCCCCTTTTTCCCTTCCAATTATAGACACGGCTTACATGCTCGAAGATCACAGGGGCTGCACGCTGCTCCGAGAGATCTGTGGTCCGTTACAAATTGCGGAAGCCTGGATCAGCAGCTGTACCACCGATGGAAAATTGTTTCTGGATCAGGGAGAGAACTCAAGCTGTGGTAAGAGGTCTGCTCGCTTCACTCGCATGGTCAGTTACGACCAGCAACGAATTCTACAAGTTTACACTGCTAACTTCTGCTTGAAACTAGTCGAATGTGAATTTAACCTTTTTATTTTTAGAAATTATTCCAGCGCCTTCATCACAAATGTCATCCACTCTGTAATGACTTTTTAAAATACATTAACGTGCAGCGATAGAACAGGTTTTTATTAAATTATCATTCTGAGCTATGTAACGTCGATTTAAAAAAAAAACAAAAAAACATTCAATAGAATGAACATTATTTGGGAGACTGCTGGTTCAGGTTGATTTTTATACTTTTCGAAAAACAATTCACTACTGTTTTATCAGAATAATAATTTTTGAAGCTTTTGTATTCGATCCGTGTCTAAAACTGACTTAACAATCACAAGCTTGAAATGGTTCTCCTCTTTATACCCATTACAAATATCATTATTTAGCAATAACAATAAAACATTTGAAGTTGGCACAACTCCCGAGCGTCTGTATTAAGCGACCAAATACATATTTCGAACTTTTATTCATACGACGTCCACAAAGAATTATGTCTCACGACTCTTATCGAGTCTCGAGCTTCGACTTTTCGACGATGGACTAGGCGACACACTTTTGAAGATAACTCCAACGCGATAGCTACTCTTAACGTTTTCTTCTTCTTTCTGTATTCATCTACTTTAAAGTAAACTTTACAGTGACTCGAATAAATAATAATTATATCAAATATAATATAAATAAAATAAATAAGTACTTAACAACTAAAATTTCATTGACATAAAAAGTAATTACGAAAAGAATAAAAATAATTAATGTAAATATAATAATAGCTCCATGGAGTAAGAATTAACAGTTAGCATTCGTACCACTATTCTTCCGAATGTATAACCCATGAGTCGCCGCTCTCAGTTTTCTTTACACGTGTTTCAACTTTATTTGAAGATCGGATAACCGGCATCGGAGTTTCTCAGTGTTTGTTTGAGCGACGCATGTGTCCAAGTCCAAGCTGACTTCGATCACTGCTCTGTACTTGGCTTGATGCATGGAATACGATCCGAATCTCTGCGTAAACATTTATCAAGTGCATTAATTTTTTTAACACTCTTTAATTTCTAGGATAACCATCGACCAATCTTATTGATAAAAATTATTCATCCAATTGAGTTTAACGAGTTTTATTTAATGAATTATATATATATCTTTCTGAATTCAACGGATTTGACAAAATTCTTTTGGGTTGTTGAATCCAACGTTCGAAATATTGCTTGAGCGTTCCACGAGTACCCAAGTGGGTCAGTTTCAATGAAATGGTGTTAATGACACCAGAGGTGTACGATGCTCGCTCTCACCCGGCGCTTCGACTACACAGTTCCTGTTCCTGCTCTCCTGCGTATAACCCCGATATAAAGCGCCGATTAATTATTCGGCTGCACAACGGTGCGAAGCAGCCCGATTTGCTTCCCTCTCTCGTTGTATCGTCACTGTTGACTGGAATGCCACGAGGAAAAATGCATCTTAAGGCCTTACATACGTCCAGCAGTGCCTAAAACGCGCTAAAAGAAAAACTGTTTTTAGAAGAGATAGCAATAGAAATTAATAATAATAATTTTTACACATTTTTTATCAGTATTTAAACTTTGTAATAAAATTTATTCCATTTTCTTTAAAAATTACGACATAAAAAATCACGTTTCCCGAAGCACTATGAAAAAAAGTTGCTCCACGGTCTGCATCATTTCTTCTTGAAATTGTTGATAGATCTGAAAAACGTAAAAAAATTCTTGTTAAATAAAGTTGTAGTTATAGTCTGTCGAACCGGATTTTTGAAACTCGAAAAATTTAGCAATTCACGGCAGTTTAAAAAAAAGTGTGCATTTTGTGTCATAAATGTCACACTTTAATTATGTTTATGACACTTTTTAATCACAATATCAAAAAATCCGACTCGACAGACTATAGAGAAAACAATTTCGAATATTTAAAAGAAAAAAAGCATTAAATATTAAATATTTTATGAGTTGTCATGCAGACCGTGCCAGAAAAAGTAGTTTTGAGAAAAATGCATTTAAAGTTTCAAGTGCGCATCAGGCCCTCTCGTTGGGCAGTCGGATTTTCTATAATAACTTTTGATCTATAGGGAATTTTTACAATCGACTTTCACAGAAATACGCCTAAAACTATAGAGAATAATAATCTGTAAAAAAAAAATCGATTTTTTGAAAATTCTGAACGTATGTAAGGCCTTAAGAACGCGGTAGCAAAGATTGAATTTAAAAAAAAAATGAAAAGCACACTTGTCACTTAAATACAGTCGCAGTAAAATTTAATTTTGGAGCAGAATGTTGCGCTTGCAGTGTTGCATCTAAAGTATAATTAATCATTCTGGAAAATACTAAAATTTATGTTAATTGCAAAGTATCTTAAGAGGCTTTGACGACAGGCGTGAAAATTTATGTATTCTCTAACGAATTCTTCGAGCTGTTAAATAAAAATGGCATTTTTATTTTGTTCAAATGCAGGCGATTGGTTGTGTATCGATAACTCAACGACTAAGTCAGGTGTATAACCAGGTAAATAATATTGAAGTTTCCTGATTCGAAACAAATGGTTACATGTGAAATTGAATAAAGAAGAAAACAATGATTCAGGTAAATTTACTGGTAAAGTGGTTTTTCGTGGTTATGGTTAAGTAGCAGAGTCAAAGATACGATAAAGGTATCTGCTATCTGCTAATATGTACAATAAATAAATTTTTATTAATATATTCAACACATGTTATCTTAAAATAAATTTAAAAATTCACTAAGTAACGCCTTGTTTATTATAAATTCACAAAAAAAGTTTATCTCCGAATGCACAAAAGCTCGTTGCATTTTCAATTGAAAAACATTGATACCGACAAGCAACGAAATATCCAAGACAGTGTTACAGAACGATTGAAGAAAATTGATCTCGCTTCATTCCAAACTCTCTTTTATTCCGCTGAACCTAAATATAGAAGCGTAAACTAGGAAGGATGTTACAAACTGGATAAGTGTACGCGGTTGCGTCGCATTAGCCATGGTGTGCCACCAATAAAGAGAGTCCCCTTCGCTATAATATCGCAATACAACAAGAACGTATATATTGGTGTACAACATATGTATATTATATACATGTCTACATACTTACAACTGTGTATTAATGTACGAGTATAGTGACTGGCCGGTAGCTTCGAGCAACCCCACCACGAACTCGAGAAGGTTTTGGAACAGAGTCGATGCTTCGGGCATTGGTATCGTGCGAACAACGACGGTGGTGGTGCAGCCAAGAGCTGGAACAGTAACAGCAGCAGCAGCAGCAGCAGCAGCAGCAGCAACAGGAACAGCAACTTCGGAGACGGTACAGGCGAGCAGCCAGAGCGCGCGGTTACTTGAAAGTCCGGAGTACCCCGTGGTGGCACGAGCTCAGTGCCAGTCCACACTCCATCGAGTTCGGTCTCTTCGATGGTAACACCACAACAGCTTTCGCTCACCGGCTCATCCGTCTTTCGGTGATCGGACTATTCTTCCAAAACAAACTCTGGTAATCGGCACATACATTTGAAAATTGAATCAAATAATAAATTGTCGTTACTTGTGATCGTGGAATAACTGGATAATTCGTCGTCGAGCAACCCCTCCATCTGGATAGGAAGATAAACTCCCTCTGGACTGGCTTCCCCATATAGAATTTTTTTTTTTTTCATTTTTATTTTTAATATCGGAGTTCGTGAGTGTTCATTACTATGACGTGTCGTGTAGAAACGTGCAGGTGATCACCGCAAGTTTGTGACTACCGGTGCTGTATTTGGTATTAGTAGAAATTACGATTATTGAAGATTTCGGAACGAAGAGACCGAGGAAGGAGTGTTGATTACCGATTTGCCGAAGGCTCTGTCGGATATAAAGGTAAAATTTATTTAATAATTTTTTTTATTTTCAAGGAAACTGTTTTGGTATTCTAGATATTTTTTATTTGTTCTGAGGAAGATTGTTTAGAACGTTTTTTTGAAAATCTATTTATATAATGACATACCGAGCGATGTTTAGCGGGTCAGTCAACTATAGCGTCCGAGACGAACAACGATGAGTCCCTTGATCGTCCGTGCGCTCCCCGTGTAGGATCACTGGTTCAATAACTGATGAGCTTTACGAAGGGGGAACCTTGCAAATACCGTTATTAATATACCTATGCCAATCTGTTAGATCGCTAGGGGAGCGTTGATTAGCTGTGCGACGATGTTCGATCGTGACTGAGACGTGTACCGAAATTACGAAAGATTAGATTTTAAATAAAAAAATTAAATAAACGGTGAATCAACGTTAAATCTTAAAATTTAGATGACTTGACTTTTTTTTATTTGCTAAGAACCTTATTTATATTTATTTTTGTACGATTTTTATCACCTGTATGAAAAATCTATCAAATTATTCACAAAATAATGGTATAAAATATTTTTTTATTAACCAATCATACTTTTTTTTTTAATCTCTATTTCATTTTAGTTTGTCAGAATAATTGAAGGATTTTTTATTTGAAGAGTATTAATTAATTTTGTTTTTTTTTTTTCTACAAATCTAGTTCATGGTACAATAAGTTTTCATTTAGGTGCAAATTGAAATCGACTTTTAATGACAAAAATTGATGAAATTAGATAAATGATGGAAAAAAAATCATTTATACTTACAGACTGTACACGTAGAAGTTAAAATGTTGATTTTAAGTAAACAGTGTACAAATGATACCGAATTTTTTATTTACAATATATGTTTAAGGAAAGTTCCAAGAATTTCATTTAAAAAAACCCTTTTTTTTTTAATGAGTAACAAAAATCGAAGTAAAAGTTCCGTGCGATCTATTGTTTGTAACGGTGTTTCGATGATGGGAAAGATACCCAAATCTGAATGAGTTACATTAGGATTTAACTATTTATTGTAATCATAACGAACCAATGGGTCCACCAATTTCATTTTAAAAGTAGATGCAAACATGACATTTGCAAATTGCTTTCTCGTGATTCTCGGCCACCCCCAGATTCTTCTCTATGGGTAATGATTACTTCAATTCTGGATTCCCCATAGTGAAAATGGTATTAATATTTTCAATAGAACAGAAAATATAATACAATTGCAAATGTTATAACGTTTAAATCCCTTAATCGATTCTCACCAAATTCAAGACCAAATATTCTCGTTCCCTAACCGATTCGTATGCCAAGTTTCAGTTCGATAGCTAAAAATTTACGAAAGCTAGAGAGCGGACTTTCTTTTGTCGAAAAATTCAAACATCCATAAAATGTTTCACACTCAATCACTCACGGACACGTATGCGCGTGCGCGCACGCACTGATATTTAAAAAAATATGATTTCTTGACGTTTTAGGACTTTTAAAATACTCTAATATTAAAATTTCTCCAATTTCATCTTCACAAAAACAGCTTCTTCTATAAAGAAGCAAAAAATATTCAAATTTCGTTTTAAAGAATTTAAAAAAAACGTGTTAAAAGTCCCATACGATAATAACGATGTTCCGATCATGTGAAAAATATCCAGATTCAAATAAATTCCCAAAAGTACGAGTTTTCAAAAATAAAACATAATATTTAAGAAAATGAAACTTTTTCAACAATTTGTTATACCTGCCTCGACGTTAACAAAAAGTAAAACACTCTCTTAAAATTCTTATGCCAATCAGCCATTCATGAAAATCTTTTCGCCCAAATTTTATTATTTATTGATACGATAATTCGTTGGCGCGTGAATGATAAGGTTAAGAAAAAGCAATACCTAAGACTGTCAATTGCCGAAGCTTTTTTAAACTCAACTATTTATTGTAATCATAAATAAAAGTTGAGAAGCCTACGAACGTGTACTCAAAAATTTGAAACGGTCGTTAACAAAAATTAACCTTGACAAAGAAATTTCGCATGAGAGTGAAGAAAAATTGAGAAACATGCACCGAAGTGAATCGTTTGCTTCATATCGAAATCGTCGCGTTCGTTCCGGTGGTCGTTATTGTTGCGCCACATATCGATTCTCATTATTCTTTGTGTTGCGATTTGTATATATTCGAGTATTCACGCTTGTACGTTGTACTTCTCTCGATGTCACTGCTGTTCCTTCAATCCCGACAAGCTCGTAAATGTACCTACACGTTCGCGTGCGCTCTCTCGCGTTTACAAAAACAGTGATCTTGGTTTAAACTCGAGATCGTAGCTATGTCAAGGCGACGTGTGTTGAATGAACGAATATTGCAGAACAAACGGAACATACTTGTGTCGAGTCGATTCTTCTTTGGTTTACTTCGCGACAGTTCCGGTGTATTGCATTGACATTATTCGCGCCTGGTTCGTCGATGTTACAGTTGAATTTTATTAATATCGGATACCTTGAAAAATAAATGTTCGTTCGTCGATCTTACAGTTGAATTTTATTAATATCGGATACCTTGACAAATAAATGTTGTTCCTGCTGTTTCAAGTTTCATTAATTTAAACGACACGAACATATTTTTGATCCGTTTCTTTATAATATAAAAGTTTAGGAGCAGGCTGTAAAAATTAAGAATGATACTTTCAATCGATCCAAATAAATTCAAATCATAAATTAAATTCGCCACTGTGGTACAGTGACTATCGTCCTTGCTTATTCCAAACCAAAATATCGGTAGGTCAAGAGATCGAATTTCGGTTCTGTAGTTTCGGTGGTAATAAAAATATTCGAAAGCAACGTAGCTCCACTTCCATATAAATATATCTGCAGTCGTAATGTTTATATTTTAGCAAAACGCGACTAGCTTTGGGAAGATCCCAAATCGATCTTGAAATCGACTGTATCGACACAGTTATTCTGTAGATTCTGTGTCCTTTGGCGCTGTCTGTACAGATAGTGCCCACAGATGAATGCCATACGATAGATTAAGCTGTATTGGTAACTGGGGGGGGGGGGGGGGGGGGCTGGCTTGGTAATTAAGGTTGCAAAAACCTTAATAATTATGACAAAAGTTGTAAAAACGACATAGATCCAACTGGGTCAGTTAGGCTTAAGGCCTGAAGAGCGGTAGGAATTCGTTTTAAAAAACTCAATATTCATTCGATCTTAATAATTCAAATACAACATTTAAGACTAAGAAGGGCCCAAAAAAAATTGTAAAAAATTGTAATCAGTCTAAATAATTACAAATCATTAATTAATGTGTTTTTATAATTAACCATCTTTTTTAATCCGAATAGCTATAGTATGAAAAAACTTAAGACCAAGAATGTTGTAAGAATAAAAATTGGTAATTGCATCAATAATACCAATAAACAAAAAATCAGTTATTCAATGCAACGGGTTATACGCATAAATTTTACGTCATCCGATTCTACGAAAGAAAGCGATGAGAGTGTTCGGCATCTTTTTAAATTTGTTACCACGCCGTGTATAGCACCTCATCGAACGAACTGTGAATCGTATTGAATCGAACTGGAGGGGTCTTCGTAGTTGACGCGATCGACCGGATCGCGAATGCTTTCAAACCGGAACACATATCGCTAACTATTTATCCGTTACGTCGAAACGCACGGGGTCATCGTTGTCTTCTCGTGGTCGCTGCCGCGAAGAAACAATGGCGACTTCGACGGATCGCTGTACGGGCCGATGAAGCTAATTTCTTTTTAAGCTTATCCAGGCAAATCCATCTCGGGATATAGATCGTTTGTCTTATTTAAATACAAATGATACCTCATCTCTTGTCTATCATGTAGCCGATGGCGGAAACTCTATAGAATCTTTCTCTGTTTAACACAAAAAGCATCGAAAGAAAATTCTTGTACGTAAGAAAGATTGAATTTTTAAAAGAAACATTACTTTGACAGATGATAATAAAAAAAACTGATTTTAGTACTAAAAATTTGTTTATTAATCTCTGTTAGTTGGTTCTTGATGAAATTAAATCTAAAAGACTGTATTTAACGTAAATTATTCAAAGAACATTAACAAGAATATAAACTGCCGAGATTGAAAAATACGATTTGGTTAGTTTCTAATTTTCGAGTAACGAGGATCTTTCCACTTTGATTTTATCGATCGATATCATAGCTGTGTCACTGTCCGTCATTGTAAAGATATAAACTAATGATATTCATGGGTCAATACAGAATTAATTAAAACTATTGGCGATCCTTCACGGTCTCGTTAACAGCGAAAGATATAGAAAGATATAATAAGCAGCAGGGGCACTGGCACAGCAGGTGAATAAATAAATAATTACAGTTTGTCCTTTCGCTTCTCTCGACGTCGCGTGTGTTGCCGAGCTGACCATTCTACAGTTCTTTTTTTTTTTGCATCCCTTTATTGACCTCGGTTCTTATCTTTCTCTAGATTTATCATTTTTCTATAAAGTGCACAGTTGATGCTGTATACGTTTCAATGACAATTTTAAACGCTGTAAGTAGTTTATTCAAAGAGATGGTTTTATGGAATATTATCGTAACTCGCAATGTTCGTTAACAAACTCGTCAATGTTACGTACAATACAGGAGTTACGACTTTGTTGACGGACACTGTCGATTAGAAGAGTACAAATTAAAATGGAACGAAAAAAAGAAGTTAAATAATTTACTTTGGAATTATATTAATCGTCCTACACGCGTCTATAATATAAATGCGCTTTAACGCAAAGGATGGCGCAAGTCGTGCGATATATTTTACGAGGGTGGTGCAGCTACGAAATATCCGGAAATATATCATACGCCCGTTTCATTGTGACCCAGTCCCGATGGCGAGTAGCCCGCCGTCGAAACACCATCGCCGTGATCGAACTACCTTGCTCGTCGTCGCAACGAGACCGAGACGTCGAAGAAACTCTCTTAATTGGATCAGCGATACGTGAGTTAGCCGCATGAGAAAACACGCATATCGGTAAACCCTTCGTTTTCATTGCTGACTCTCGACTTCCGTGTATTTTCGCATTTCGTGATATCGTAGGGCAGAGATGACTACTTGATATATATTTTTATTTTCATATGATAATGTCATAATTAATGGAATTGAAATATTTTTACATTTTATTAATTATGACAGTGGCTTAGAAAAAAAAATATTTTCATGGGGTCATTTATTGACATGTTCGCCTTAGAATTTTATCAAAATATTTCCTTTAAATTTGACTAATTATAGATATACGCACAAGTTAATAAAATTTTACTTTTGTGGTAAATTCAAAGAAATTTCTGAACGTCGATACATCCACCATGTGTTTATCTGTAAAATGTCTTTCGTATCGAAGCTGATACCCTCATGATCTTAAAGTTCATCTAACGAACTTCCTGCTGAGATGTGATTAACAAAAAATTACCGATTAAAACGCTTTGATAATCGAGACGATTCGGAGGGTCAAAAAATCTGCCTGACCCAAGAACACGATAACCGACCGAGGGTCTCGTCATAAACATCTCAGATTATGCTTCTTGGTGCACGGTCTTATGTATCTCGGTCGATTTTATTCATAAATAATCGATGCGCACGATTATTATTTTCATATCTAGTGTCGATATTTGAAGGACGATCATGATATGTAACGAACAAATACTTTCTTAAGTCAACAATATACATAACGAAGAATACAATGATAAGCAGCAATGGGCCTCAACACTTTTGATGTTACAAATAAATTCACATTTGTTAAATAATTATTCACAACGATAGACAGAGCACAAGAATTATATTATTCGATAACCGACAGTAAGATACGCGGTTAGCGTCCCGCTTCGATTATCCCATGATTTACGCAGCGTGTTACAGATACGGATGGGTGATCGCTTAGCCAGTAAAACATAAACAATTCTATTTGTTATAACTGTAATTTTTGTTCTCCCGCAAAAAAATATCAAGTTGAATCAACTAAATGCTCATGTATTAAATCCTTTTTGAATTTGAATCGACCAGAATTTTCTTTCAATCAATCTTATATTTGTTAAATCTGAAGAAAAATGTCTTTGAATCAAAAACATATTTATTACATCAGAAAATATTTACCAGTAGATGATAATATTGTATAAAAAATAATATAAATACGTTGAAATAAATAGAAACAAATGAAGCCGATAGACAAATAAAAATGTATTTGTTTCAAATAGGATTTTGTTGAATCGGATATTTTGCCTGAGTGTGGGGCATCCAATTATTAAGCGGACGTTCTTTTTCTCGATGATCGATGATTCCCAGTATCAAAATCAGTCTCTGTCTTAAGGGTTGACTGTATATAGGTTTCCCTCAGTATTCCTGTACACGCGTGCGAATGCCATACAGCAGGAGTGTAAGTCGCCTTCGGACGCAATTAGGAAGCAGGTGGGGCTCGTAATTAGGGCAAGGAGGGTTCTATGGTTAAACAAGAAAAAATGTTTAATAGTTGAATACATTATTTGATAAAATCTACAAAAAAAAACAGATAAATATAAATGAAAAATTGTTCTAAGATATGCAATTTTGAGAACGTTGTATTATTTTTATTCCGAATTAATTTTTGACTAATACGAATACAACATAATCGATTCTTACAATTCTGATTATCGAATTAATTTCCACATACTTATATTTAATAACTGCATTAAAGTTCTATCATTTAGTTGGAATAAAATTTGTTCATAGCTGAATCATAACTTTGAAGATTTAATACGACAACCGACGAGTCTGCAGCACGAAACCTAATAAAGTTTTGCGATGTATCACGATTTGCCAACTGGACATCATACAGATAAATAGAATAAATCAAACGAGTAGATTGAGCAAGTAGGTCCGGAATCTATGTATCTCGAGAGTACTATCTTATTTCTCAATTACCGGTTTATCGATCATGCGTTATATATCTCTATACTGCCCTGCGGTAAATGCATTTAGGTGGAACATTTACTGCTTCGTATCACGTGGTCGTACAGATCATGTGGCTTACGCTGGAAGTAACGTTGCTAAATAGTATCCCCCACGTTCACCTGCATCTTCTGCAAGAACACGTACAATCCAGTGCCTCAACTTGGCTTGTTCTCCGTCGTTACAACGCGTATATCGCCAATAAATAAGTAAATAATATTTGAGCCAATGCTGAATCGAAAGAAAGTGGTCAGGGCTTTTAGAATCGAGCGTAATTACTCTCGTTACGATATTTATTTATTTCTCTGTATACTTTTTTATATCCGACGGCGATGGATCCGTGGTAGTCTTTGCACCTCTGGTAGTCTTGTGAATCAACTAGCATTTTGTACTGCCAGTACTCAGTTGAGCGAGTGTTTAGTTTTACGCTGGTTGATGCACAAGAAACGTTCATCGTATTCGTCTTCTATTCGAAGGATCATTCGCGGCGTGATACGCGATGAATAATTCTGCTATCTGACTCGTGCGTTAGGCGATCTGAGAGAAACAGATCGCACATCGTCTTAAGCCTCTTTGTATCTCAATTGCACTCGCGGCTTATTCCTAAGTTGAGTTATATACATAACGAGGTAAATTCAAAGAAAACGAAACGTATTAACAGTCGCAATCGCTACTTTCGGAGAAATACATTTCTCTCTACAGAACGCATTGCACAGTTACGTAAAATTTATAATATTCTACATGATTTCCATGTTTTTATTATATTCTCGGAATAGCATATAGTTCGACGAGCTTGTCTTCTGGGTTTCGGAATGGTTTTTCATTTACTTTATAAAAAAAAATTATTTTACAGCAATAAAATTGATTTTGCCGTAACAAAATATGTCTCAAGAGCAATAAATTTTTCTTTTTTTTTTTTTGCGTTAAATGAATTTTCATTTGGATCCTCGATGCACTTTCTCGAGAATATTCGTTATCTCGTGCAGTTTAACCGCTTATCACGAGGCACATCGATCATCTTGATCTTTGAGCCAACGATACGAATGACTGTTTTTCTTATTTTTCTTCTTATTCTCATCTCCACCCTATTGCCTCGATACTTTGCAGTCGCCGCAGGGGTTGGGACGAGCAGGTAGCCTCGGAGTGTACCTTCGCTCATCAGTAAAAATCGAAGCTGTAGTAACAACAGCATCCATAGGTCAAAAGTCTCGCTATACATTTTCGGCTGGTATCGTCAAAATCGAAAAACGCTTTTAGCTGTAAACATTTTTTTTTTCCATCGATCGACATCACGAAAAATTCCAAGAATCGTACAACACGAATTTTCCTTTACCCTTAATCTGTTTCTTTAGGTCGGGATTCAGTCCTTTTGTGCCATTTACCTGGGATCACTTTGCTGGTTCTTCGTGTGTATTTCTTGCACCAAAGCCATCATCATTATTTACGTTGGCATCTTTAAGAGTCTGCTTGTCAATTTTCGTAAATATATATATGCTGCTTTGGTGTATCGTCGTCGTATACTTCACCAATGCTAAGATTTTTCTCTTGGGTGCTCTATATGTATCGCAATATACCCGCGTGCGCGATCAACAAGTTTTTGCGATTCGGCACCGTTCAACTAACGAAAGAAGCAACGTTCTCGAATCGACTGGACAAGCGCACGCGATCTACCGACGGTATATCTTTAAGGCGATATGCTAGATATATAATGCACTTCACTGCGAGTCGTATAGACATGGAATAAATTTTCACCTGAGCGCTCTATGCACGAGCTCTCACTTTCGTTACGCTCAGTGCAAGTCTAGAAGGAACTGTATTCGAGATAACGAGTGTAGGCAACTAGATGGTTTTTTTTTCTCTGGAATAAAACGAGTAAATCGGGTAAATATAATCAATTGCTCAACATTTGTCTTATTTTCGATAATAAAAATGTGTCTAACGTCATTTGCATCTTACGATAAATCTCGAATTTTATAAAATTCAAATTATTTTCATTGAAATATAAATTACACACTTGAATCTTGAAACATTTATAAGTCTACTATTAATATCTCTGACACCTTACAACTCTACTATATTACACCGCTAAAAGATTATGACTTAACCACGAGACAATTCTACGTACTTTTATCATTAGACTTTGTGGTATCAGCAACGCCATAAAGTTGTCTCGTGGTATACGGGGAAAAAGGTTTCGTTGTTCCAGCCGTATACGGTTAAATACAAGGCAATTAATTTGTTGACCCAACTAAACTAATTGCGCCTGGAGCGTATTTAACCTTGCAAAATGGCTGTACCAATCGTTGAATTATTTCTGTGTAGTGTTGTAATCTGCTAGAGATGTGTTATACATGTTTTAATAACATTTTTCTTCAGAATAAATAACAAAAAAAAAACAACATATTCTTAGTATTCGATTATGTCGTAATACATAGAAAAAATAAGATTACCATAAAACTATGCGTAACACTGAGATACATGAGGCTCTATGAATTAAAAGAATTTACGGGGGGGGCTTGAAGTTCCGAATAATAAAAACTTTGACAGGTTGAAATATCGTTTTTTTTTAGTCTAACTAAAGTTGATACGAATGGTAAGTCCCGAAATTTAAAAAAAGTAATCATTCATGATCTAGAATCGTAAAATTTAGAAAAGATCAATTCTCAAGAAAATCTAGTCAGACCGGTAAATGTACCAACAATGAATTAAATGTACATAACAGGAATTCTATTGCCATTATTAATAAAGGTTATAGCTTCAAAATTTTAGTATCAGAAAAACAAGTTCTTTAAGGATTGCGCTTTCTACAGAGAAAACTTAGAAAACAAAAACATTGAGAGCTAAATATATCGAAATTGAATGGTACGAATGGTCAAAACATCGGCAAGTCAAAATGCAAACAAATCAAAAGTCGATAGTTCCAAGTTCCGATGGTTAGGAAATGAACAGGTCGATAACCGCTATTTTCAAGTCCCAACAGTTTAAAAAGCGAGAAGACAAAATTTCGAAGGACCAATTTTCCGAATGGTAAACATTTCGAAGGGTCAAAATTCCGAAAGGTAAACATTTCGAAGGGTAAAAATCTCATGGTACCATCTTACCGCAGAAGAACAAACTACGCGATCTGAGTACACTTTCATTTTCGGAATTATGACACGTCGGAAAAGATATTTTCGGAACTTTGAATCTTCCAAACTGTGATGTTCAGAGCTTTGCCCTTTAAGAGAATTAATCTTTGGGAATTCAAGCCATCCAAAGTGCGATATTCGGATATTTTTCCTGTCGTGGAATCTATTTTCGGAACTGTGAACGTTGCGAACTGTGATTTTCGGAATCCTCAATCTTCGCAAATATGACATTGCTGTTAAGTAGAACTTCAGACATTGAGGCTTTCGAAATGTTCGTTTTTCTCTAAATAAATTTCTAATCCATACAACTTTCTGAACTTTCAATTTTCTGAGCTTTGAATATAGTAATCCTAGCTGTTCAGGTAATAAACATGTCGTTTACGTGCACAATCACTAACTGTGCACTATATAAATTAACGTGCGTGTCATTATCCTTTTGGAATTAACACCACTCTCTGTATGTGTTCATCGTTTCTATAAACGTTTGTTAATATATTCATCGTAAAATCTTTCGGGTATGATATTACAGTTAGAAATTTTAGACCGTCGTATCTTTCAGCGTTCGGAACTTTGAGCCCCCCCTGAATTTACAACGATACTCCATAAGACATATCGAAAAAACGGGGAAAGCTAAATCTCAACTTTCATTCATAACATCGTAGAGAATGTTTCCCAAATTTAGAATTAAATATAAATAAATTTCTGAACGTTATTATAATTGCCTCTCGTGTTCCTTTCGACGCAGCCTCAATCTCAGTGAAATAACTAACACAGAAAATACTATTGCACTGCAGACGTATTTGTTTAAACGCACGAAACTGTAACTTTTCTCATAGGGCATCGAACGAACAAGCGCATCGTCATGATTATCAGCTAGTTCGAGTACTCAAGTGCGTATGTGCACTAACGTGAAAGCATTTTATGAAGCGGGAAAGGATTTTCCATTTTATTATGATTCATGCAAGAACATGCGCCTTCGCACTTATCCTGACCACTTCCTCTTTAGACTCTGCAAGTGCGATGTATATACAATGCAAACGATACTCCATACGCTTATTCAAAATAAACTTTTGTTATTTACGAAAAATAAACCATTCTGCGAATGTTACAATGCTCAAAACGGTATACCTGACATAAATACACTTCAAGGAAATACAAGCAAAGGGCAGTTATATTGACACATTCCAAGCTACCTACGTGAGAAAATTGTACACACAGAAGTACGATATCACGAAAATCTGATTTTCTACGTATCATCGTGCATATAGATCAAATTGTGCGATTGCAATATGGATGCAACAGCACGTCTCGTATGTATACAATGTGGGAGGACGCAGGCACGACCTGGCCCGTATCGCTTCCTGAATCGACGTTTAATGGAGAATCCCACATCGTTTCCTGTTTACGTGTTGAATTTCATATAGTTTATCACGATGGTTTTGCCGGAAAGTTACTGGTGACATACACACTGTTTACAAATATTGTAATAAAATAATAATTCCGATTATTTCTCTTGACGCATAACTTTGACGTAGTTCGCGATAGCGATTGAAAAACATTTCTATCGAACACATTTCTATCGAACGTTACTTTCGGATTTAAGCGGTTATTGCGTTAAATGCGTGCAAATATACGTGCAGGAGTCATGGACGCGAATTTCACGGTTCAACAGGTGCAGAAAGCCGATAGGAGAGTGTCGATATACTCGCGAATCGAGTATATCGATTATTCACGACGATCGTTGTTTTGTATTCGACAAAATTTATAAATAATATTCAGTATTTTCCAAAAATTCGGAGCTTTAAATATAAATAACAATAATATGAAAATAATATCAAGACAGATATTTACAAAATAATTATTTATATTATTTTTTAGTATGGACTGTTATTTTTTAGATTTTTTTTTTATAGTCAATCATTCAACTCGCGAGTCGAGAATATACGAGCAGTGACTATAGGTATTCTGTCATTTCGAGCGCAACTCGCACTTCGTATATTTCTGCGGTGCCTAACATAGAACGTCGCTGCGTTGTCAAGCTGTATTGAGATAATAGTCACGCCAATCGCCCATTGACAGTGGTGCATGGTAGCAACGCGAGAGAATGAGATACGATGTAGAGAGGATGCTCGTGCGTGGAGTATAACAACGTGATTTAGAAGCTAGAATCTTGTGAGATCAACGACTCTCTCTTCCTCGTTGATACACAGAGTCACTGTGTATGTATATATTTCAATATACAAGCGCATGGATGATGAGCATTCGCTGAGTCACGAGTTTCGAGGACAGGGTCAGAAGTATAACTCTCGGACGAGGATCTCTGATCGATCGTGGGAGTAAAACTTGAGGGTTGACTCCACGAGATCGACGATACGAACAAGTGCATCGGGAAAACATATGATAGATGAGATTATTGCAAAGAGCGCGAGTCACGATACACACATGTCGATTAACTAATACGCGACATTTCTGAGGTTTCTTCAAGCTATCGCTCGTCGAATACAAAGGAAACAATTGTATACGCAAAATATATATTTCTAATATATTTCTATAAATTCTATATATTAAAAAAAAAATTTTTCTTTACATTTGGACAAGGATCATTTATTTATTTTTTCAATAAAATTTTCAGTAATGATTATTGACGCTTAATGTTGGTTTATTGTTAATATTTGAGGCAATTTTATATTTATATTATGAACTTGTTTATTTTATAAGGGTAACATTATAAGTTCTAGTTAGTAATAAATGTTTATTTAGTCAAATTGATTTTTCAATGTCTCAAATAATTACACGAAATTAAACAAAAAATTGTGATTCTACGAAGGGTTTCGATATCTTCTGTAACTTGTGCTAAAATAAATATTAATATTAATTATACTTAAAACATTTTTTTCTTTTCCAACGAAATGTTTCATAAATTTCATATAATTTCATTTTCTTGGGCAAAGAATTTCTGGATAAGTTAAATTTACGATTGTGTACTTCTGATAGAGTTGAAAAAAAAAAAAAAATAAATAAATATATTTATATATTGCAGGTGCAATTGCAATAGTTTTATTTTATAACATTACAATATCTGTGATGAAATTTGATCTATAATCAAAGTATATTTGTAATTGTAAAGAATGTTGCTCTTCATTATTACTGATTGCAGTTACCTAACTAATGACTTTTGTAATTAATTTATCTAATCGATAACACGACACAAAATGGCTTTTTCCATTAAACCGACGAAAGAAAACATCAAAATTAGTTATCCTAGCGTAAATGTTTTTACAAACAACAGTTTAAAACTAAATGACACTTATGAATGAATGGCTACTACAGTCTTATTCATTAGTAGATAATTGACATAGTTATCAACCTGTAGTTTTCCTTTCGAATGTTAATATTACGTGAAATACTTTTCCAAGCACATCGAAAGTCCTAAGTATCGAAATAAACGTCACAGAATTAAGAAAAAATGTTCCTACTCTAAAGAGACTGGCACTTTTGTTAACATTTATTTCGAAGAGCTATTGAAAAGGTTGTAAAAAAAATGTACTAGCGAAACTCTATTCGTGGACAAAGCCATGAGGTCGAGAGTCCGGCATGGTCGAGCGATATTAGCACGAGAATGTTATTCAATCACGATTGTGTCCAATCAAGCTGTCGGGTAACGTTACCCAATAGCATTAAATAACTTTCTCCGGCCGCGTCGTATGTATCCTTTTATCGGACTCGTTCGACTGACTCTCAAGCTTTTGAACTTAACGACACATGCGCGTGCAAAAAAAATTCCGAAAGAACTGACTACACAAGAATTCATTTGAGAATATTGGACATGGCGCACGAAATGAAGCGTTCATTTCGCAATGGAAAGTGAGGTTAGTATTCATCGAGAGACGGCAACGTCTCAACGTCAAGTTATTACAAAAATTAAAAAGTATTAAAACCTCCTTTATGACATCCCATCGATCTACCGACACCGTAGAGCTGTCGTTAAACTTACTTTTCCCGACGGTTTGTTCCACTCTTCGGGCTCCTTCCCTCTTCGCGTTTTCCTCCTTTTCTTCATTTTTCATTTTGTTCTTCACGTCCTCCGTAAATATGCGTTGTTCGCAGCTATTCTTCTTAAAGGGGGCTTCACCGATTTCTGTAAAACAATTAATGTTAAATTTTTTTTATCGGTTAACAAAAAATGATATAAAAAAATTCCACGTGTGCGATTGATCGTAGCCGAGTTCTGAAAGTGTAAAAAAATCCACAGATCTGTATTTAAAATAATTGTAGAAGCAGTTCTATTTTTTTTTTTTTACATCATTACTTTCTTTTTGTTGGTTTGAATGGATAGAAATATTCGATATATTTTAATACGAACTTCCCTGAATAAGAAAAACAAAAAAAAAAAAAAACAATATGAGTTAGCGCAAAATAAGTTTTTGTTTCAAGGATGTCGAATAGTTCACGGAAGAAGCAAATGGGAGGATGTCGATGTCGCGTCATCTTAATCCCGAACTGCATCGCATTTGCAAAGAGGATACACGAAAGCTGATATCTTTATTATGAATATCTAATCCTCAGAAAAATGATTGGTCACGTTTGGTGCGTACGGTCACCCATCCAAGTGCAGCCAGCGAAGCAAAGCTACTTGACATGGAAGACCGCCCAAACCGTAGACACCGAACGCATTCACTGCTGTCGGCGAGATTGAGATAGTGATTTCCTTGGATTCAACATCCGATTTATCACGTTTCTCGTGTTATTTATAACGTGTGTGCCTTGCCGATCATATGGCATATTACTTGTATAATTGTATAACATGTGATGCTAAACGTATCTGCCCGATCGAATGAGAGGACAATTAAGTTATTATTCTTATTATTCACATTATTCTTACTCACGATCGCTTAAGAAATTTAAGAAGAAGCTTCCTTCTCGTCGCATCTTGGTTATTTGAACTCGGTATAGGGGCCCTCTGTGAATATTTCTTTAGAAAGGCCAGCTGCTGAGTCGCTTTTATGATTATCAAACCGAAAGTGCATCGCTGTATTTCAATAAAGAGGATAAATAAATCCCATTCGTGCTAGCTACCCCCATCTTGTTTGGTGTTGTTTAATACGTTTTCACATAACACGCATGCATTTCTTGACCATTAATTATTAAGGTTCTTTAGATGAAAGGATTTTCTCACGAGAGTTTATTCCGTGTAAATTTGAACGAGTGAATACGTTAACAGGAAGCTAATCGTTTCCCTATTGAGTGGAGTTAATTGCTCGAAGGTACTGCTGTAATGCGTAGAGTACTTGCGATCGCATGTAAAACATCGGTGCGGTTAACGTTATAACCAATAAGCTCGGTAAGTTGGCTTCTCGAACGCGGTACATGCACTTAGTTACGTACGGACTTGGTACAGAGGCTAATGTCGTGGCTCCACGAGCTACGAGTTAAACGCTCTCTTGTTTACACAAAGACTCGTTGGAGACGAAAGGAAGCAATATAATAAGACGAAATTACCGGAACTGCCGTCAGTAAATCGCTTCCGATTAATGTTAATTTACCAAGGGACTTGAAGCGATAATCACACTGCGACTGGTACTTTCACACTTTGATTCTCGGCCCAACGGCGTAATTGTTTCTATAATTGCGACTCTCCGTGTATTTTATTATTACTATTTGTATTTTATTACTTCTTACTGCCCGCAGGGCAAAACAACGGGAATCATGGATTTAGCGTAAATCAGCTGATCGACGCGATTTCTAATGTCGGAACATTTATTCAAAGTCACAAGTAATAATTTAAACAAACTTGGAAATATACTTTCGAACGCTTTTTCGTAAATATCGAATTGTCTGTTACCATTTTCAAAAACTGTATACGCGAGTGTTTCTAACTTCTAACAAATCGGTCAATCAATAGGGTGATAGCGAGTTACCGTTGTCTCACGCAAGAGGGCTACATAACCAATTTCATGATCTCATTCGTCGTGTAGCGCTCCAAGATTTTACTTTTAAAAGGCTGAAAAGGACAAAATACTTCCATAGTATCCCCTTCTAATATTAAAATATCATAAAATTTGACTTCTTAATGAAAATTAACGACATTTCTGAATCAGGGATACGTGCAAGAGTCAAAACGACTACTTTACGAACAATTGTTCGCATTTTTCCTTTTTAGAATTATTTTTATTGACACTGATTGTTGGTTTACGATTGTTATTATTATAGTTTATAAAATTATATTTGGAATGATTTACTCAAAGTCATGATTCGAATAATTAAAAACTCAAGTGATGCCCGTGAATAAAAATGTGTCTCAATTTATGACAATCTTTACATTCTTGTTGATATTTTATATTCACGTTACAAATCATATGATAAGAATATCATTTATTTTCAAACTTTTGTATGAAACATTTTATTAAGTAAATATAATTTTTTAATGATGAAAATATTTTTGCACTTTAAAAGCCAAAACAATTACAAGAAACTGCAAGAAATTGAATTTCTAAAGAGCAAACGTTGATAACTGTTGCGATTTCTCTTGTAATTTATGCTAAAAAAAATACTGATTTGCTGGGTTGCGAACAATGGAATTATTTTTGTATTGCGAGGTCACTGAAGATATTCAGTGTACAATTAGCTTGAAAGTTTCAGAGTTTCAATCGTAACCCAGGTACAGTTGAGGAAGGATCGGACGTTGGTTGAGAAATTGTAACGCATATCAATGAATATATGATCGTCGTCTCGCGATTGTCGCGCATGATATGCGCAAGTAGTATGTAATTACGAAACAAGCAGGTAATGTGGGTCAAGTCTGCGACAAGTTGTCTGTCTGATGTGATTGACTCGTAGCGTACTCAAGCAGTTCGACCCTTTGATCCTCGCAGACCTTGAGATTTCATTGCAACTTCACATTATTATTATAAAAAGTAAAATAAAATTGTGAATCGTAACATACACCGTATGTCGATAGAGTTATTATATGGCAAAGCATAAACCAAACGATTAATTTTTATAGGTATCGATGACTGATTGTTAAATATCATCTTCGTTATTATTTCCATTAAACCCACAAACATCGTAACTGTGTCAAACGCTGAATATATTTTTGTTACACGGCTATTTGTTTACTCTCGTCTTCTCTTTTATTTAAAAAACGTTAATCGTAAAGTAGATCTTCTTGGTATTTGTCACCTAAGCATTTTTATTACTTTCTTCATCACGATATTTCTTATAAAACATAACGAACACGTCAAAAAAATCTGTACGTCATGTCCAGCTGTACAAATAATTTTTTTTTGTGTCAATAAGTACTTTAAACCCGACTTGTTTCCGGATCTTTTCAATATCAAGGTACAATTATAACCATGACAGAGGCTCTCAACTGTCTACATTGAGAATCTTTACATAAAATAATTGGTACCAGTCTGTAGATGCTTATCATACATTTTCTGATTAATAGCTTTATACCAAGAGAGTCATTGCGAGAAGCCTCCGGCAAGAAATTATATACGGAACGGTATTTCGGCTTTTTTTTTTAAATTAAAAGAAGGTGCCTGGTAATTTGATTGACGAGTGGCAAGGTTCAATCTCGGACTTTGCCTATCATAGAGTAACAAAAAAAAATCGAATGTCATGGTTAGTCGTTCTCGATCGACTATATATCCCAAATTATAGTTTTCGTATTTATTTATAAATACAATATCATTATTGTTGAATTATTTACAACTGCGCGTTTACAGTCTAGTGATGCTAGTCTTCAACACGCATTTTTAGTAAACATAAAAAAAAAAACGAAAAGGCAACAATGTTAGAGATTTCACTCGTCTCGCGTCGTATACGCATTCGTTCCGCCAGCTTTGATACACGCCTCGAGCGGTTTCACGTACAGAGGGTACATCTTTTAAATGAGATTTAGATTTATCGTAATAATATTCGAGAATAAATAGAACGATATGCTGCCAACTGTAAAATTATTAATACAAATTTTTTTGGATAGCCCATCAGCTCACGTTTAATATTGTGATACAGTGGAATGTGGTAATAAAGTGTAGATAAATATAATTGTACCAATCGAATAATTCATTACCGCAGCTAATAATTAATTAGAAAAATTAATCATTTTTTTTTAAATATTGTTATATTTAATCTACGAAACCCGGGGAACGAAAATGATATTTATGTGAATTATAATTCAATTGTAAATGAATCTGTGAATAAAAATAAATATACAATTCGATAAATTTAATATTCAAATTGGAATTTAATTGCATATCAACCGTGTTCGAGTTATTGAAATATAAATAACAAGATTTAATAAATAAAACAGCAGCGTCTCCGAAATTTCGTCCACCCGGGTGCATTAAAAATAAAGATCGATTCACGATTTTCAATTGGAAATCAATAAACCGTCATTGGAAAATCTTGTTTACTCATTACTTTATATTAAAACTAGCGGTACAACGTGTTTTTTTTATCTTATACCAAAATGAAAATTATCTTACACCAGATAGCTTAATTAATAGAGAGAAAATTAATTGATAGGCAGTAACAACATAATTATTATTGACGCTTCAGCCAACTAATTATTAATATAATTATTAATAAATTGCTTTTACCAATCATTTCAATGGTAAAACTGATTGATTATTTGATGCATAACTGGCTATTAAATCGGTTTTACCATTTTCGTTTAATTCAGAATTAAAAGAAACATTTTTATACAGAGTTCATAGAGCAGAAACGTATTGAAATTTTTCCTTATTTTTGTGGATGTTTCAAATGTTATTTTACCATTCAAGGACCGTACTACACTTTTTCATTTCTACTTTTACCGTGTCAAGTTATATTTCCATGAGGAACTATCCGAATCAATTAAAATAGGTTGCACGCTATCGCTTAAAAATTAATTGCGAGAAACATAAAAGTAACGCGAGGGTATGGTATACAATTTAATTAACGTACAATAGGCGTAGTTTGCTCGGAATGATAAAGCGCGGATCAAGCAAGTTCAACGCGTAGAGGGTTAAGCAGACTGGAACAACGCTTGACTCTATCAGAGACAATCCCTTTCCATGGTTCGTAAAACGCATAACAAATAAATTTACAGAACACTTCCCAAAGGAGAAGAACCTGTAGCTTCCGCCTTTGTTGTTGCGTTCAATTCAATTCTTTTGGGATCTTTTACAATTTGTTTCAGTTTTATAGAAAATTCTCAAGTGTAGCATTTAAAATGCAAGTGCGCTTATCTAAAGACTTTCTTTTCTTCTCTTTTTTCCAGATGTGGAGCAGACTCACATTCGTCGATGACTTCCTCAACCGTACCTTTCACAAGGTCGGTCTGATAGTCGGTAGACATCCCGGTTACTTCGTCGTGATTCCGGTACTTCTCGCTTGCATCTGCATCACCGGATATCAGCAGATTCATTATGAGATCGATCCGGAATATCTGTTCTCGCCTATAAATGGACCAGGAAAACATGAACGAGCCATCGTCGAGGAACACTTCAAAGTCAACTACAGCTATCACTTTAGCGTAGCAAGAATCACCAGACCGGGTATGCGACACTTGGTTGATTTGTCTGACATCTTTGTTTTATTACGTAAAATTAATTTTGCTCGTTAGCTCGACGAAGTTGCGCAGGTTGTCCTGGAATTAGATAGAAATAAAAATAGTGAAATGACTGTCCGTGTCCTCTTCGGGACACTTCCTGGGTACTTGCTCCGTGCACGGTATAGCAGTGAGTTCATCGATTCTTCGTTCCGCAGGTCGATTCGGTCACGTAATCGTCATACCGAAGGACGGCGACACGAACATGCTTAGAAGCGTTATCTGGGAGGAACTTAAACTTCTCGACAAGATAATTACAAACGCCACGGCAGTTTACGAGGGCGAGAGCTTCACATACGAGAAAGTTTGCGCTCGATGGCTCGACCAGTGTTTTGCCAATGATATCCTCCAACTGTACCACGTCATTGAGTACGTAAAAATGATTTTGTTGACGGTATCAATGACTTAATTATAACTTTTAGTCCGTTTCGATACGCTAATGAAATAGGATCATTAAATTCTGATAAACGTCACGCAGCTATTTATCGCTAATAAATACAAGAAAATAATTTAACTTTATTTTGCAAATTAATTAATCTCATTATGGTTTTGTTAAAAATGCAAGTAGAACTTTCTAGCAAACTTTATTGTCTAGCAATGATGATTTAAAAGCGACAATTCGATAAATAGAAATTTCTTTAAACTTTTTTTGTTTAATACAAAATAACGCCAATAAATTTCTTAAAAAGCGAATAGAGTTCTCTTAAAGCGTAATTTTGCAATTGTAAACGAAAGTATGTTTACGCTGTTGAATTAAGCGAAAAGTTCCTCGTGCGCTACGATTTAAATCAAATAGAATAAAAATAATAATAAAATAATTAATTGATGAATAAAAATAAGAATAATCTTTTGCTCATTTTTCAAATACGAAACTTCCACAAAAAATCATAACATAAATAACTATACGAATTTAAAGTTTCGTAGTTAATGTAAATAATGATAATTACATTTTTTTAGCGAGGTGGAGAGCAGAGAGTTGAACCTGACGTTTCCATTCTCGTTCAACCCTGTCACCCTGGACGTGCATCTTCTACCGGTGTATTTCGGTGGCAGTGTGATAACGGAAGACCTGATAGTCGAGTCGGCTCCATCGTTACAGCTGGGATACTTTATCGCCGCGGACAGCAAACGTCAGGATGCGATGTGAGTCTAAATATTTTTTAACAGCGCCTTCGTGGTATTGCTCTCGATGTAAGAGTTTACCAGAGTCAACGTATGTCGACGCGGTGAAATCTTTCCCGATGCGATTTCCTTGTCGCATCGCAACCCAGAGTCAATTCATAACCTCAGGAAAAAGATACAGAGGCAGTCGCCACGTGCAAAAGCACACGTACTGCTCTAAGCTTAAGCATCAGACGCCGATATTCGTCCATGATTATTGCAACGCGGTGGTAACTCGAGACACGTGCTTAGAATCGGAATTCATTGCTTCTATCGATAGATCATACATATACAATGTACGCTGCTTGTACCAGTACGTGCCTTTTGTACCCTTTGAAGAAAATGATGAAACGATATAAAAAGAAAAATAGGACTCACGAATGACGTCTTTGCAATTTTAATAATTCATAGAAAAGAGATCGGGGTCGGTTGGATCAATTTTCATTCTTCAATTCTCAATTTTTTACCTAAACTGATTAAAACTTCTGTGAAGTAAGGGTTAAGCTACAGGTTAAATCATAAAATAAAATAAGGGAATGAGAGACAATATTGTTGTTGATCCGTTTTGATGATGTCAATTTTAATGATTCATAGACAGGAGAACACGGTTGATTGGATCAATTTTGATTTCATGATTTGTACCAATTCTAAAAATGATTTTAAGATAAATAAATCGTTTTATCGCGTTTGACTATTATAAATTCTTTAAGAGAGAATTGTTTTTTTTTTTTCGATGTCCAACTCGGCAAAAACTATTCCAAGCAAAGGGGCCAGTCAGATTGCAAGTTGGATAATAAAATAAATCGATAAAATGCAACAGAGCATTGTTTTTAGTTCGCTTTCTGAAGTTTTTGCAATATGCATGGACAGGGAAACATTGTTAGGAAATGTAAGATTAGTAAATCATTTTATGGCATTAGACAATTATACATTCCTTAAGATAGATATATTTTTTAAATTTAAATCGGTAAAAATTCACTTGAAGTAAGGATCAGTCAAGCAGCAAATTGGATAATAAAATACATTGACACGATGCAACATAATATTATTTTTAATTCGCTTCCGTTGTTCTGATGAAATTATCCATTTCTTGACGCTAAAACCTTCGAAAATGATTCCAAAAATGTATTTTTTATATAGCCAAAGGTTTTTCAGGCTTTTTTTAAACATCGAATATTGCGTACATTGAATTTTTTCTTCTCCTCAAAATTAGCTCAAATTTCGTCTTCTACAAATGCAAAATATCTGTATAATAATAACAAAATCAATAAAAATAAGTTATATTGTGACATATTTGACGTTCGAATCGAAAAACCACGAATTCAGAGGCCAAATGAGGTTTATGCGAAGCCTCGCATGCGTAGTCAATGGTTCAAGTTGATCCTACTCGCCCCTGGCTCAACATGCCCCGGTATCCCGTACCGATCGTCGCATCGCATAGCGAAAGTCTCGGCGTAAACTCGATTCCACAGAATCGTGTCTTCGTTCCTAATGAATCAATCATTATATTTTCTTCAGCGGTGCCGCATGGGAGGAAGCGTTTCTCGACGTCGTCGGCAAAGCCGAGGACGAAGGTCTCTTTAAGCACATAAGCGTAGCGAGATTCGCTTCGAGGACATTAGAACTTGAGCTGGAGGCCAATACGAGAACCGTGGTGCCTTACTTCGCCAGTACCTTCGCTATAATGGGACTGTTTTCGGTGGTAACCTGTATGATGGCTGATTGGGTCCGCAGCAAACCGTGGCTGGGCCTTCTCGGCAATCTTTCGGCAGCTTTGGCCACGGTCTCCGCTTTCGGACTCTGCATGTACCTGGGCATTGACTTCATCGGTATCAACCTCGCAGCACCGTTCCTCATGATCGGTAAGACAAACAGAAGCCATATCTTCGAAATAATTATACAATCCTGCACGTTCCTCGGAATCGCGATTAAGGTAGCACCTCCGTGCAACGTCGGTGGCGATTGCAACGGTGCGCGGTATGCATCGGGGTTTGGTTGTTGCGTACGCAATTCACGCTCTATCACATTTCCATCGAATTCATGATATCTTAAAAACCATAAAGTAAGCCATTCCGAAATTTTCGATTGTAATTGTCTTGACATTGAAACGATAAATTTTGTTTGCACAAACATTCGCACGATACATTTAATTATACAGACGTCAACTTTTAACAAATTATTCGATGGAGGTACTACCTTAAGGAGAGTCCAGCCTTTATTTTCGTTGAATCGGTACAAAATTTTTATACCGTTTCTACAATATTATATTGTAATAACCTTATTTATTTATTTATTTATTTATTTATTTATTTAAACATGTTCTATCAAACCTAGGAGAAAACTCTTGGCTTAACGTTACGCCAATTGTGACTAGAAAAATTTATATCGATTGCACGAACCGCGAGAGCTCCGCGACATTGTGCAATGTAACGATGGTCACTCATTGTAGTAAAACGTAATAGAAGCATCAGAGGCAACGGTCCCTCGTTGAATACAAAACTGGGAGATCCAGATAAGGTCTCTCTAGAATACAAAAGAGGCAATACGTTTTTTTTTACTTTTCGTTATATTTCTGACTGCTATTTTTTTTTTCTACCTCGTGCTGCATTCGTGCGAGACAACGAGGAGTTTCCTCGAGTTGCATGAGAAAAACATACAATGAGCGATTGAATATTCGAGGGAATACCGATTATTTCAAGGAATATGGACGTCAGAAGTTTCATAAGTAAAATGGAAAGCTGTGGGGAGGCGAGAAGCTCCTCACGGGTGCAGAGCTGCGCATACGTCTTGCATGACGATGAGCCTTATACGGGTTAAACGTATTCGTGACGTGGCCCAATACTGACGGTCTCAGAATAGCAATGGGTACCATTTTCGTGCGCGTGCAAGAAGTGAGTTGACAGTGACACCCGTGCAATCGTTTAGGTTTGCTACGTCATCCGGCCACTGTCCACCCAGTTCGATCAAGGTTAATCGAGGCTAGGACAAACTTTGATTGATACAACAGTTTCGTTATCGTTGATCCAAACCCTAACAATTTGCCACAGCTGGCATCGGGTTCGAGGATTGCAAAATCTTGTCGACTTATCGAGAGTTGAAAAATAAATGACCTCAGTCCACTTTGAGTAGACATTTCGACCTCCACGACGCTTCATTAATTCATAATTATTGTGCGGAATACACAAACAATGTAACGACCTTGCCTCGGCTTGAAACGTTATTGAACGAAACTAAGAAAGAATTATAAGGGGATTCGAGCGAAGATCGTACTTTTTTTTCTTATTTAGTTAGGCTTCAGATTTGTTTTTACGTAAGTTGTTTGCGTAGCGTGAAAATTCTGAATTTGTATGTCACTGTCAGGTTTATTTTTCTTATTTAAGTCTTATTTATTCAAATAAATAAGACTTGGAAAAAAAAAAAACTTTTAAATATCAATTCCACGTAAAATAGAAATTTCCAAGTGTTGCACAATTCTCGTTTCTTTTAGACACGTTTTGTTTATCTGCATTCAATGAGACTGCCAAAGTAATGGTACTTCATTCTTATTTCTTTTACACATGTTTTGTTATATACTTTTCCTCTTTTGTCATTATTTCAATAAATTGTATTTTTATTGTGAATGAATTTATTATGAGATAATGCTAAAACATTGTCAAATAATTTAACTCAATTATGCAAAGATAGTTAACCTCTTACGTAAACTGTAAACTTCTGAACATCCTTAATCGTATATCAAGCTTCTGAATACAGCAACGTTAATGTTCTCACATAAATATAAAAATGTAATAAATAAATCAGGATAGTCGAAGAAGATAAACGATTGAGAAACGTGGTAAGAATGGGGTGCTTCTAATGAGATAACTTGCGTCAATACACACCGCCTCTGTAATCTCGTTATGTAATCGTTGTGATCAAAATCTGCGTCAAACTCGATACGAGTTATTCCTTCGAAATAAGCATTCCGCTATAATCGAGTCGATTATTGCGCGATGTAAGAATACTGGTAAGTAGAACGTACATGTGCGTACGCGAGCGTCCACTCTCCTTGCCGTCTCGGCTGATCAACAGCCTCAACGCACCATCATTTTCATTATACGCTCGAGGGTGTTATTGGACTTTGTTTGCAATCGGAGCCAACGACCGAGACGCCGAAGAGCGACTGCAAGGAAAAACCCAATGACTTCCGGTTTTCACATAAATCATGGGCTTGCCATTTACCGTCCACCGGGTACTATCAAATATATAGGAATAGGAAAAGGATAGTCGTGCAGTCTTGTGCAATAAAACTACATAAATTACTATTCGAAAGAAGCAACGAGTTAAGTAATACGTACGCAGTGACAACAAATTATTGACAAATTTGACAGTCATTTTCACAATTTATTATTTAGTTGCGAATAGGACAAAATAAAAAAAAAATTTGTGGACTCTGCATGCCCACCAAATTTTATTCTGGTACTTCAAGCTATTCTTGAATTGTAAGCAGTTCACATTTGCAGATCTTGCCCTCAGAGATATCATGGTACGCTCGGGTCTGTCTGATCACCACCGATTGTTAGTCCGTGCTAACATTTTTATAGTTGCATGAACTATTTTTCTAGTAAAACCAATAAAAGATAGTTACGGTAACTATAAAAATAGTCGCATATAACAACAGCCAAGAGCTCTGTACGCATAAGCAAAATACAAAATAACTTATTACACGAAAACTATAAATTCGAATTTAGCGAAAAAGGCAAATTATTTTTCAATTATTTTTTAAATAAAATTCTCAATTATTAACGAGTGAAGCGAGTAAGAGGGCGAAGACTCCTACATTATGAACAATGTAATTTCCTCGACTCGTATATATCACGGGAACATTATTTCCGTCATCACGCGATCGAACGATTCGCGACGTAACGAACGCGATCGTGCATTAATAATTTTAATAATAATAATAATAATAATAATATTTCTTCGTTGATTCGAACGTCGTCGTTATGAACAGAAATTATTTGAGTATAATAAATCAAAGCACCTGCAAGTGAATACAATGCATTACGAGCGCTTAATGCACCGCATTACTGGCAACTTGCCGCTGTTTATTACGAATCCGTTGTTTATTCTTACGCAAGTTACGGGGAGAGCGAGTTGCATAGCGAATAACCGATTTTCCTCGTTCACTTTGCTCTCGCGAAAGATTAACGTGTATAACAAACGCGAACGTGCATTAATAATTTAAATAATAATCTTTTTTTTTTAATTTTTCATTTATTTTATCGTCGACGTTATGAACATGAATTATTTGAACACAATGTATGAAAACACCTACGAAAGAAAACAAAATGCATTACGAGCGCTTAACGTATCGCAGCCAAAACTTGCCGTTGTTTATTACGAATCCGTCGCTTATTCTTACGCAAGCTACGGAGAGAGCGAGTCGCAGAGCGAGTAAGCGATTTTCCACGTCCACTTTGCTCTAGCGAAATATTAACGTGCCCCGTGCTCACTTTACCTCGTAACAACCATGAAATTCCATGGCATTTTACTGAACTCATAACTCGTGGAATTTCGTGCAACTACTCAACTGCTCGTAGTAACATAAATTCTTCAATTTTAGTTTATACGGGATCGATCGTACGCCGATACAGGAAGAGGAAGTTGAAAAATCGATTTTCGTCGAGAATTCCTCTGAATATTTTGTGTAAAACACGACGGATCGGAAATATTTCGTTGGATGATGAATGATGATCACCTGTGATCCCTGCACAGATTTTTTTTTATTCATACAACCGTCCAGTCACTCGCTAATGTTAAGAAAAATCGAAACTCTCGTAGCGCTATCGCGTCTCGATATACATGAGTCGCGGTGAAAGTTTTGAGCTAATCAAATCTCCAGCGCGAGCTCGCGCCGCTTAGCGTGCTTCTGCTACGTTGCAGAGGTATTGTAGCGTCAATCAGAGTCAACCGAATTGCAGCACCAGGCTACATGAATGAAATAGTCAATTTTTATCATTATCATTGCGTAGAAACGAAACATAGATTCTTCGAAGGCAGTTAAATTCCACGATCATGATTCATGAACGAGTTATGCGTAATGAACCCTTCGTGAAATCTCGTTGTGGTTGCGAAGTGATGATTCAGATGATTTACCTCCGGTTCCTCTTACAATAAAATCGTTAGGACGAATCGTTTAGGAACCGAACGAATGAAGCTCTCGGGTAGATAATAATCGCCGGGTCAACGTGACATAGTTATTATATATTATTAGAACCAAACGGATGCCTCTATAAATAAAATAATTGATCTGTGATTGATCCTATTTTAACTTATATAAAAAATTGCAACCATTAAAAATAGTATCGAATTTAAATTGATGGAACACGTAGCTCAAGAAAAGAAATTCGAAATGGCTTTAACACAACTTTTTCTTTCCTCTTAGGAATTGGCATCGACGATACATTCGTGATGCTTGCTGCTTGGCGTCGAACCAACATAATGAAACCTGTACCAGAAAGAATGGCAGCCACGCTCAGCGAAGCTGCGGTCTCGATAACGATAACATCTCTCACTGACATGATATCCTTCTTTATCGGAATTATATCACCATTTCCATCTGTACAAATTTTCTGCATCTACTCAGGTAATTTATCACAAGTTAAATTATCCGATAAATGACAAATTCATATTTCGAATAATGCGTATATTAACAATACGAAAGAAAAAAAACACACACACACAAGTTTATCAAAATTTTAAGAATGGTTGTCCAATAAATTGTATAACCTACGCATAAACGTCATAATTATGCATCTTCTTGAATCTAACAGAAGAGCATTGTCTCGTTTGTACACTTGTAATTAATAAGGAATAATAATTAAGTAACACTTCTATGGTGCTCGAAAAATCAACAGTTTACCATTTGCTTAAATTCAAAATATCTCTTATAAAACCGATTTGCCTATAGTTTTTGTAATATAATTATAATGTTTATTTAAGTAAATAGAAAAATCTCATTTTATCCGAATAGTTATTTCATTCCCCCATAAAAATAGACTAAACTCGAAGATATATCATTTATAACATAATGACAAAAAAATTCTATTTATTATATTTTAGCCGTATACATCCTAACACGATATATCTCAGACATATAATAAATATTTGTTTGTTATACTTTATAGATCAATACTCATCGTGTTGATTTTGTTTAAAATGAATGCTCAATGATCATTATATCGTGTGACCAAAGCCAAGAGAATGTACGTTTTATGTCTATCTACAGCAAATATGTCCTTTTGACTTTGGTCATGCGATATGTGAAGTAATTAGATTAGAAAAAGAGTCATGAAGGTCTGTATACGACCGATCCAAATCACCATAATAAGCTTAATAATAATAACAACAATAACAAACGTGCCTTTTTTATTTTATTTTCAGGATTTGCCGTTGTATTCACCTTCCTCTTTCACTTGACTTTCTTCAGTGGTTGCGTGGCGATAAGCGGTTACTGCGAGCAAAGTAATCGTCACAGCGTCATATGCTGCAAGGTCCAACCACTTTCCAAGTCCGGTGAGCAATGACTTTGTTTTTTTTCTTTTTCTATTTTAATTCTCCGAGTCGTCAATCAACGAAGAGAGGATGATAACGCAATTCTGAGAAGAAGAAAAATAAGAGCTTCCACTGATCGTTGTTTGCCGATCTTTAACACGAATTATACCGCGTTGATATTGTCATTGAATAAATACACTCCAGGAGCTTGTGATTTACGAGCGGTTAAAATCGTTACTTAGTACAACGCTTAACCGTTCGCGCAACAAGAAATAGAAATAGGAGGATATTTTCTAGCGGTGACTTTTAATCGACGACTTCGTCAATGCGCTTTCACTGTCTCAACGTTATCCGTCAACCGCGATACCGTTACCGACAACGATATACCTCGAACTGAATAACGATGATTCACGGCAAACTTTTTGCATCGGGAAAAACAGTAACGATTCTGATAAATTTTTGGTAATACATTTTTTTTTGTAATCGTTTACAATTTATTAGTCATTATTGGTTAAAGTTGTAAAAGATGTGAAACTAAAGAGGATCGATAGAGTATGAAATCGATGCAATTATTGACTAATTTTGGACTCGGTATCAAATGTTAGTCAATAACTGCTTTGACAATTGTACTTGCGATTGCTACGCAAGTAGCTACGAGACGGTAGAGCGTTGGGCCACGCAGTTGCGTCAGTTATCCCGGTACTTGTTACGTTCGAACGTCGTTAATTTGTTAGATCACACGAGGTATTATGTAAGAAAGAACTACATTACTTTCTCTTGGTGGTCTTGCGTTGACCTTATTGGTACTGTTTGCGAGTGCTGCGAGTGTGTGGCTACGGTGTCAATATTTGAAAGTGAGACAGTTACCAGCTGTCGCCACTTAACCGCAGAATTATTATTTCTGTCTGTCCGATCGCGTATAATTGTGAGATTTTTCTTTTGGCATTGATCCCAAAGAATATAAAAAGAAAGTTCAAGCAACATTGACGCTGCATTAACATTGATGGTTTTTTTTTTTTTTTTTAATTCTCATTAAATAAGTAACTAAGGACGTTCAATATTTGAACAAAGGTACGAGATATTCATTCTCATTGCTGAGTCAATATCCTTGGTAGCATATCAATAGCATTTAAACGAACTTATGAAAATACACATACGCGATCATTAACAATAAAGATTTATCGTAAAATTACAGTCACGTAGTGTTCAGCGACGAATCGTTGAAGCGTGGTGAGGTCAATGCCGTGGCGATCGGATGCGTCAACGAGAACAATGATAGTTTTGTTAGCTGGTAAAGACTGAACATTGCGATTCACTTGTACTTGGGCAGCTATACAAATCTTATACAAATTATACGTGATCGGAATGCACTCTGAGAAGTAACATCAAATAAAATATTTGTTGAACATTTGTGTGATTGAATGAAAATTATAGTTAGATCAATAAATTCTTTCCGATTAACAAGGTAATCTCAATATGCTCTTATTACCGATAATGTTCCTAGTCAGGATCAAATCATCGTAGTCAGCTTTTCCTCATGACTCGACAAGAAGCTAATGGGAAAGCAACGCTGACCCGATAAGTAATTAGGGCACTCCAGCATCCTTTTTTATCTCTCCCATCATTCCTACTATGTTCAGTAACAGAGGAATATACCTTAAAAATATTTGCTCTGAGAAATAATGTCATCGATATTAGTAAACATTCGATTGTAATTAAATAAAAATGTTGTTAATTTAACAAAATTATAGATGATTCAACGAAATTTTTGTGGTACACGAAGGAAAAAGCTTTGTTACTTCAATAAACTGCATGTTAAATACGAATCCAGATGAATAATATGGTTTCCAATCAATGAATCGGTTGACGCTACGAAATTAATCACCTCGAATGTATTTATTTTTTCCCATTAGCTGTACCAATGAGTAATTTCTTTTCGTGTACCATGAAATTTCATTCTTAGCTTATTAAGGGTTTCAAAATTGTTTTATATCGTTGATTATTGCTGGTTATTTGTTTTTTGATGTGACAACGATACGACTGCTAAATTTTCCTAATAAAAAATCAATTTTTTATATAATTTTAGCTCATCGATCATGGTTTTATCGAGTGTTGTGCACCGGCGGAATAGATCCTGATGATCCTTACAATCCGATCGACAATCCGGAGCACGGTTGCATGACCTGGTTTCGTGACTACTTGGCAACGGTTCTGAACTACCGTTCAGTGAAAGCCCTCGTCATCGTAATATTTGGTCTCTACCTAGCAGGTGCTATGTATGGGCTTACGACTCTCAAGGAAGGTCTCGACAGACGCAAGCTCTCCAAAGAGGACTCTTACTCAATTGCCTTCTACGATCGCGAGGACTTTTACTTCCGGGAATTCCCATACAGAATTCAGGTGAGGGACATTCTTTCGGTTTCATTTCGTAACCAACGATTCCACGAATGGTTCGAAGCGTTACATAAACAACTAAAATTTTCTTTATTAAAGTTTCAAGCTCATAAAGACCGTTTGATTACATAAAATCAGGTGTGGCCTCGTTTTGGGTAATTTATGTAGTTTGGTATTTGCACAAATTGCCAAGTCCTTAACGATATTTCCGGAGACACAAAGGAATGTCCGAAAGCGTTATTAACGCGCGAAGCGCGCAATATTGCCAGTGGAATTATGTCACGTGTTCTTCAGTCTTATACCATAGACGTATACTGTAGAAACAACTTTCTCCGATGTCGAGAGTTTCAGAAGAGATTCGACGGCGGTATTACGAAACAGCGGTGTTCTCGCGACGAGAGAAAGAGATGAAACTACAAGCGTGATCAATAAAGTTGAATAAATTTGTTGGTAATTTTCGTCGAGCGATACGTCCTTCCATTGAGGATCCGTCTGTTCCAACTACCTTTCGAGTAATGGGTGACAATCGAGGATCCGAGCGTGTGAGCGGGAAATCACGATTATAAATCATAGACGAGGGGAGTCACAGAGTCCGGATACGCGTTGCAATTTACATTGAGCATGAAAGGAAAATTTTCTTTCACCTCAGTACTTGTTTCGTCAATTTCCTTGTCTCGGCGAAAGACAATACGATAGTCGATGACTCGGTAATTCCGTGAGAACTCGCGTACAATGCGTGAAAATTGAACACATTATATAAAGTACGACAATGCGTGCACACGCTTAATAAATTTTAGATAAAAACTGAGTTGATGTCAGTGGATTCGATGATCACTTTATTGTGAATTTAATAAATAATTCATCGCCAAAACTGCATTAATAATCATAAAGTATTTGTCAAAATTTACAGATTTTTAATTTATTTAAATACAAAAAAAAATTCTGAAAATGATTTTCTTATAAGTATAATTCGTTATGTATATTGCAAAGATATGTTTTGCTTGAATTAGATGCTTGAATAATCATTGTATAGGAAATAAGAAGATTAGATAAAGGATCGTTGTTTTGTATATGAGAACAAACACCCTAGAAAGGTTAATGTCTGAATTCAATTAAAACTTGACTAGAGTGGCTGTGATTGAGATTTTATTGCGAAAGTAATCTAATCGAACGTCTTTTTCTGATTCAAGGTGATAGTGAGTGGTGAGTACGACTACAGTGACCCGAAAATTCAACAGCAGGTTGAAAATTTGACGCAGACCCTAGAAGCAACAAAGTACATCATAAACGGTCAAATCTACACCGAAAGTTGGCTACGATCGTTCCTCAGCTGGTCATTCCGAGGCGACGAGGACGAGAGTGTTAACGCGACGATAAAAAACGAAGAGACTTTCATACAATCCTTGAAGAAAAATTGGCTTGTGCCTGACAACGTATTCTCCTTGGATATTAAGTTTGATAAGAACGAAGAGCATATAGTTGGAAGCAGATTCCTTATTCAGGCAGTCAACATAAGCGGTACTAATCAAGAGAAAGAGATGGTAAAGGAACTGCGACGAATATGCAACGAGTCACCATTAAATGCGACAGTCTTCCATCCTTATTTCGTTTTCTTCGATCAATTCGAACTGGTCAGGCCCACGAGTATCCAGTGTATGATCTTTGGAGCTTTGATAATGATGGTAATATCGTTCATCTTCATACCCAACGTCCTGTGTTGTCTATGGGTCGCGTTCTGCATCGTGTCCATTGAATTGGGCGTTGCTGGTTACATGGCACTGTGGGACGTAAACCTTGACAGCATCTCCATGATAAATCTAATAATGTGCATTGGATTCAGCGTCGATTTCACCGCTCACATATGTTATGCTTACATGAGCTCAAAAAAGAAGCGTCCGGAAGATCGTGTCAAGGAATGCCTGTACAGTCTCGGTTTGCCGATCGTCCAAGGCGCCGCGTCGACTATCCTAGGTTTGATGGCTCTTCTTCTCGCCGGTACTTACATCTTCCTCGTTTTCTTCAAGATGGTATTCCTCGTGATATTCATCGGTGCTATGCACGGTCTTTTACTTCTTCCCGTATTGCTCTCGATATTCGGGCCGGGCTCTTGCACGAATTTCGACAAAACTGAGGAGGAGGAGGCGAGATCGAAATCGTTGGATGAGTGCGAGGTATCGAAACTACCGATTCCCTACGTGATTCCGCATCCGACTCTCCTCTATCATCAGCCCAATGGTATCAAGTTGCTTCAGGAAAGCCCCGCAACGAGTTTGGCTGTTTTGGAAGACAGAGATCCTGGTTTAGGCACCAGCGAAGACAGCAATTCCACGGAAAGCGGTTCCTCGCAGAGTCGAAGACGTCAGCAACGCGAGGAGGCCAGGGAAGAGATTCAGAGGCGCTACGAAGGCTGGAGACGATCCGTAGGGATACTTCAAAGCTTGTCGCAATTCCAAGCTGGCCCTGCGCCACCTCCGGACTATCCGGGAGCCGGAACGATCGATGGACCTAGGAGTTTGAATCCTCGAGGTATTCGCGCTGTTATGTACGTAGGTCATCCGGAATATCAAGAACCACAAAATCATAACCCACCCAGGGACTACAGACGCAGTCGATCGCAACACAATCTCCATCAATCTACGCCAGGAAGGTACCTCACGGATCCGAGATACCCGTAAGGGAAGACAGAAAATGAATTTTGTGGTTTATGATTGTTCTTATTCGAGACACAGTTCATCTTGGTGCGGTAGGACACACTGATTTAATAAACTCTCGAGGCTGCGCTCTTGACAGTGTCACGACGTTAACGACAAGGCGTATGCATGACGAATCGAATGACGACGCGTAGACTGCGATCGGTTGTCCATTTTGAATTAGATGGACGCGCAGATACGCAGAATCTGCCGAATAAACTGTTGACAAAGTTTTGTTCGCGCGGCGAGTGTCAACTCCTCGCGATAATTATGAACAATTGTTAAGGACTATTTTTATAATCACGCGTATCCGAGCTCAGGTAGCTGCGACGGATCTAAGTAATAATTTTGTACGTCAATATATCTTTAACGGAGGTTCCCCAATCTATAGCTCGTTATGTATAAGCGATTCCAAGAGTATAAATAATACGTGATCGCGGAGAGTGGAATGGATTAACAGATTTCAGCTGCAATTGTACAATTTCTATCAAGAATAATGTATAATACTTTCTTTTCTGCTGTTACTGTTAGGATATTTTTTCATCAGAGTCAAGGTAACATGACACATCACGGTCGGTATCAAACACTGTAATGTTGCTTTTGACAAAAACCAATTGCGAAAATAATAAACGCAGTGATATCCAATTTGCATTTTTCCTAAAATGTTTGGCACCCTTGAAAAGAAAAACAGCATTACAGTTTTTGATATTTACTGGGACTAGCTGAGGTGGAGAGATGGGGATACCGATTGACCTTAAGAGGGAGAGTCTCAAATTGATCATCAATGCTCAATGTAAATCAAAACCAAAATAATTCGTAGGGAATATGCAGAATTGTAGAAACTTGACTTCAGCAAACTTTCATTGCTTGTAAAGCTCTCATCGAGTACACACTCAGTTCCTTTTTCAACTTCTTTTTTTGTTTGAGAGTCTTGGGAGTTTTGCTTTGCCAAAAAAAAATGTCTTTTTAGCCAGTTGACTCGAATTAGTATTTGAGCGTACGATAAGCGTATTACGTAAAGGCGACGATAAGAGGGGGGTTTGAGAAAGCTGATCGATGTACAGATATATGGAAGATGACTTACTGAAAAATTCATTGCGCGTACAGTGTTTAATGTAGACGAGTTTTATACGTGAAACGATCGTTCTAGGGCGTAAATATATTTTGAACAATTGTTAGGACGTACGTCGACAATTAATTATTATTTTTTTTTTCAGACTGTGTGAATATATTGTATTTATGAATGTGCGAGTGTGTGCGAAGAGAGCCGTTTCTCATCGGCGCGGGTGCTTGTAGGGATCTGCGATAAGTGAGAGGCGCTGTGCTGCCATTGGAAAATTAATTCGAAATATATTTTAACTACGATCCTTGAGCCACGATTCTTTAATTTTATTCTCGTATCCCTGTTCCTACTTCATCTGTACAGTATTCTATACAAATCGTTACAAAAAAATTAGGTGTTTGTCAAAATTCCGAACAGTCAAAATCCCAAACATGTATATACGTGACGAATCGACGTGTGTATCCACTTACACCGTCAGAAATACACACATTCGGGATTTCAATAATTCGGGATTTTGACGGACACCCAAAAAATTCGAGTGTTAACCAATGTCTTGAAGTCTCAATCTCTCAAATTGCAATTTGACGAATCGCATCAGTCGTTCCTGTCGGTCAAAAGCCATTCGAGAGATTGAGTCGAGACATTGGTTATTACCCAAAGATTCTTATGTCGATACCGACTGCAAGTCAAACAGTTTTCTGTAAACACGGAGTCACAAGAATTCACACGAGTGCCGTTATGATGGCGCTCACGATTTAGCGATCTGCTTCTGAGCTTCAGTAGAAAAAGCATCGATATAAGAAGATTGAAGCAATTTTTTTATTGAGGCTATCAATTAAGGAGAGCACCTCGAATCAGATGGAAACGCTGTAACATTATTAGCAGTATTATTATTATTATTATTATTATTATTATTATTATTATTATTATTGCTGTTGTTGTTGTAAAATATGTAGAAACAATTTATTAATATTTTTAATATTACATTAACAATAATAAATATTGATTAATTCCCTTATAATGAATAAGGAATAATTGTAAATTGCAATTAAGCCTAATATTTATTGCCCAGCATCTGTGCTGAAAATTTTACTGAAATTCTAGTACATAGATTTAGTACATTCTTTAAACATTAATCATCTCGTAAGTTAGATATTTCTGTTTATATTCACGCTTATCCACTAGAGTTTAGGTGGAACTCTACCTTAGTCAATGATTCTTCTTTCTCTTCGTCGGTAACATAGATACCTATGAAAGAAAAATGTTTTATTACAAGCTCTTTTAATAATTAAAAGTGCATAATATATAGTATATGCGACGAGTCAGCAAAAATTAAATCCAGAGAACTTTATTTCAGATCAAACGATCATTATCGTCAAGGAAAAGAACCGTGCAGAGGATGAAACGTCCTAGCGGGATTTTGCTATCCAAGACGATCGTATAATCCAGGGGTCTCCAAACTTTCCAGCCTTAGGGCCATACTGATTACTCCAGTAAGTTCCGAGGGCCAAAACCATATTATCATTGTTGCCAGTGGTAAAAAGTGAAATAGTCCAAAATCTGTCCGCGGGCCGAATGTGGCCCTCGGGCCGTAGTTTGGAGACCCCTGGTCTAATCCGATTCGAGGTTGGACGGCCGGCGAACTTGGCTCGAATCCGTGACATTACGTTGGCTCAGCCAATTACCCTTTATCACAATCGGCTGAGGTCTCGTGCGCACTCGTACTGGCCGCCTCTTTGATCTCAAAGCGAGAATCTCCGTCGAGCCAGCACAGCCGATGAGTCGGCTCGAGTCGGCAAAGGCGCCTCTCGCACATCTATATAGACAAGGAAGTCGAGTTACACACAAATCCCGGCAACGACAACGGGAAGCGTCTTGTTATATTCAAATCGCATATTGTTTGAATCTACGCACAAATACACTGGCTTAAACCAGACGGTGAAAGGCGGTGGAAAAAGTATCGAAGCTTCCGTTGAAACGTGACCTCGTTTCGTTTTGACTGGAGACGAGGAAAAAATAACAGCGGGCCTTGTTGTTGCTGCAAAAGGCCGCTGTTGCTACATTTTTTATTCAAGGCGATTCGGTGGATATTAACCCGTTGCTCTTGTACCATCAGTATGGAGATTAATGCGTGCGAGAGACAGGAAAGTTGAACGGTTAAAAAATTCTCAAAGCGATGCACGCGCTACTCTCCGTTCCTCTGTGCTGTCTCGTTGTTGCGAATAATTAATAAAACGTTTGCAGAACCGGGTAAGAAAATAAAAGAGGGCTTTTCCCTTCAATCCGTTTCTCGCACTATATTCAATAAATCCTGATCAATAAACTCGGCTCTCACTTCTACCTTAACCTCCGTCGTAATTCTGCAGAATCTGTAAATATTGCATTTTCATTTCGAGTGCAAATTCAAAATTATTAAAACTCGAAGAAATTTCTATTTATTAAAATTATTTTTAAAATGAATGCTAAATCGTTTAGTTTATGCATATTAGAGTTAAATATGTACAGAAGACACGTAATCCAATAAAAATGATAAAAAGGCAGAAGCAGCCTAAGTTTCTCGCTTAAATCAACTGGTCGTGTGCACAACTTGATAAACAAATTAATAAAATACGAATATAAGAATAAATGTTTATTGACAAATTTATTTAAAGATCCAATACATTTTTTTCTAGTCAATTTGTCATCTTGGAGAAATTTTTGACGATCCCCTCAAACCGTGTAACGCGAAATACGCTTAAAACCTCTAAATACCATCAAATTGTTAAATTTAACTTAAAAAAAAAATTATTTTTACCAATAATATAACACAAGTGTAACAACATCGCCCAAGTAACGAATGTCTCGCCATAACCACTGGGTATTTACCCAATAAGATAAACAAGGTCACTATAAATACAAATAATTAATTTTAAGTCAAGAGAAAAAAAAAATGAGGATTTTTCGACTTTAATAGTTGAGGCGATTAATAAATTTCTCGTGAGAATTATTGAATATATAAGTCGGCATCTAGTAATTAAACTTCAGGGGTCAGTAACTGGACCTTTCACTTTTACGAATACAAGTACATACTGCGTTCAATGCGATTCAAAGAGTCTTTGGGCTCGTTGAAGTCGCGCTCTCAATCCTCACCGTTGCATACATGATACATATAGATCGCATAGTACTATAAACAGTGTGCATAGATATGCGAATACTCTGTGCAGGCGGTATGTATTCATCCAGGGTCGTGCCTCTCTCTCTCTCTCTCTCTCTCTCTCTCTCTCTCTCTCTCTCTCTTCTCTCCCTTCCTCTCTCACTCTCTCGTCGCAATAGTGGGGGGTTATATCCGAGCAGTGAGCTCGTTGGGTTCAAGCACGCACGCTGGCCTGTATGAGGGTTTATATAACTCGGGCATTAGTGACGCGATGACGTCATGCTAGGCGGGACATTGCTGCTACTGCTGCTGCAAAATGATGCTTCGGTAGAACCGCTGCGTCGTGCGGTCGATATTGCAGTCAACTACTGCATTATAGTAGAACATGCGAGGAGAATTTTTTTCTATTCCCATCTCACACTCGCACAGCGTTAAACATCCGCGCGAGTCGCGTGCGTCGGTGTCTGTGCAGCGCACGACTCTCAGGCCTTGAACCGCGGTCGCTCGTTTCTTCGCTGACTGCTGGACATTGCAATTTTCTACCAGGCGGCCCGGTACTGCTTTTGCTACTGCATTCACTCTTCGCGGTTCTCGCCCAATGCTGTGTCGGTACGTACGCCTCAAGCAAACTCGTCAACTTCCAGTTGACTACCCGCCTGCTTTTCCTTTCCTCGTAATGTGCACCAGCACTTCGCAACTCTCCGCAGACGTATTTATACCTTCATATGCTAGGTGGATATACTAATAATGGTGTATGTCTTATACATACTGTGCTATATATTATTTTGCGTTCCTCATAGCTGTCACCGATATATTTCTCTCCCCTTCGCCTCATCCTTGGTAACGATAATTTTTATTCGTCGTACCGTCTCTTTCTTTTTGGTTACATCGTCAATGTAACTCCCGCGAGAGAGCAATCGAGGCTAAAGGCCTTATCAGTCCCGCGCGTTAGCTCTTCGAACATCATCAGCTGTCGGAGAACAGGTACGAATGTGCAAACGCAACAAGACGATTATTCTTATAGTTGTTTTGTAGCGCAATAAACCGAAGAGTGATGTTTCTTCATCGATCGACGATGGACGCAACGATAACACGTGGCTGTATGACTATGTATGACAAAACGGCCAAGTCTCCTTACGCCAAAGTCTCCATAGATATTGATAATTGTTCCTCATCCTTGCTTTCGATTTCTTCGATAACGGGTGGTTAAAAAATATTATTTTAGAACGTTGGATTTGTGCGAATGCTCTCGATGTCCAGGTCATCGTGAATTTTCTTATGTCTTGCGACATTAGATTTTGACATCAGAACGTCGAAAAATATTATAGTGTCTCGGGTACGAGATAGTTATCGTATTGATTGTTACTTAAAAATAAACACCAAAGTAATATTCATTTTATTAAAAATTCATGCCAACTAATCAGTTATTGATCCAATCAACCGATAAGCGGTGTGAACCAATGAGTTACTCGCACAATTGATAAGTAATTTCTTATCTCTTGAGGCAACCTTGAGCAAACATTAATCGTTAATAATAAACTCCGTTTTCGTTTAACGCCAATAAACATTAAGCATTATTTAATTATATTAAATAATACAATATTGTATATTAATAAAGAATATTACTTGATGGAACAGTGCATAAAAAATTGCAGTGAAATAAATGCAACAACTCGATGATCTTTCTAGTTCATTATCATCTCGATCCGAGCTAGTGATCCAGGAAACTATAAACTCAAGTTCGTAAACGATTAAGATAATACGAATTTCTTTCTATAGAACCCACGTGGACAACTCTGTAAACTGTTCCCATGACATTTATATCATGATAGTAGGAGTACAACACTCGTCGATCTGTGCTGGAAAAGAGGAGAGCCAGGTTGATGCGTGTCGCTGTGCTGGCGGTAAATCGGGGATAAACGAGTCGTTATGACGATAGAGACGAAAAGGGAATGAAAACCGGTAGCCATAGATCGGAGCACCACGACGACTAACTGTTATGATATCGTTATGCCTAACGTACGTAATGGTAAAACGAATTTACGTTATTCTTCTGGATTCTCTGCAATCGACTTATATTTTTGCATCGGACACTGGTGTTGTTTGCAAAATTGTACTATAGACGGGTACTGGTGCAACCGATTAACGGTATTTACGATATACATGAAAAGAGTTAATGTAAATTCAAAAATATTTCCATGGACTATTTACGCGACACGAGGGAGAGAGAACTGACGCTCGTGTGGATATAATAAACTCTCCGATGATCAACACAGCTTCTAGGAGATATTCGCGCCAAGGCCGCGCGAGACGCGACCACTTGATAAATATACGTAAAACAATATTCGTGAGTTTCGAGCGAAAAGAGGTAAACCGTTTGCGCTGTACGGTACACATATATCAATGTATTTGCGGTGTTTCACCCGTTCATGCATTATTTCATACTGTTGAGAATATTAAATGTAACTATAAATAATGTCAATTGACGTGGAAATAAATATACGGCCTTTGATGTACTTGATTGAAAATTGTTATCTCTATCGTGATTCATAGATAGGGAAGTCACATTTGAATATCAACGAAGGGAATATTAATGTTATGATAATGCAGCACAGAATTATATTAACTGCAGGAATTAAAATTACAACGTATATTTACTGTAAAATATAAATCAAATGTAATTTTTATAGTTTATCTGATGTTGATCTATCGCACATAATATTTTATGACGAGTATTGATATTGATTAAAAAATCTGTAATAATTAACGAAAGGTCAATTGATAGATAATACAAGGTAGTTTGTAAGTTAAAAATTTGCACATTGCTTCCTCGTGATTCACGCCAACTCACAGATTCTCCTCCACGGAGAATGGTTATCTCAATTCTGGCTTCCTCATAGAGGAAGTGCGAATCAAATAAAAATTGCGAATTTCATTGAGTTTAAACCCCTTAATCGATTCTCAATAAATTCAAGACCAAGTATCCTTTTATCCTAGCCAATTTGTATGCCACGTTTCAGTTTGATAGATAAAAATTTACAAAAGTTAAAGCAACTATATATTTTTTGTTGTTGTTGAAATATTACAACAATTTATGATTCAATAAAATCTGAACATCTTCATTGATTCATACCAAACTCAATACCGAACGCGCGCGCACGTACGTACGCACGTACGCACGGATATTTTTTCTAAATATGATTTCTCGACGTTTTGAAACTTTTTAAGTACTCTAACATCAAAATCTCGAGAACATTTTTTTTTTTCACGAAAACCGCTTTCTCTATGAGGAAGCAAAAAAAAAGTACATTTTTCCAAGTGCGATCGTGAATACAGAAATTTTTAAGGTGTCATTGACTGCCATTCACCGCCAATGATTATCATGGACTGTCATGGAATACTATTGACTACCATTTTAGGAAAAGGCAACCTCAGCAGGTATTAACTACAAGAATAGTACAATTTAAAGATGTCCACTTGAAGCATCTAAAAAAATCATTCTTTCCTTCAATTCAGCCCAGAAAACAACAAGACATTATTAATCGCGTCTGCTCGTAGCATAAATGTGTGTTGAACGTGTTGTTTAAATGTAATTTCAACATCAAATACACCACAAATACATTGAAATAGTTTTTTTTAGATTTGGACATATTCGAATCATCTTTCAGGATGTTAATAACACACAGTTGACAGGGATACCCTCCGCGTGATAATGTTTCCAGTGCCGTAAAGGTTACACCAAATTGTCGTCGGGAAAAATGAGAATATATTAGCAGGGTCGGAGTCCTTGGCGTTGCCCTCGTCTCTCATCCGTCCCGGTCTCGTTCCTTCGGAGGGATGAGTCGCGCGTAGATCGGTTAATACGTGTAGACAAAACGGCTCAAATAACCCGGAGTCTCTTGGTGAACGTGTGGGGTTGACGAGAGAGCCTCTAACGTGTACCCTTTTGCGCTCTCGCCTCTCGATCCCCTCTTTATATTCTGCTTCAGGGTCGTACGGTCTGATGCGTGCTATAATTAGACGATAAAATTAATAATGTTAATCCTGACGCAAGCAACCAGCGTAGTATACGCTTGTGCCATGTTTCATTCCATGTTATCATCGTCATCCCCTGCAAGCCGGTGTTTTCTTTCAGTCTTGCTGGGTGGCGAACACTCGTTCTTTATCCCTCTCGTTTTTTTTAACATACCCCGTGGTCGCACTTAAGCTCAGAGGTTGCTGGCTTGCTAACGGTGACATCGAGCGAGCGTGATGGCCTCTCACCTTTGGATTCAGCCCATTTGACGCGCACATCAATTGAGAAGTGTGATAGAGAGGATGGAAACATACCGGACGAGTGTTACACAGCGAAGAGTGAACACGTATCTCACGTGTCTCTATTGCTACTATATTTCTCGATGGAATATCGTATGCTGATCCATTGGGAGTTGTGTGCGCGTGCGCACGTGCATCCCAGTGATATACGATCGGTATAGGTAGCTGCTACTTATAGCTGCCCGGGAGAACAGTAACGCATCATTAATGCCAGCAACTAATAACCAGGTCATTATGCGACGCGACTCAACCCTGACATTTCTTTCAATGACATTAGCACACGTCTAGTGTCAACCGTGTATTCCGTTGGCTTGCATAGCATCATATTTTGTCGATCTTCCATCGAGGTAGTTGTCCTCTTCTATTTTATTATATTTAAACGTATTACTTCGAAATTGTCGTTAATTTTTTTTATTAAAATGTCACTTTTTTGTTGACTTTATTATTGTTAATTAATAATGATCGACGGATTTGAGAGTGCATTACATTTTCAATATAAGAGAAGTTGCACGAAGAGAATTTGTTGGTTGACGCACCAACTGCATGGTCAGAATATACGCCAGGAAATCACTGGATTAGTCGATCCGACTTATCAGTTGGCCCGACTTATCATCTGGTTCAACTAATTGATTCACCCAAATAAGTGATTGATGCAGCTGATTGGTTCGTGTATTTGGTTCTTCGCGCTAATCACTTCGTTGGTCAACCGACAGCTTAGTTGGGCTGAAAAATTAATTGATTGACAAGTCCTCAGGCATATTTAAATATACGATTGGTGTAGTAACCGATCTTTCTTCGCCATGTGAGGAAGGACTGTGATATGACAATGAGTAGTATCGAAATTATAATAATATGATTACAATATTCACAATCGTTTGCTTCAAAGTATTTATTAGATATAAGAAGCACAGTTACCGTTACCGTCTATTAAAAAGTTATAAATATTAAATGACAGTGCGGTTCATTTCTTCTTCAATGGAAATAAAAATTAGGACTCAACTCTATTATAATTTACTTCGATGGATTTTACAATGAAACGACGATTACTTTTCCGTCCATAAAATGTAAAGAGAAAGAGAAAATGACACGAAAATAATGTACGTCTGCGTAAAGATTGCCGACGATAGCGAGGAAGACGAGCGGTTTCGCGAGTACGCTCGTTTCGTCAATGTATGCGGGAGAAAGCCGATAATTGACTTGGAGGAATCAACCGAACGAAGTTACACTCGCTGCCAGTTAAAGAGAGCGAAAGAAAGACGATGCGAGAAAAAAGATCGTGGTGAGCGAGTAAGTAAACGAATGAGCAGTAGTGCTATCTGGTTTTATGTGGGTCATACTGCATACGTTCATCCTGTGTTTCAAGATTTCACCTCACACGATTCCTTCGAGGCGGTTCCACTTGTAACCAGTCCGAACAATCCAAAAACTTGTATGCACGTTGCAAAGTGCACACGGATCGAGTCTATACGTTCAAAATTATCATTCAGTTAACTCGAAAAATTATTCCAAGAAAAATAATTCATTAATTTAATGTAAATCAGAAGGATACTGCTGTAACAATCCGAATCAAGATGAAGCTTACGGTGCCCATAATAACGAGAGTTCTCCGTACAGTTAACGAATGAAATGGTTATAGATAATTTATTATACGGCAAAAGTAGATCTTATTCAGTGCCCTTCGAGTCGAAGAATGATATTGATGATATTGGCATTAATGATGCGTCACCCATAAAAATTGCACGTTGGATTATACGGGAAGTAACCGCAGTACCAACGGATTAAAGAAAATGATGCAGTTCTGATGATCCAATAAAGAAAAATTATGCAATAATAAAAGTTTATAGATTATAAAAAATAATCGGATTCGATCCTGATAATTATTTATGAGGAAATTTGGGCGGTTTAGATTTTTATTACGTCTTGTTGTTGTTAAACCTTGTTTTTGTTATTTTATTTCATGTTATTCTTTATTAAGCAACCTTTGTTATTTTCAATTACATCTCGTAAAGCTATTGGGAAAATACTATATTACACAACTTTAGCACGAAAATAATGAATCTATTGACCCAACCAACTATTTAATTTCACCAGCCAATGTTGGGCTATCCAAGTGATTGATCAAGCCAATAAATTGGTTAACTCACCCAAACAACCAAGTCATTTTCTATGGGAATATTTAGTCATGGGGTTTGGTTCTGTTAACCAGCCATCATTATTCCTACATATTAAACCGTTTTGGTGTTTTAAATTGACCTGGTTGCTTTTAAATGCACCAAAGTAGGATAGCCTTACCAGAAACACGTGGTGTGAACGGGAGAGGGGCTGGATGAGGCTCCGCTGAACGCATTACTCAGGTGCAAAAGAGAAACTTTTGTCCGAGCGAGAGAGCTAAGAAAGACATAGACGTTGGAATTCTTTTGTTCGTTCGAATAACCTCAAAGGCTAGACAGTGATTTATCATCAAATTTTAGTTGAATCCGTTGTGAAGTAACCCTTTGCGTCCTGTTAGTTTTTTTATTTGGTTCCAAGTGAAATTGGCGAAGGAAATCGCTATATTCTATTGTTGATGACTCCTTTCCGCACTATTTCACGTAAAAATAAAGGTAACTTCTAACGCACCTTGTTAAGAACAATGTGCGTAAAATTTAAAAAAAAGTTATTTTTATTTACAAATTAGCGGAGTTTCAACGTAATCAAATGGAAACTCGATATCGAGTTTCCATTTGATATCCTCAATCTCTGAAGTGAAATCTTACGACTATTATAAAATCCAATAACACATTTTCTATTTTATGAGTTTTACAATGCTTGTTTCAATCCGCCTCTCTCTCTCTCTCTCTCTCTCTCTCTCTCTCTAGGCTATACAAACTGAAAAAAAGCAAGGTTGAACAAACTGCCGTGAGGTTTGAGCAACTATATTACTTTGAGTCGATTAAAATTTAGTTGCCTAGTGGGGTTGGTGACGGACAAACTAACGGTTAACTATAGAAACCAACCATATCGCGTAATTGTACCAACTACAATGAAGGTGGCGCAACTAAAGAATGGTTGGCTCAACTTCAAGTTGACTACTTTTACTGCATCGAACGACGTCTTTTTTCAGTGTACATTCCCAGAAGAGCGGAATGCGTTCGATTAACCCAGAGACCAATCATTCTCGCTGCACGGTACACTCCCGACCAGATTCCTCGATGAGTCATTTGCTCCTCGAAGCGATTACCGCATCATTTATATTCCAATTGCGTATTGTAATTATCCTCGACCCAATGTCCCTTTCGTCATATAATATCATCAACCTTACTTCGCAATCGTAACACAATAAAAAGTGTATACATGAGTAACGAACGAGAGATGATTCCACGTGTAAAAAAAAAAAAAAAAAGAAATGAAAAGTTTTGCCACAGCGATCGTTGCACCTATCGATTTCTGAGGCGAGAATCTTTCGAGAATATCATGAATGAGATATTACCTGCCGCTATGACTGGTACGACTGGGGTCAGTGCATATGTAATTTGTTGTGACTGTCAGTCGCTGTAACCCATCGTAACCTCTCGTGTCTTGTCCATTCTTTATCCTTTGGTCCCGCCCTCCCCCCTACGATAAACTGTGTTCAACTGAATCATGCATAGACGAATGAATACTTTCAACTGCCTATCAAGTATTTATTAGAATCTTTCGAATATAATTTTATTACTTTTTTATTATTTATTTTACTTGAAAAATCTGTTATTGTTTAATTTTTTATTTCTACTTAGATTAATTGCATTTTATTGATTTATTGAACGGAGGTCGGAAAGGAGACCGAGCAGAGAAGTAGCTGTAAGTAGATGCAAGAGAAATGTAAATACGTTAAAGGGCGAACGGTAGACGAGGTGGCGTATGAGGTGGTGGAAATACGTAAATGTCAAGCGGACTTAGGATAAGGTAAATATGGAATAAAATAACGATTTGTAAAAGATCAGATGAAGCAAGAGAGAAAGAGAGATTAATAGTTACCAGAATTACCATGGTTCCTCCGCGTGTAACAACTGTAAGAATTGACAATTTCACAAAGTACGTCTTATTACATTTGTGGATTAATTTAAAAATGATAATCAAGAGTTAATTAATCGAAAGAATATATTAACATAGTTACGCGAAAGTCATCGTTCGCTGTTACCACAAATGTACAAACAATAGGAAGACATATACTCGATACAAAAAACTTTAACGAGTTTTTTCTCTCGATGCTCGACCTTTTTTCTAGGTCCGGAGGCTTTGAAACCGTGTGTAGGGGTGCGAGAATACTATAAATAAATGGGCAGCCAGTTCGTTGCACCGTTCGCGCCGACATCTCTCGACGGGGCTGATAGTACTATAATATAAGGTATAACGCGTCAAGATAAGTGGTTCCGTTGGGAATCCAGAAATGGGCGGAGACGCGCAACCCGTCGAGAGAACGAGCGATCATCCCTCGTTCTTCGTACCTTCTTTCTTACCTTCGTACCTTCTTTCTTCAATCTCGTCGATCTTTGCGCGACGAGGGTGTCTCACGACCTTTGCACTGTGACGTCCGTATGCCCCACACGGAAAAGAAGTATATTTCGATATATTTACAAGACACATAACTATTTGTCGGAAAATATACTTATTATAAATCTTCAAATATTAATATATCTCAGATATATCAGAGACACGGTAGCGTCTTAACGCTAAGTATGTATCTTGTACATCTGCGATATATCGTTTTAGGATATATCCGCCAGGTATTTATATAAAAGATACATCGAGGATATACAATTTTTAGCCGTTATATCGTATAACGGATATAAATTTTAAATCTTGGAGTATATTTTTATTTAATGGAGGGTTGAAGAGAGCTTCTTTCTGTCCCTCGGTAACAACACCCTTCGATAGTCTCTGACGTCAACATGTTTATAGCAAACACGTGAATTTAATAATTTATTATGCGCATACGTCAGCTGTGAACTATATCATAATAATATATTCCTGTGGATACAAAGGTGGGTGCGATTATCGAAGAATTCTCAGGCGGATAATACGAGTGCGTTATTCGTGCGTTGATTAACTTTGAAAATTCCTATTTTTCAAGAAATAACGTTCCGCACGTGACTCGTAATACGTATTGGTGCAAAGGACTCGGTTTTCTGTTACGACGTTCCCGAGTCTAAGAGAAATTAATGATGGGCGAACCCACAGACTGTGAAAAATATAATTTCTTCGTTAGCCAGATGACACTCGACTGTATTCGGAAATACATGAAGGTTCCACGAAGATTTCTCGTCACGCATCAGTTCTCGATGAATGCGGTTGTGTCCTGTGTCCTATGAGAACGTGCGGGACCTCGACCATGAGGGTAGAGTGATGGGAATTAGATTTCGGGCCAAGGTTTCGTGAATTAAAGACATATCGACTGGAACATACTTAAGCTTTTTTTTGTGTCTGCTCCGAGCCCGCATTGATAATTTCATCGACTCTCTTACACGTTACGGCTTACTACGAATGGTAACAAGTTGTATTGGAAACTAACAGATAAGAAAGTCAATAGGACTACACAGGGCTGAGCCCACCTGAGAATATAGAGCGTCATAAAATAAACAATCGAATTTTTAAGATTTTAAGTATGGTTTGTTTGAGTTTTTATACCAATAGACGTTGGAATAACCAAAGTTCAGTGTGTATTAAGTAAAAGATAAACACTGTGACGTACCCATAAGTAAGTATATAAGTTATAAGTTTTAGTTATAAGGTATAGAGGAAGAAGGGAGTGTCTAGGCTTAATGAGCTATACATCGATACGACGCTGTTGATGGTAAAAAAAAACAGAGTGTTGTCTCTTAATGGTAGAGTTTCAACTCTACCATTAGGAGATTAGATTTCAATCTGGCAGCGTTGTATTATCGTAAAGATGTTGCCAAAATTTAAACGACGTAGAGTAATTAATGGTAGAGTTATAAAAAAATGTAAGTTCAATTATCTATCAAGCACAACTTGATTACAATTTAATTCCGGAAAACATCTTTATCGCGTTACAGATTTTTATTATTTCAACACTATAGGATTATAACCGTACCACGGGGCAGATTTTCGTTATTTGAATTATTTATCATCAATAGCGTCATAGAGTTGTCTTGTAATAATATAAGTAGTGTTGTACTATGGTCCAGCCCTTCAATTATAGAAAAGTTAATGGTAGAATTACAAATGTGGTTAAAAATGCTCTACTACTATAAATACGTAACTTACACTCTTTTGCATAACATAGATTTGAAGGAAAAAAAAAGAAACTACTTTTGAATATTTTTTTATGCTCTTAATATTTTTCCGTCATTTTGCAATCACTTCTTTACTGAAATTATAATAAAGTAAACGACTAAGGTGTTTCAATATATTTTTCTTTTCCCGTATTCTCTTTTCTTCTTTTGCTGTACTCGTAGGCGTTTGCATAATACTCTTTAACGAACGTATCCGCACTCTCGCCCTTTTTCTCTCACTCTGTATCCTCTTAAAACTCTGCTACAAGGTGCACAATGTTACAAAGAGCTAAAATCAAGCTTAGGACGAATACAGAGACAATATAAAAATATAGTTTCAAAAGTTGCGACGTACATTTGAAAGGAAAAAATGGTAGAAAGCTTTAACACGATGTCTACGTCTACGAATAGAGAAACAACGACGTCGTCGTCGACGATGAAACGCGCTAGCTGGCAAAAGCCGAAGCCTGTGAGGGTGGACGACTGCTATCGACCGGCAGAGGCTTTGCATAAACCCTTGCTTCACGCACACCAGCAATCCCCGCTGACTCTCTGAAACTACTTCTGCTCCGGGCTTCGATTCGTCAATGCGACCAACGACAACACGCACGCACACTCGCACGTGTACACAGGCAAATGGTTGTGCGCGCAAGCTCGAAAATATATAGACTTGCAATATGGCACGTGTTTGTAGTCACTAACACCCTGCGCGACTATCATGTTGTTTTCAGTCACGCATGCTTCTCAACGCAAAGTATAGACTCATTCAGAATGTATAACGAATTTTTTAGCTTCGCTATCAATAGGGCTTCGTGCTTTTTATGATGGAAATTTCCGTCGACAAAGCCGTTCAAGTCTGATTTTATGACGAGAAAATTTGAATGCATAAAAGAAATTTTTTAAAAACATAAAAATGAATATTTTAATTATACGAATTGAAAAAAAATCGAAAAAAATATTTAATTGCTTTGCTTGTGAATGTAAATATTTTTCAGTTATACGATCGATACGGGGAATGGGATTTAACGCGAGATATTGATTTGAAAAATCGGTTCACGTCTATAAATTCTATTTGATTTTTCTTCGCGATCATATGGTTAATTTTCCTGTTTTATTTCTATATCTTCGATAATAATAATATTATTAATCGGTATGTTAGAATAATTTTTAATAGAATTCTACAAATGATTATTTTCATTTTTGAAACATTGCACTTGTTACGGCATTCGATATGAACACTGAAAAAAACTGTAGATATTTATGTTTTTATTGTCTATGGAAGAAATATTATTGAAAAAGTCACAATATTTTACGGAGGAACTAGTTTTTTTTTGTCAATAAGAATAAAAAATGAATGACTCTGTATGCACTGAGGTAGAACGGAAGGCATTGTCGGGCGTCGGACTCGACTGACCTCCTTGCATAACTTTAGAACTCACCGACACGACATCCGTTGTAGGCACTCTATACGCACTGTTCGACTAAAAATGTACACCCTGCGTGCTGTGTCTCAGTAGGTAACTGTACGCGTAGTAACCAATACCTACATCGAAGTAAGAGAAAGGGGCAGGCACTCGAAACCGAAAGACAGGCGTTTCTTCCGTAAGAATCGATTGAACGGTTGGTTGGGGTCATGGACGGTGTATTAGCATTACCCTGACATTTCGAGAGTAAACGATTTCGGTCGGCTCCGAGTATCAAGGTCGAATGCCGATATAAATTATACAAAAGGGGGAGGGGAAGAGAACACCTTACAAAATAGTAATGTCAGCAATTTATTATTGTGCTCGGAGACTAAGAGGTTCGCTTTTCCCTTTTGAACAGAAATAATTACCGCCCCACAATTAATACTCTCTGGCTCGTGGCTTTTTGCTCTTGTGAGAGACATTGCCATCAATTTTTTCCCCTTCGAGGCTCATTAAACTCTACATAGCATTTTTTATATTATTCGTCATTATTCATAAGACAGACAATTGGGGGAGAGCAAACCCATACGTAGCGTTACTAAATGCATTTCAAAAAAAGCCTTGGAACCTTTATGGGACCACGATCTATGGCTTCTAAGTCCATCAAAATGATGTTTCTTAGAACCCAAACGATTTCCTCTATGCAATTTCGTGTTTGAATGTAACAAAAATAATATTTTTAACGTTAAGTTAAGATGATGTGTTAACCCTCGGTAATAAAAACTAATGCTAATTTTTCATCCACGATTGATATTTTGGATTAAAAAAGAAACGGACACAAACAAAGTTCATTGGTTGGTCCAACAAAATTATATAATCGACTGGAATTCTTTTTCGTCGTGCATCATACTTCGACAGCGTTGATAGTTGACACAACCAACGTGTTGGTTTATCTTACCATTTCGCAGAGGTTGTTTCGAGGCGACCATTTTGAATGACGCGCGTAATTCATCGCTTGGTCCCTTTACCCAAGTACTTTGGGTCGCGTTACCAATTCCGAGGGCTAGCGCAACCAAGTTCGCGTTAAGGTTAAACAGATTACATCTTCACCTCGACACGTAATAAGTTACACGAAGTGGACTTTGAACGTGCAAATGCTGTTTTTTTATGCCTTTCATGCGCATTGCACGCCTTTGTAGAATTCACTACGTATACTCGATGAGGTGTGTGTCTATTGGTAGATCTGAATAATGAAAATAGTTGAATCGATAAAAAAAATTAACCGTACCATCTAACCAGTGAGTTATTCCAAATGATAACAAGCTAGGTAACCTGAAATAGTTATTTTAACAAACTTAATTGCCTGGAGCGTATTTAATCTGGTAAATTTGTTGTACCAATCAATAATTTTCTTTCGCGCGTGACAAGCGAAATGTCTCGAATGCATTCAGTAACCCTTGCATCAACTAGTTTCGTGCTCCCCTACACGAAAGGAAAATAAAAAAAGACAATTTTATTTTAACTTTCTAATAAAAAAAAATATTTTATTAATTATTACGCTTTTTATGAGAAATTTCAAATTTTTCTGTTGTTGAATAAAACGTAGATCGATCGTTGGTATACTTATATAAAATTACATAATTTGTTAGTGAGTATAGTAAATTTTACTATGCAAAACATTTTTCCTCATACGGATTTATATTTATTATAATAATGGTTTATATTTTATAGTTCTCGTGAATATTCGTGAAATGGTGGCAAATGCATTTATAGTCTACTCAATAATTATAGCGTAATAATAGCGCGTGTAAAAGTGTCAAGTTTTTTTGTTAATACCTCAAGAAAGTTGGCAAAGAAACGAGCTAGTGGGGTATACAGTAGATAAAGATGAATATAGCAGACTTGTATATTAGCGCAGAATGTCCGCACGACGATGAAGCGAACACGATGAACGGGGTAAACCCAGCCAGCTGTGTCCCACCCTTCATTGCTGACCGATCAATATCCACTGGTACATCAGTTATCGCGAAGCTTCGGGTTAGCAAGACAGTTCGGTAAGGACTAAATTTCGGCAGCTACATCAGCCGGAAAGCTCAACGCGCGGTGCCAGTGTGTCGGCAGCCTTGGAACTCTGCCGCCTTCGTATGTCTTCTCTCTCTGAAAGTATCTATACGAAAAATACAAGTGAGAGATGCACTAGCAGTGACTTTCGGAATATCGTAATGCGTGATTCAACGCATGATAACACCACGTGGATACGCTTAGGATGAAATGAATCCTTTCGTCCCGCGCTCATCCCAGTGACCCATTACATAGTATCACACCGCCCGGAAATTTATCAAAAGGGAAGTGTGGGGGAACAGAATGACGATAACGCCATTTTTATTGTAGCGGCGTGGACTAGAATTATGCTTGTCAATTGTTAAAGTGTAATCGAAGTAAGGAAAGTATGCAATCAACGAGACCGTAAAGCAGATATCGTGGTTAAAAACAATGATAATCCTGCATTTTATTGGCAATCAAAAAGAATATCTTTTACCTTTTTATCCTTAAGTTCCTCTGTTTTCTCAGGTATATTACACAATTACTGGGAACGCATGAAATTCCCCTGGTAATGTTTTCACTATTTAATTATAATTCAACGTAGAGATAGTTAAAACATGACGTCTTAATCTTTGTAGGGCATAAACCTAAGGGGTCTATGAAGTAGGCTGAGATCGCCAGCTGCGATTGTATGAATACCCATAAAACAAATTTTTAAAGCTTTTTTACGTTACGTCGAGAGAGAGAGAGAGAGAGAGAGAGAGAGAGAGAGAGAGAGTTTTTTTTTGCTAAACAAAAAAATAACATAAAATTGCTGTACAATCGATGAAAAGTTAAAGAGAGAGTTTCGTGTTGACTATCAGAAATAAAATTATCTGTGCATATTATGAGTTAGCATGTATACTGAAAGTCAAATTATTTTCCGTTCGAATATATTATCTTCAGGCGTCTTTGTATAATAACTTCATCACACGTGACTGCCCTCTTCTCTTAAAAAATTCACTTATATAATAATGCCGTCACACGACGAGAATTCGGTATTCCAAGCACCGAATTGTCTTGAACAATCGTTAATTAGAAGTCAATGAATAATTTCAGACTACAATAACTCTGTCCTGATAGAGTCTGGCCGTTATTTTCCGTAATCGAAAGCCACGCGATAAAGTCCAAGCGATTAGCACAAGCGGTCGCGCCGTCGGGTCGAGCTCGTGAAGCTCGTGAAATTAATAAAGCCTTGCTGAGCTTGTGTATGCGAGAGGATCGGACACCAGCAAAGCTCAGGCAGCCGTGACCTCGGTCTAGTGGAATAGTTGCCTCGCAAAACTAGCAGTACACGAAGCAAGAGAGATAGAGAGATAGAGAGATGGAGAGATAGAGAGATGGAGAGATAGAGAGATAGAGATAGAGATAGAGAGAGAGAGAGAGAGAAAGAGAGAGAGAGAGAGAGAGAGAGAGAGAGAGAGAGAGAGAGAGAGAGAGAGAGAGAAAGAGAGAGAGAGAAAGAGAGAGAGAGAGAGAAAGAGAGAAAGGAGGAGGAACCGTTAGTGCACTCCCCCGCATACTGCGGCAACTGAATGCAATACGTATACGAATGCAGCATTCGTATACC